>CAJQTU010000018.1:10200000-10800000 GCA_906901685.1 Desoria tigrina | reverse complement strand
GATTGATGACAAACATTGACTTGAGACAATGGACTCAAATGTCAAAGATCAGTTTTAACAGCCGACAAATTAAGAAAAATCCTTATACGTTAACTTTGATAGTTCATGGAATCGACCACACCCCCTCCGACCAATAAATGTTCTACAAGACCCTACAACCTACGGACTATTCAACATTACAAATACAAATATAGGACAGGGAATTAAACGCCATTTCTTCAAATCAAATCCTCAAAGTCACCCACATTCAATCTGCAGGAACAGAAATCCGTACGAATTTAAATCCGTTCTGGTCTTTACATAAATACTTTAAACCTGACTATCTTATGACTTAACAATAGAATTGTTCGACCTCGAGTTAGAAATTACAAATTAAAAACTCGATTCAACCCAATCGATTTTAAAATGTTCATTGAAGAGGTTAATTAGCTTATGAACAGTCCCTATATTTTAGTGATTACTCATCTTCAATACCAAAATTGCAGACAATTAACCTCCAAACACCAACACATAATCTTGTATCCATCAAACATTAGAAGATGCAAAACATGGAATATGGATATTTTGATTCTGAAATCAAATATGCGGAAATTACACCTTTGTTAATGATCTGGAACTAATTAAATCAACAGTTCCTGGATTAATTAGTGGTGGCTTTTTCCTACCATTTTTTGGCTGTTTTAAGACCTAAGTATTTTAGGCATTCTTTCGAGGAATGGAGTATCTAGTGTGTCCCGCATTAGTTTTAGGATTAATGTGCCCCGTAAACAAGAATTTGCCCCCCCCCCCCAATTAGGATGAACTTGTCCCAACTGTTGATGAAATTGCCCCCCGCAAATGCATCATTCATCCGAATTAGGGGGCACATTAATATTTCAATTTGGAATATGATAAATAGTGTTACCGATAGTTTTGATGAACTCCAAGTCGTCCAAAGTGATTGACAGTTCCTCGTCCGACGAATCATAGCTTAATTGTTTCCTGACAGTCAGGAAATTATTTTTGACGAAATGGTTGGGAATTATATTTGACCTTTCGGTCCCCCCTTCTTGCTCCAACTTGAGAGGGGAATTGACTGTAAATGTGAAGGAGACAGGGTCAGTGGTTGGATTTGCCATTAGAGGATTTGCTGATTTGTCGAGATGATTAGACTCTTGGGCTGTTGGCAATGTCATCAGTTCTTCACTCAAACTTTGTCTCATCCTGACAGCAGCTACAGACTGTTGACACCTCGTCAGATTAGTCCTAATTAGCTAATTACTCAGAATTCCAAGCCCCAACGCACTATTAGCAACTTTTATTATTTCTTAGGTTCCAGGTCAATTTTAATGCTTTTTTCTCTATTATATAGTTCTCAGTTTCTGACTGTACGTGTAATGCAGATAATGATACTGAAATTGTAATGAGATGATTAAAGTAAGACCAAAGACTGAGAACTGAAGTCAGAGCTCGTGTAAATGTTTCTTTGTGGAGAGTTGGTGAGGAAGTGATTGAAAAAAGGGAAGGAGTCCACTTGTCTACCACTTTTTCAAGTTGAATGCGAATCTCGTTTTCGAATCCTCTCACATTTTATATGGACTTTGGACCGTACATAAACTAACTTTCCTATTTGCGATCCTAAATTTAGTTACTGGAATTGTAGAAAAAAAGCCTACATGCGATGCATAATTCATAATTGTTATTAGTTTAAAAAACCAATAACAAAATAGGACAACTGAGAATATCATATTCCTGAAGTTGTTTTATTCACGGAAATTGGATGTAGTCGAATTTTTGATGATGTTTAAATACGAAAATCATAATTTTGGGTCTGTTAAATAACATTAATATGTTCAATTAGTAATCAATGCGCAAATTAAGCGCTTCCAGTAGTAATTTCGCGTTCTCTTTTTATGTCCCGGCTATTTATAGCTCAATACTATTTTTCGTTCCTCCTATGTTAACTTCCCATCTTCTTTTCGAGGAAATCAACTGTTTTCTGTTTTCTCCATTTTACACCGCTACTAACTTCTACAACGCGAGGTCCCTGACCTTCCAATTTACTGTCCATATACTAAACGTCTATTTCACAGAGCTAGTATTATGATTTTCATAAATTTACATATATTTTATCCCTTAAGGGGCTGTTGCCCCTTTTCTATGGTGGGGGTACCCATTTGCCCCAAGTTTCAATGATAAAAGGTGCGGGATACTGAATAACCCAATCACATACGCTTTAATATTTAAAAATATGACATTCCGGGCTTTTAGGCATCTCAACTTACCCCACTACTCTAGACTCCAATGTTAATTTATAATTTTTAAATGATTTCAAATGGAATCATCTCCGTCATTTTTCATCAAACCTCCAACTTTTTTATTTTAAAATGTACAAAAAAAATCGCTCAAAGATATTAGGATCTTTTTTTTAAGTATTTTATTCATTTTCCAAAAATATTTTTAATATTATGGCGAAATCAAATTAAAAACTTTCAAAAAAGTTCCTAATATTATAGGGCAATTTTTTTTATGAATTTTAAAACCAAAAAGTTTGAATTTGGATTAAAAATGACTGAGATGATTCAATTTGCAAGCATTTATTTTGCTGACAATGCCATCTTAAATCGTTGTCGTTAATCCACTGTAAGTACAGCTTGGGAATTAAGAAAACTACATATATATATCTCTTTGATAAATCAGTCTTCTATCATAATTTATGATTACAAAATGATTATGTATGAACGGTCCTAACCAAATAAGTTGTTGGCTAAGGAAACGGCGTTGTTCTTGTGAGTTTAAGTTAAGATTCGTATAGTTGATGACGATTGAGGATGGGAGTATACGAGATATTTGGAGACTCGACACAACTCCTTTAACGTTGCGATGAATTGGGGTTTGATTTGAAAAAGTCAGTTGGTTGGTCCGTAATAAATTAGGTGGTCATAACATCATAATAACCTCATCCAATTTTTTAAACGTTTTTTAGGCCGACCAGATGCCAGCTTTAGTTTCGGGAATGCGGAGGGTGCCAAAAAATATATTATTATTAGCTCATCATCATCATCCTTGTCCCTAGACCCCTACAACCTACAACATGGAAGCAACATCAGGATCATAATATTTATCTTTATTTCTTACCGAGATTCCGAAAATTAAACCCAATTTTAAAAGTAAAGCAGGACGAGGTCTCCTATTGGATTTTGACATTATTTCACATATATTACAGCTATCAAACGATTTCGAGATTAATTAGATCAGATTAAAACTCCTTTCAGAACTTGACTCCAAAAAAGGATAGGAATTGGGAATGGACTAAAATGTTTATTTGAAGAGATTTCATTTTCGAAATATAACTGATAATTAGCTTATTTATGTCCAAATTCTACAAGAGTCATATTCAGCCCGTTTTATCGTTCCGGACTCCGGATCATGTTTTTGTAATGTCATTTAGGATATGTGAAAAAACCGGCCCATGTAAACATTGATACCCAATATCATAATGGTCCCTGAGAAAAAGCGTTTAGCCGCAACCGTCCATGAAAAACGCCTTTTCTTCATAGGCAATGGCGGTCTTAAAAACAACTGGATAGTTTTAAACGAATCCGTGTTTTTTGCATAACAGAATAGGTATATTTTTATAGGAATATTTTTGGATCAATTTTAAGAACTACGCTTGGAGAGAACGAATACATGACTATTAAAATCGGGTTAAGTTAATAGGGAATGGCTGGAAACAATGGGTTGAAATCAGTCAGAATACTAATTGTACCTTTTATGTTTTAAAGCTAACAACCTATTTACATTGTATATCATGCGTTTTCCAATTTCTCACAATTCCTAGGTAAGAATTATGTAGTTTCGACTGTTTTGGCTTAAAATATTGATTTTTGAACCGGATACGGAACGAAGTGACTGACAATAAATGTGAAGTAACGAATCCTCCACAACTACTCCAACACCGGTTATAAGAGTCACGTATTTTATTTTATTCCAAAATATAATCGACAGTCTATAAATCCTAGATAATTGTAACGAATTGAGTAGAAATGAATGATATTTTATTGTTCGTCTTCGACGATGGCTTGGGCAGGTCGTTTGGGTCCCTTTCGTCTGGAACTGGTGCTGGAGGGCTGTCGTGGTTTGGGTCTTGGAGTCGTCGCGATTTCACCCTCTTCGTCATAGTCCAAAATCCCTTTGTACCAGTCCTTACTGCAATTGCAAAAGAAAACATCCGGTTTAAAATTGTTTTTAATTTTATTTAACATTATTTCTGAGAAATTGTAGGAATTTGAGGTGGGTGTGGACGTACCATTCTGGGACATTTTTGGGCTTGTCACATTGTCCATTTTTCTCGTTGAAGACTTGTCCAGTGGAACATCCACTTCGTCGAGGAACAAGACCGTCAATGCAAACGTAGAAGAATTGGCAGTCCTTGGGATCCGCGAATCGAGGGTGGACCATCTCACCCGCTTGACGTTCTCCCGTCAATTTTGGACAGTCAAAGTCAAACAATTCTGGCGAATGGAATTATAATTCTCGGTATTGGTTTATTTTATGAATTTTAAGCATTTTGCATTGGAGGCATGATATTTTATGCATTTCAGCTATCGCTGATCTCTTCAAGTCTCTGACTTTAATAAATCGGCCATAAGTGATTAAAAAATTGTAAAGTGTGAGGAGTACCTCCGCTGGAGCAGAATGACTTCTTGGCCTGATCTGGCCAGGTGCAGGTGCCAGTCTTGTCACTGAACACGAGTCCGGATGGGCAGGTGATGGCGTTGAAGGCGCCGTCGACGCAGAAGAAGAACTTGTCGCACACCTTCGTGTCCTCGTGAGCAAAGTAACCGTTCTTGCGCGGACAGTTCAGCGCCGGTTGTGCCGTTTCTAAAATAAACAGTTACCAATCAATTAACATGCTCTGACTATAGATTGTGGGTCTCTGTATCAGAGACAATTTATGATTGACAACGACGTATATTTGTCCTTATGTTTTCACCATTGACAAAATGCAATAAGGCACAGTTGTGGTTGCCTTCTCACAAGGGAACATTCCCAAAAAATATAAGGTACAGTTGGGAATGTTCCCTTGTCAGATCTGACATTTAGTTTTACACTGATCAAAGTGATAAAGCGTCTCATTGCTTTCTTTTTCCAGCCAGGCTTCCTCTATTTCTAGACGATTTCGTACTTCACATGAAATTGGAATGAAACGTAGAAAGTAAGGGTAGCAAAAATGCCCAAAACTGTGCTATACAAATCTGGTTCATCATAAATGCATGGGTAACAATTAAGGGTGGGGACTTATTCAGGAGGTGATTTTAATGTTCATGGAATAGAATAAAGGGCTCGAAATGCTGAAATTATTAAACTTAAGTGAAATTGTTCGTTACGTAGTTTGGGTCGGCTTGTACAGTCAACGGCGAAACTAAACTCGCACTTCTCGATGTGCGATCCTCCTTCGAGGAATACGAGTCCATCTGGACACAACTTGGGGGTCGCGACCCCGTCGGTGCACACGTAGTACTTGTCACACTGCTCAGAGTCCGCAAAGAACCCGTTCCGCTCCGGACATTCCGCCGATGACCCCGCCTCCTCCTGACCTCGATTCCCTGACGTCACTTCCTCACCTCCTGGACGTTGGCCCTGCTGGTTCGGACGCTTCCTCCGTTGACCCTCTGCAAGTACACAAGTTAATTTCAATTTAGTTAATTGCTATTTAAGGATAAATTAGTAATGTTTTTGTTCTAACCTGCAGATTGGGAGAGGAATAGAATGGCGATTGCAAGAAGGGCGATTGATTTGTGGGACGTCATAATGTTCTCAGTCCAAGATCTCAAGTCAGACTGATTTGAGAAAGGGGAGGAAATGACAATGGGCCAACAATGAAGGGATTCTCAACAATCGAGAAGCTAAACACACTTCCTTCCAATGTTTAGAGAATTAGAGAGAGGCACGAGTCGTTCATAAACAGAACCAAACCTCGAATTCACTAATTCTCGTCATTTTTCGACATTGGCACTCTATAGGCAGGTATAGGTCTGATTTTGACCCCGACACGTGTCAAAAGTCAACGCTTACAATTTGAGATTTTCTTGACAAATAATTAAGTTTATATTTTTAAATCGTCCAAAAATTAGTACGAAGGGGTTGATCAAATTTTTAGCAAAATTCATTAAGATAATAATATATTGAATGTATATTGATATTGCCCAACGAAACAACAAACAGTAGATTGTAGTTTACGAATTTGTAGGTTAGTCAATTAGGTCCAACGGAGTCGTTCGGATTGATTAATTACCCAAAATCCCTAATTTCGCTGTTGCTTATTTTAGATTTTTAATCGTGATTTAAAATATCTTAAGAGTTACGACCCATCATAATTTGCTATTTCTCAATAGGATTTTTGATAGATATTTTTATCCTTGTTTTTTTCTTGTTGTTTGAGGTGATAAGTGTGAACGGTCCCTATAAATAATGTAGTAAAAGGGCTGAACGGATGCATGTCCTCCTCTCATATAACCACAAATCCCATAACCATCTAACTAACTAATCTAAGTTAATCTAATTTATTATTGCCAAAGGGATCTCATCTACCTACTCGATTTATACCTCATCTTCCTCCTTTGCAAAGATTTCATAAAAATATTAAGAAATTAAAATAAGGAATGTTTTAAATAGTCATATGGATATCAGACAACCCATGTCCTTTCCATACTAAAGTGTTGCCATTAAAGTACAGATTATTTAATTTCTCGATTTTATTATTCAACCTTTACAACGGATGGTGGATCCTTCCTTTGTTCAATCTTTATGTCTCTAAACCAGATTATTAATTACAAATTAGCACGGCAATTCCGTCGTACATCCCGACATATACCAACCAATATTACAAGAAAAATGACTCCTTACGTATTTTAATCAGCAAAATAACAAATCCAACAAGTTCAACACGACGCAATAAATGTCAATATCTTCAATCTAAAATGCAAACAATAGGAAACTGTTCATAATATTATTTTGCTAACCTCCGAGCCTCGGGCTTCGACCTAATTTTAAAATTCAAGCTATGATCAAGCTTCTCCGTAATGTTCTCCGGAATTTTTATTTGCTCATAGGAAATCCGGATTCTGTTTCGGTACATACGGGATAGTAACAAATTAATTCGCAGGACTAGAAATATAATAAAATCGATGCAAAATTGAAAAAGTCCAAAAGTATTGATTTATTGCATTAGGCTAATTGATATGGCTCGTAAAGCTAAGCAGGAATTGCTTCCGGTTCATCCTATATCGTCAATGATGTTAACTCAATATAAAATAAATGCATACATGACGTCATAAATCTTTAAAAAAAATCCACTGTAAAGGGGCATGGGTGGGGTTCTTGACCCAAGTAGAATGGGCTTTTACCCCCGGGGGTTCATAAATCATAGAATATTAAATCATTCGTCATAGGATTAGATAATTAGTGACAAGTGATTGCTTTAACTACAAACTAGATACGTCCCTGCATCTGACAAATATTGCTCCAATTGCAAATACTTTCTCTCCTCTATTGCCTCTATCTTATATGCACTAACATCAATTCAAGTAGCTAGTTAATAATCATTGTTCAGTATTGATTGGATGTACATGTTAGATTTGATTGGATTTTACAGATTACAAGTGTAAATCGTAAATCATATCAGTTTGGGATTAGATTTTACATTGTAATAAGAATATGTTTAAATAGAGACTTTAAAAGTGAGAGGTTTATGGAAACGAATATTTATTAAGTGTTGAAAACACTTTATGCGAATGACTAGGCTGTCTGTCCGTCTGTCTGTCTGTCTGTCTGTCTGTCTGTCTGTCGGTGCGATAACTGGCGAACGGCTTGACCTACGGTCACCAAACTTTGTACACTTGTTCCTTGGGTCAAGAGTGAGGCTAAGTTCGAACTTGGGTCAAATCGGTCACACCCCCTGTCCCCCATAAATTAACCCCCCCAAAAAAATTATTAAATCAGTTCAAAGCCCTTACTCATTTTAAAACTGCCGCTTAGTTAGTTTACATTACACTCTATGTCTATTATCTATACATGATAACAACCTGAAACTACATTTCAGAGTGCGAAACAGGGGCTGTTTGGGGGAAATTGAGATATGGGGTTTAAACGATTCTCATGAGTAATAGAACATCTTTGACGTATACGGGACCACTCCCACTGACACCAGGGTGCGAAACCTGATGTTTTCAACACTTGGTTACGCCCGTTACATCGGTTTATTTAGGAGTCTAAAATGTTGGTAGTTGGTAGGGGATTCTTGAGCCTTGTTTGTGTCGAATAGTCGAATGTATTTTGGGACTTCAGGGCTGAAGTAGATTTCCTTTTCTAAAATTAATTCAACATCAAAGAGATACAAGCAGCTTTGCATCTTTGAATGGGATTTTAATTTCGAGTCCCGATCATAAACTACATTCCTTACATGACATTTTCCAAAAATGTCAAAAAACGGCCGTTTTAATACACAACAACTTATTGTTAGCTAAAATCAGTCCATCCAAGAATTTTAATATCATTACAAAACCAGGTTCTTCATTTAATCAGTCGCTTTAATAGTTGGAGGTAGCAGTACAAGTTATTTATGAATGAACCGGAACGGTGACTTTGACTTTGAAGCATTTGGAGTTAAAGTAATAATAAATTGTTATTCCTCTCCTCGATACATTTTTTCCTATTTCCAAAGGTTGTGAAGGTGGCTTTTGAGGTCAGTTTTATTATTCAAGCCTGATGACCTCAAACAGAGCAGAGTGATTCCTTGTTATTATACAAAGACACTTATTTCTTTTCTTGTCAACCTTTCCATCTCCTCAATAGTTGGTTTAAAGATTGCCAGTTATAACTTATAACATCCTATATTTAACTAAACTACCTTAACTAACTAGCTTCTCATTTAAAAGTGATCCAATTCAAACTCCATCAGAACTTCATATAAGATTGGATTTTTTGTTATTTCGAGGCCCGTGCAGTCAGATTGCAAGCCAAAATGCCAAACGCAATGTCACTCTATCTGCATCATCCATTCGATTTATTGGGTACATCCAATTGGGTAATTATATTAATTTTAACTCGCTAGAACCATTGGTATTCTAGGAGTACTAGCATTGGTTGATTGATTAAGTTTAATGGCTCAGAGCATTAGTACGGAAGGTTTAAATTTGACTATTACGAGGCATTTAGTTAAGTTTAATTAACCAAGGATGATAATAATATTCTGTAGACATAGTTAGGTAATAAATATAATGGACCATTAATACATAAGTTTTAAGATGAGGTGATTGACTTGTCAGTTTAGTCTCGTCAAAGACGGACTATGAACTATATTGTTTTGAAGTCGTGCTTGTCTTATTGCTTATGCAAAATAATTAGCATATTTAAGGCCAAGTTAAAACCTCATGAGCCTCCTTAAATTCTCTTATATATTAAAGCGTATATAGGCATGGAGTTTGCAGGAATGCCAATCTTAATCCTAATCCTACATATTTATCTAATATTTATCCTAATCTTGATCTTCTGCAGACGGGGATAAGACAATGAATGAAAACCCAAGCTTCCAGGTTGAACAAAAGCACTTTTGCAGGTATTTTATTATCTCTTCAACTCTTCACATTTAGAGTTCAGAACTTTGGGAAATGGATGGGAAATATGGGAATGCAAAAGTGCATAAACATGGCTTTTAATATAGAAGATGCTATTCAGATTGACTAGGAATTTGTGGAAAATACACAATTCACTAATATTATGTCTTGACTGTGTTGTTCAGGCCATGATATTATTTCTCAAGTTCATTGAGTAACTCAAATTCTTGTTTATGGACAAAATGGCAGAATAAACGCTGGACAAGTGGAAATATTTCTTGGCTGGATGTCCGACAAATCCGACCTCCGACCTAAAGAACAAAGATATGAAATACAATATCTTATTGTGACGACAATCCGTGGTCAAGGACCATATCTTCACATAATTATCCATTGCACATTATGCTAATCACGGGCAATGGACTACCGGAGGATGGATTTTGCGTTGTATTTGTCTGGATATGTGGCAGACAGGTTCCAGTTCTTTACTCACGGACGAAGATTAGGAATTCAACATTTTAATTTTTCAAAGTTCAAAATTCAAATAAAATGCAGTAAATGTAGTTTAGAGTCCGAATGTTGCTGAATACGTGTCAGGAAACGGTGGGATGGAAAGTTATAAAAGGGACGAGAGACTTGTGCCTCTTGTCCTCTTCCAACAACGCATCTCAACCTAAAACATTACATCCTCTCTCAAATTAATAATCATCTTAATTACTAATTAACCACTCGAGTAATTACTTCGAAATGGGTCTCGTCCTAGTAGCCCTCTTGGGTTTTGGGGCTTTGTTCTCAGGTAAGGAACGCTTTATTAGCAGAGTCATCTTAAAAGCATCCTAGAATGAGAAGCGCATCTATAGGTTGTTTTAAATTATGTTTCTAAATTGTTGTTGTTGTTGTTTTTGTTTCCAGAGGTGAGGTGCGATTTGTTGGAAGCCTGTCAACCTCGTAACTCGTCCTACAAGATCGGTGACTCGAAGCAGTGCGACAAGTACTACGATTGTCTCAAGAACGGGAAGGGTTCAACGGTAGACCGTCTTTGTGACGATGGATTCGTATTCTCACTCGAGATTCACGACTGTGACTATCCACACAACGTCGAATGCAAGGAGAGGCCTCATTTACGTAAGACACAGTAACCTAAATAAGTCCCCATGGGGCACATATTTAAAAAAAAAAAAAAAAAAAAAATTATTTCGGGGCATTGCAACTAAATCAGATGTTGTCAGTCAGGGGACTGGTTCTGAACCTTCGAAAGGGATGGGGATTTATTTCGGGGGATTATTTTATGTACACCTGCCAACCGGTTGGGGATTTATTCCGGGACATGAATTTAGACTTTTAGACTCACTAATCGTATTTTTTTATGAATTTCAGAACCGTCTCCGTCGTCGAATCCGCAGTGTCCACGAATGAACGGGTTCTACGCGTATCCGCCGTCGGATTCGTGTCAGAAGTTCCACCATTGCCTGGAGGGGGTGGCGTACGAGAAGACGTGCCCCGAGGGCGTGATCTTTGACCCCTCCAAGGGGGCCTGCATCCACCCCGACCTCTCGAAGCGCCCCGAATGCGCTGCCAGAGAAGTCCTCAACTTCACCTGCCCCAACTCGCTCCAGCGATTCTCTAAACTCAAGTTCGGAGACCACGACCGCCACGCCCACCCAGAAGACTGCCGCAAGTTCCTCATTTGTCTCAAGAACGGGAAACCGAGGGTCGGAGGTTGCCCCAATGGAAAGGTATTCAACGACAAGACCGGATATTGTGACTCACCCAAGAACGTTCCCAACTGGTAAACTACGATTATTCATTTATTTTCACATTTCTTGGCGATAGCAAGACCAGATTTTTGGCTGCAATTACATGCAAGTTTAGAAATTTTAATAGGATTTTGAAGTAGGTTTTTAGCGTTTGGAGGGTTGCAATTGCAATTAGCCTTAGATTTCTTACCCATTTTTAAGAAATTACTGGGGTTCAGCAGTTTTTAAGGGGATTTTCAGTATTCGATTAGAATTGTATTTCCATCTCTGTTTCCAACTCTCAATTGAAATTGTATTTCCGAATTTAAGTACCCGGTTACCGTAAATCATGATTTAAGTTCCTCTAACCTCTAAGTTAATCCCCCTTTTAATGTTAAGCTTTACTAAAATCTGCATTTCACATGCTAAAAGTACCTCACTCTACAATTATACCTTACCATTTCGTCAGGGCAAGGGAATTTATTGACATGCTCAATTAATGACAGTTAATCCATTAACAATTTTTATTTTTAATGCTCGATTTTTAATTACTTTTCAGCAAGGACTACTACGGGAAGAAAGACCCCGAGCAGCTAGCCAAGGAATCCGAATCCGACACTTTCAACTTCGGAGGTCAGGATTCATACGGGACAGAGGATCAGAGCAGCAAAAAAGAAGCTGAAGGGGAGTCTGAAGCGGAAGACAACCAGGTCAAAGGTCAACAACAAAAGTCAGGGAAGAAGACGTTCCACAAAGTGTCCAAGCGTCACGCTGGCCATGTTGAAGAACCCATCGCAACAGCCCCAGCCCCAGCGTCACGAGTCGAAAGCGTCGACGCTCCTACAAACGTAACCGAAGAGGCCAAGGTCAACAAGAGTTCAACGGAGGAAGACAACCACGAGGATGACACCGAGGCGGAGGATGACTCCGTAGATGCTGATGGACTACACAGATAGTTTCAATGTTAATTACTATATAACTTACATGTCATTAACCTTTCCTAGTCCGTGTTACTCGTAGTAATCAGTCCCATTCTTACGGCCATTCATTTTAGCAGTTTAATTTTAATCGCTGTGAGATTAATGAATGATTTTTTAAATTGTTCCGAAAGGATTAGCACCGTCCCTTAGAAGGGATTCTTTGCCTCTATTTTAACTTCCTGATTTTAAATGTTTTTAAAAAGTCTGTACGCGTGAATCTTATTTATCTTTCACTTCATTTCCACCTTGTTGTAGTGCACATAGCGCTTGTCTAAATAGCAAAATAAATAACAGAATTATTACGCGGAAAGCGCATACAAAATAACATCTGCCTCTCACTTACATATTTGTTTCGAAATATCATATTGGAATCGGGTCATTATTGGTCATCTCGGGTCATTATTAGTCATCTGGGGTCATCCGTTTCAAGGGTTTGGTCAGGTCTATCTTCCATGAACAAGAATTGAGTCCATATGCAATCATCCATGACGTTTAAATTGATGGATCTTTGACATCGGCTATCATCCTCTTAATCTGCTCCTGTGAAACATCAAATAAACATTATAATAACTATTTGCGAGATTCATGTATTGCCATTTTCAAACTGATGATGTGCAAATTTTATATATCTTATTTCATAGTTTGAGGAGATTTAAAATTTAAGTAAGTCCGAATTCCAGACTCATTCTTCGTTAACAAGAAGATTTTCAATTCATTCATTGAAGACGAGACAAGAATGTTGTTATATATTATATAGCAATCGCGAATATCCCAGTTTTTGGATTAGTGCATGTTAAATTGTGTGAAGGCATAAGAATAAATTGTTCGAAAACCTCATCAAAATAGTTACTGTCAGTTTTAGCTTGTTTCAGTGTCTGCTCTGTCTAAATAATAGTTTTGACCTGCGGATTTCCATGATGCATGCATGAATATAATCTTATGATAGGGATGGACGACAGAATATTGGATATAGATAGGATTTTGAAGTAATTTACATTGATGCGAATGATTTGCAAATCGATTCATGCTCATCCTCAGGTCAAAATCATATTTACATTCACTCAATAGACACTCCGCTATTCCTTTCAAATTACTTGAAAACTAAGACAAACTTATCGAGAAAAATATCATGTAAATTCTAGGTATTGAATTATAAAACAGAAAATAATACGATTCGACATCCATCCCATCCACGGTATCCTAATAAATAAGCTTTTGAGATTTGAAGGGTGTTTGAGTTCGCAAATTCGATTCCTACTCGGAGATCATTTTGGTTCTGATAAGGATTGAGATGTTTGAAGCAGGATACGGAGGTTCGGGTTTGGATGCACAATTTCCAGAGGTTCGATTCGATTATAATTTAAATTCCAAATTCATACAAGTTAGGGAAAGGACAAGTTTTTGTCCTTACGAACTGTGCCTGTGCGAGTACATGTAAAAGGCATACGTGTACTCATTAGCTTTAAAATGTAAAGTAAATATTTTTAGTCCGACCCGAGAATACGAAATGTCTCAAGTCTTAAGAAATTGAGAACAGATCAAAGTATGAAATAAGGGTTTATACAAAAGGATATTAATCTATTATCTAGGAATTTGTTTATCGCAATATATTTGAAAAGGAATACAGGATAAGAAACATCCGGGATTCTACGTTCAATGCATTATTTTCACCTACTCCAGCCAAAGCTGTTTAATTGTCGCATCGTGCAAAAGTACACGATGAACTTATCTATTTATGCTACTTTAGCAGTTCCAGAGACCAGATACCAGAATAATAGTATGTAAGAGAATTGTGAATTGTCAATTGTCTGAATTACAACAAAGGCTGATTAGATTTATGATCGAATATATGAAGGACTACCACTACACACTATTATCCGCAAATCGGCGTGGTATTTGTAGTCCGTCAGCTCAACGTTTTGAAATTTCAGGCAATCATTTAGGACCTTTAGACGGAGGTGGAGGTCGTTCGTGGGGAATGTAATGTAGGTCGATCGATTCGTAATGGGGTTAAGCATCGATTCGCTTTGAACGTTTATCACACACATATGTTTGTAATTTTACCTCTTTGAACCCTCCCCACTGGTCAGGGGGTAACCCCACCCATAAATATTATGCACCTTTGAGTAGACCATGATAATACCTTTTGCCTTTCCATCGATGTATCACACACGGCACACGGGGGGGGTTACTATTTGAGAAAATATTGACCTGCAGAGCCCCCAAACTCCTTGAATTTGACCTCCATTTGGATGTCCTAAATACATAACCGAAAGAAAAATTTTAAAAAGTAAAGCCGTTCTCGAGTTATCGTGTTTACGGACAGACTGACACCGAGCTAGACGATGAGATCGTCTGTATGTACTGCAAAAGCAGAATCCTGTGAGTTCACTCGCAATGTATTGGGGCTTGTCTCACCGTCTACTAACACCGAGCGGAGCCAGACAGTTAAAAGTGTTAATACTAAAATATACACTTCTAACAATGGACACTATTCACTATTTGGGTGTCAAACGAGTTAAGGCCCTTAACTTAAGGGTTGTAATTTTGCAAATAGACTAATTCGACCATGCTGATTACGAAAATCATACTTTGAGCTCTGCCAATTGAGATCTAGTGGGTCAAAAGTCAAAAGTAGGTGGGAAGGTCAAAAAACGGGAGTGAGTTTGGTGTTTCCCCGTTCACTTTTCGTGAAAAACCTAATACTAGCGCAATGTTATTTTCCCGATCCTTCCAACGTTAGCGCCCTATCTTCTGATCGATTTCGCGAGAAAAAGGGAGGACAAGTGGAAAACTCGACTTTCTCCTCCTTCCCCCCTTCTCACCAGTCCTAACTTTTAGCTGAAACTGCGCGGCTCCTGACCCTCCCACCTACTTTTGACCCAGTAGACCTCAATTGGCAGAGCTAAAATTATGATTTTCGTAATCATCATGGTCGAATTAGTCTATTTGCAAAATTACAGCCCTTAACTCGTTTGGCACCCAAATAGTGTCCATAGTAAGTTTTAGTAATACCCGAAATGCATTCCAATGAGTGGAATTGAATCGAGGAATGTTTCATGTCTGGAAAATATATAATCGGATAAGATTAGGCGTTCCTTCCTTCTTAACTAAAATCCGAGATAACAAATTTCTTATCGCATATCACATAAATTTCGGATTCTCAACAAATTGGAAGTAGTGATATGTATAGAGGAAGGCAGAGGAGCTCAGAATTCAAGGAAACAAAGAAACATGTCGGTGAGACTATAATAGAAAGAGAACCGGAGCGCATTACATAAAATGACCATTGGCCTGCACACACCTGTCAATACTACCTGCTCCATTTCTTAAAAAAAAAAAGTCTGACTTCTATCTTATTCGTCCTTGAAACTACATACTCACTTACTCAATACTAAAATGCCTCCTAAAGTTAGGAAAGCAAACCTCTCTCTATCACAACCATTCCAATCTACAGTGAATAATATTTCAATTAGTGATACCAATAAGCGTGCTAGCGATTTCGACAATGAAATCAATAAAAATAAACGCAGATGTTCTGATTCAAATAACCAATTATCACCTATACCAATACCAAGTGATCCAAGATCAGTGATCAGTAACGACATACTATCTGACAAGTTCTTAACCACTTTAGCTTCCATAGAAAGAGGGATTACAAGTATCAATAAGAAATTAGCTAAAGCAGAAGAAGAGCAAACTGCTCAACAAAAATCAATTAAAGAAATTCACGACATAGTCTCAAGGCAACAGAATGACATATCAAGAATCCAAGATGCAATAAAAGATATTCAATCCAAAGCTGAAACTACAGATGAGCTCGTCCAAGATACTGTTATACCAAAACTTCAAAGTGTAGTAGTTTCTCATTCAGAATTAACAAATAATCTTGAATTAGCACAAAAAGAAATGCTAAAAATCAATCTACTGTTCAGTGGCATTCCCGACTTCAAAGATGAATCAAACTCTCAATTACTATCCCAAATTTGTGACATACTGAAGAGTGTAAATGGATACGACATGGACATTGACACATTTCACAGAGTTGGAAATTTCCGTGAAGCATATAACAGACCAGTCAGAATCCGATTCTTAAAAATGTCAGATAGAAATCTCACCTGGAACAACAGAATGACCACCAAACCTCCAATCTACATCAATGAAGACCTACCAGCTAGTCTCAGACGGGACTATGCTCATATTCGCATAAAAACACGTGAATTAAAACAAAATAATCTAATACCTGTAATCAACTGGAAAGAGAAGACCATAAAAGCAGGCAACCAAGCTTTTCGAATAAATGATGGCAAATTGGAAACGCAATCAAACTCAAATACTACTCCAACAAAACATGTCATGAACTGTCAACAAGAAATGATTCTACAGTACCCTAAGCAATTACACCGACTGAATCTTCCAATTTTATCATCCACCTCATAATTCTGAACAATTAAAATACCATCAAAATCAAATCTCATCATGTTCTCAACCCTCTCATATCTGACCACTCACTTACTGAATCATGAATCAACAAATTTCATTATGGAAACCATTTAATACCTGCTTCCACATATAATCCAGAATTGATGCTTCTAACATCGGTTTGACACCAAATGAACTCAACCAATTTTTTTTTTTTGTCTATATCTCTACCTCAAACTTGACTTCATCAAAATCCATTCCTACCAAACCAACTACGGTCGACCCTTCAGGAATTAGACCTTTTGAATTCAGACCATTAACCAACGATGACATTGCTAAAGCTTGGAAAAGGACAAAAATCCACTCAACCCAACTATCTACGGAAAACTAACTACGTAAATTATCAATTCAAATACTGTACTATATCAGCCTTGCTTAAACAACATATTAAATGAACTATGTAATTAAAATTAATAACCATAAAAACACTCTTTATAAAATTATACGAAAACTTTTAAATATTAATATTATATGACACACCTAACTGTAAAAGTGTAAACCTACTACTTATCCTTACATTTGACTGACATTCCATTTTTTAATAACTTATTCAGTAATCCTTGTGATGTAACGACCACCAAGTACACGTACTGTGGGTATCACATTGTAATAATAAATAAATAAATAAATAAATGCGGAATGAATGAAAAGAGGAAAAGTAAATGCGCCGTAGAGCTTGCAGTGAGAGTGCAGCATGGAGTAGTGAAGTGAGAGAGGCAGACGGAATGAGTGGGAGCAAAGGCAAGACCACCCCAGCAGCAGCAGCACTGCCAGCAGTTCACTCGCAACTTCCACCGCAAAAGGACCAGTCTCTCTCTCTCTTTTCACAGTTAACAGTTCATTTATATTTTCTGCGTAACCCTCAACGACTCATCCACACCGGGCGGACGACCAGACCGCCGCCATTATCAACTCAACCACCAAATCTTCCCAGCACGTCGTCGTCGTCAGTAGGTAAATATTAGAGCTTTTATACCTATGTACCGTTTCAAATCAACATGATTAACATTTAGTCAGGAAAGAGGCTAAACTCTTGTCAAAAATACGTTTTGACAAGAGGCCCAAGTCACTTTGCCAGTTTCAAAGTTAGTTAGGTCCATTATCCATTTCTATGGTTAGGTCTGAAGAGGGGACCGTCCAGGTTGGATTGTGCCAAACGGGACGCAGAGATTTTTCTATGTCCCCGCACACGCGCAAACGTTGAATGTTGACTTTTGAAATGCAAATTTTGTTTTTCCGTTTGAAAACCTAACCTAACCTAACTTAAATGAAGCAAACCCTCATCGTTGGTTAACTTAAATAAACCAAAATATCATTGCTGGGATGATTTGCGCATGTGTGGGGACTTTGAAAAATTCCGTGCGTCCCGTTTGCAGCAACCCAACCGACCGTCCAACATACAAAAAAAATTGGACTTTATTTGGTACCATTTTAATCTAGGTTTCAACGTGATTCTAATGATATAAGCCATTATCCTCCATGAGCTGAAAATGTCATGAAAATTAGTGAGAAAATGAGGGGGCGGAAGCGATTTTAATGCTTGAGTTGAGCCAGAGAGAAGCGGTGGAACGGGGGGACGGAAAAAAAAGGGGAATTTTCCACTTTTTAACATTGGAAAACCGGAAAATTACGCCTGAAAGTTGCGCCTGACCGAGAACTTTCAATAAATACAGATAGGCAGTTACTATTAGAAAACCCTATTGCGCGCTAACTTCTTCTCTAATTTCCATGAAAATTTCAGCTCATGGAATATAATGACTTATCACATTAGAATCACGTTGAAACGTAGATTAAAATGGTACCAAATAAAGTCCAAATTTTTTTTTGTATGTTGAACGGTCCCCTCTTCAGTAGGACGGCCGCCATTTTCATGCCTCGTGGTAACAGACGAGCCATCTCTCGCACTCCACGGCACATTGTGATCAATCACTCCTGGCAGAATAGGATGCATCGTTTAGCAACAGCAAAATATATCCATGTGCCTGTGGCCAACTTTAAAAAAAATGCAATTTTGTAATATTTTTCATTCTCCTCCGTCCAAAAATACAGATTACAGAAAAATCTGGCCACAGCACAGCAAATCGTTTTTCGGCAATTTAGGATAACATGCGTTTTTTTTAATGTTATATAGTATTTATTACGTACTTTTAATCACAAACAAAAGTTAGATTTAAACAGAAAATCAAATGAATATTATGGATAAAAAATCTCATCCAAGCTTTCCGAGTATGGAATGGTCCCCAAAATTGAGGCCGAATTTCCCCTCTGTATAGCTAGACTGATGCGTTTGGACTTTTTTCATTGGTTATTCCTCTAATTTTTTTCCCGATTTGATAAACTAAAGATTTTGCCTCCAAACCCCAAGCACCCAAGGTTTCCACTGCGAAAGGGACAAAAAAGTAATTGTTTTCCAGATCCGCGTACTTCCTCTGTTTTTGTATTTCTCCTATCCGTGCTGCTTCCCCCGCGGTTTGACTAGTTCCACATTTCCAGGGAATAAGTGTCATTCTATCCGGACGCTTGCCATCACATGCGTTTACATCACAATTTTGGAAATTTTGAAAAATCAAAAAACCTAAAAAATCTGCAATAGAATAAAAAACCTTATTTAAATTAGGAATACAACAATCAATCGAATCATTTAGGAGTTACAAATACAAATCATAGAAACTGTTGATAATTTGTAATTGACAGATTTCTTGGCATTTCTTTGTATGATTTCCAATGTGTTTCCACGGTGTTGGTTTTTTGTCTTTTCTTCCCCCATGGGGGGAGAAAAGACAAAACATTGTCTGGCTCCAAGATTGCTTGACAACGGGCGCTGGAACAGGTTATGTCAAATAGAGGGTTTTTGAAAAATCTTCAACTTTCAACTTTTTGAAATCGACAAAAATTTTCTCAGGTTGATCATGACAACATAGCACTGAATAATTTCCTGGCTTGCATCCTGACGTCATTGATTGCATCAATTTATTTCACCTCAAACCATTACGTTCATGAATATGCAATTGGGAAAATGTCCTATAAGGCTGGGAACATATTGAACCGATGAATAAATGAGCAGCGTTCTATTTCGACACTGTCCTGTCCTGATGTATATGATATAACCTTTTCTCTTTGTTTTAATGGGGAGTTGTGAGATGTGGGAGTCAAATCACAAGTAATTGATTAGGAATGCAAAGGAAACTATGGGAAGGGAATGAAGTCCTAATTGTCATCAGGTCCAACACGAATATTGTAAACGTGAAATGAAAATGATGAGACGATTGACGAGAGAAAGAGGGGAATCGATTGTTTTCTTATAATTTCTTATTATACTATCCATACTATGCTTATAAATTAATACACGAATGCACAATAATAATATTGTGCAATGTGCAATGTAAGATGAATCTTGCAGAGAAGTAGAAGGCAAGAGAAATTTAAAGCGGATTGCTAACGAGATGAGAGGCCATTTAACTATTTCTCTATTGAAACGATGACGTCATAATATGATTTTTGAATGATGACGTCATGAGTTGCTATACAACAATGACGTCATAAAAAATAAGGGGGCAAATGATGACGTATGCCCCCTTATTATATTTTTTTTCAAAAACCCTCCATTTGTCATCACCTGTTGGGACAAGCGTTGTCAAGGTCATCTTGGTCTGGCTCCGTGTGATCGAATATCGAATTTATTATTATTTTAAAGATTAAATTATTCACGGCCGCAAAAAGTCGGGGCATAAACATCCGCCAATCGTGTTCAATTTAAGCTCCAAATTGATTAAATGAGCGCTCCCTTTACTAACTTATTTAGAATTACTTTTTTTTGTGGAAGTGGCTGTATGTAGGTTTCAGATGGCCATTCCCTAACCCTTTGCCCTTCTCTTGATATCTGAAGAGACCTCTCTGGGATTCTGATAACTCCTACATCCGTGTTGAACTACAATGGAGGTTCTAGTTGACGCTAAGAAACAGTTGAGAGTTGGCGCGTCTTGTCAAAAGGTACGTTATTCTATCCTACATACATCAGGGCTTCAAATATTATACCTTGCTTCAAAATGGTATTCAATGTATTCATGATAATAATTCGAGTCGTTATATACTAAAATTGGAACGATACGGAGATTAGCATAGCCCATGCCATGCGCGAAAAAATCAAGTCAGTTCAAGAGTAAGGTCACAAACAAATTATTCTAATAAAAGTATCAATTTGTGGATATGTAATATGTATGTTGGTATGTCATGTTCCATCTTACGTTTCTTACTAGGCCAAATGATCAAAAACCTGAGATTGCGTTTTTGATCATGTGACATGATTTAGCATTATCTTACTTGGAGAAATGCCGAAAAGACATACAAAAAACATCAAGGAAAAAATTAGAAACAAGAAAATCATATGTCACTATAAATCGCCGGAATTATTGAGAAATCGCGGTGGGAAGTGGGTGCAAAATGGGAGTAGTGGGTCAGAGAGTGAGCCAGAAAACTGGACTTTTCAGCCCTAGTCAGGGCTTATGTAATCATGCTGTCCGTGAGACGATAGAGGACAAACGGCTGGACCGATCGAATTGAAATTTGGGACACTTGTGTATTTTGCAAATGTGAAGGCTAAGTTCGAAGGTGGGAAATATCGGTCGATCGGTTGACCCGTGGGGGTCATGCAAAGTAATGTTGCCAAGGGAATAGGTTTAAAATACAGACAAATTGAAGCATCCTGTCCTGACTCGGGCTATATAATACTGCACACTGTAGGTTTTTAGCCCGTTGCTATGCAGGGCTTATATGAATGCCGTTGTCTGTCCGTCTGTGGACTCGATAACTTCCGTTAGCGTTAACTTACAATTAGATCATAGACGGGCAGCTGGTGGCTTTTTCTGCCCCCATATGGGGGCTGGGGGCACCTCTGCCCCCAGCTTGTAGTCATGTCAATGTTAACCATAAAAATAAAAAAATTGGCAGCCCTAATTGATGTATGATAAAAAGTTATGAAAATTGACTTCAAGAATTCAAGTGCACATAAAACAACGAATGATCGTCCGACTTTTCAAAAAAAAATTCGAGTTGTTTTTTTCTAGGGGAGGCGATAAAAAACCATAGCAACGAATGGTTTTCGCGAACGCTAGATATGCATTCGCACCTACTTTCGAAATCTTCCGAAATCTATGCTTTGAAAAAAATCTGATTTTTTTTGAAAATTCGAATCTTTACAATTTATTGAAAAATAACTTTTATATAAAAAAACTCAAAAATTTTTGAAAATCGGACACAGTTGTGAAGTTGTTTTAGGAGCTTTAGGAGTTTTATTTGAATATGTAAATTTTTATTATTTTTTAACATTGCTAACGCCAATTTGCGCCGAAAAATTTTCGAGTTTTATGGTTTTGTTTTATAGTGTAATTTGTAACAAAAAAGTTTAAAGCAAATTCCGGAGTTCACTCTTAGACCTTGCCCTTTAGATAAAAAATTTATAGTGTTAGAAACCGCTTTTTAGCAATTCAAACACATTTGGACCATTTTAACCACTTTTGAACATTGTCGAACACCTTTCGTTCAAATTATGACGCCCTGAGGCAAAAAAAATCCAATAGGGTGTTTAAAACCATTTCCAACAAGCTGCGTTGACTCAAATTAATTTGTATCACTGATTTAAACCCCTTTAGGTCAGATAAAACCAGGCCAAATAAACTCGTATCCCTTTTTATACTGCTTTTTCTAAGTTTGTTTTGCCCCCAGCCCACCAAATGCCCGTCAATGACTTACAATTAGATCCTCCAAATTTGATACACCTGGGGTTAGACCAAAACCAAAGGCTAAGTTCGAAGATAGGTGAAATTGGTCCATTTATTGACCCGTGGGGGTCATTTCCAATTTGTTTGTAATTTAAACCCATGTTATAAAATTGGGAATTCGATAATTCCCGTATCGTAAAATCTTCGTTATGGATACAATTTGAGATACAGAGGGTATTATCTATTGCTGAGAGTATACAGGGTGTATCACTTAAAAGTCCCCACTAGTAACAAAAATCGTCCTTAGTAATTAGAACATACATTGAATTTCTAAGATATAGGCTAAAAGAAGAAATGGATAAATAAGTTAGAATGTAAGGAATGGCACTTTACTTTACTACGTCAAAACGATTTTAGCCACCGATAGTCCCAATGTTAAAATTTGCAAAATATGTATTTAATAACATAAATGTATTAAATTTTTGTATTTTAAAATTTCAGGTGAAGAAGGTGTATTTAGAAGGAGCAAAGAATTCGATACGTGACTTAATAAGCATCAAAGCTGCATTGGCATTGGAGGAAAGATGCGTTCAAGGAACTAAAACCGGAAGCAGAAAGGGCTTCCCATTTTCCAGGAAATACCTCGAGAAATACCTGCAGCCGCAAGTAGTTGTAGAAAAGTTGAACGTCGCCAGATATTGTCATCCGTTGACGAGTGACCCCAAAAAGAAGGTACCTAACAAAACAACGACTAATATACAGGGTGATTCCTCGCAATGTCCCGGTGTTTACAATTAAATTTCTCGGAAACTACTACCAAACCGATTTTTTAAAAGTTTGGGTTAAAATTTAGTCAGATAACAAGAAGGAATATCGGTGGGGGTAAAAAAAATTATGACTCACAGGTTGAAGTACCCGTGCGGGTTTTGTAAAATGTCATGATTATTGTGTTATCATTATTATCTGCAGTTTTTTATCGGCCATATTATTATCATCTATAAATTAATAAATAATAGAATATAGTTTAACATTTTTTTTACCAACAGGATCGGAGTGATCGTAGTGGTTCAAAAGACTCGGGCTACGAACCCTCAGTATCATCTCCAAATCATGTCTTTGACGACAGTGACACCAACCGCATCGCTGCCGACGACAGTCCGTCATCGGATGAGGAAGAACCTTATCACTCTTTTCCTTGTATTCACTGCCGTAAATGTTTCTCAGATATTGATACATCTGACGTAAGCAACACAGTAGTTATTTTCACAGCAACTTGAAATTTTGAAAATCCAGTTCCACGAATTTTAATAATAAAATATGTTATAATTCTTACTGGATGCTTGTATAGGAGCATGCGGAATCGTGCAATAGTAACCCGGCGTTCATTCTCAGATGTCAGGATCCTCGTAACGATGAAACGCGAAAGGTATTTTTTGTTTCGTATTTCAAGTCGTATATAAAAAACCTATCCAAGCAGCTATCCGACCCATCAATGCACTTCGGCCATTAAATTGCCTATGAGTTAGAAAAAATATCAAGTCCGTACAATGACCCTATCGGGCCCTGAAGTTAACCGAAGTTCAAAAAATAGGATTTTAATAAATATTAATTCCCATTGATCCAAATGATATCGTGGTCTATGCAGTAGTTTCATAATTTTCGGAATGAAATGATGATGTGCATGCCACACTTTATTTGACAATCTTATCTGATATGGTTTAAAAGATGAAGGGGTCCAAAATGCCCCCCATGACACTCATTTTTCCTTGGTGATTAACTAGTCTCGAGCCTTAACTTCAAACCCACTGCACTTGATTAGATTTTTTTTAAATCGATAAGATTCAAAATTGTTCTTTGTTCTATCATCCTAACAGTAAAAACTAGTACCCACTTCTTAGGTGTGTGTGACAGATATTGTGCCTTGCGGTTCCAAATCTTCACGTCACGCACGCTGTGCCCGGAGGAACTAATAAAAGTGTCCCTCGCCAGTATAGCGCAATTAATCGCTAAATCTGGGATTCGACCGAGATCGAGAGGGGCGCTAATATCGGCACAGCAAACTTCTTGTTCTTTGGGGAATACGTAATAGGCCAGAAACACCTTGACCGCTGAGTGGACAAAGCATATGTGCAATGTCCACTCGACCCACCTAATACATACATCATCCTAACAACTGTTCATTTTCAATTCATATATATTATATCTAGTCTTAAATTAATTTTTTTCCGGAAAATTTCGATTAAAAATGCGGAAATATTAGTTTTAAGGGGGGGTTTAAAAAACTATGGAAATTTTGATTTCCCTATCTAAACCAATGTTAAAAACCGTTTTACGGGGGGGGGCTCCCACAGCCCCAACCGATCCATCAATCGAACTAATTTTTTTTTCTAAAAATTCCTTGATAAATTCAATATTAGAGATGATCCTTCGATTTTTTAAGTTTTTTGTACCACATCGGCAAAACCCGTAGTTACAAAAATTTCGGCTTTCTGATGACTGTGTTTTCCATTAAACTGAGTTTTTAAGGTAGTTCTAACATCAAACTAAAAAATCGAAGGATCATCTCTAATATTGAATTTATCAAGGAATTTTTAGAAAAAAAAATTAGTTCGATTGACGGATCAGTTGGGGCTGTGGGAGCTCCCCCGTAAAACGGTTTGGCTACTTTTTTAATACTTTCTGAAAAGTGTGAAAGTAAGTGAAAATTGTCGTTGCCATGGGCATTTGCGACGGTAACCATAGTAACTTCAACAATCACTATGGCAACAAGCCCCATAATGGTTGCGTTACCAAGCAATTTTCGATTTGCTTAGGCTTTTGCTAAAAATCCACATCAAAGTTTTGTCGTTATGTGTATCTATGGATGGCCATTTTAGGTCGTAAAATATTTTTTAAACCCCCCCTTAAACGCGGTTTAATATTTAATTTTCAGGATGGTTTTTTTGCTGGTTTTGGGCTGACGAGAGCTACTGAGGAATCAATCCCGAAGTCTCAGAACGAGGAGGATTTAAAAGATTTTTATTTTGAACTGAGTGGAAAGCCATATAAACCACCTTCTCGAGTAAACCAGTCTGGGCAACGAAGATCGAGAAAGCGGAAAGTAAGAAGAACGACTACTCCTGTCATTCTTCCTGACAAAGTTCGTCTGACGATATTCATCAAAGATAACAGAATTCCTCTCACGTCGGGATTGGGACGGAAACTGGTCCTCAAATATGATTGCCAGAAGATGAATGAAAGAGAATCATCGGTTGCTGCATATGAACTATTCTGTCGCCGCACAAGAGGATTACAAGCTATGAAACCAGCAGCTGCTTTAAAACGCCAAAAACTGGCACCATCCAACGACAACAGTCATAAAATTTCTTTTTCTAACAGACAGCGTCTCGGACGAAACTCCGAAATCGTTCTTGGTAAGTTTTTGCGTATAAATAATTTAACAACTAATTTGTTGAGCAGAAATATCGGTGATTGTAGTACAGGGTGTTTGCGTTCTGTTGTCCAGCTCTTTAAAATTAAAAATCTCAAAAAGTGCTTGACCGATTTTAATTTGGTTTGATTTTATGGAAAGCTGAAAGTCTAGAAGGATGAATGCAAAAGAAATTAGCAACTCTTTTTTATTGGATGACCCATGCGGGTTTTAATAAAAAATCAAAGATTTAACCTTGAGGTTTCTTATATTTATTATGTATCGTAGATACATAATGCGAATAATGGCTCGGTGTCTGTCCGTCCGTCTGTAAACACGATAACTCGAGAACGGTTTAACTTTTTGAAATTTTTCTTTCGGATATATTTAGGACATTCAAACGGAAGTCAAGTTCGTTTGGGGGCCCTGTATGTCTAAGGTCAAGGGGGGAAAGGTCAAAGGTCAACATTTTTTCAAATGGTAACCCCCCATGTCTGATACATCGATGGAAAGCTACGATCAAGAGCTATTCAATGATGTATATGATCTGGGGGTGGGGCCATCCCCTGACCGGTGGGGAGGGGTCAAATTACAAACATATATGTATGAAACGTCATTCGAAAGCTATGATCAAGTACTTTCGAATGAAGTATGTCATTTTTCTCTATGGTTGGGGTAATGTGAGATTTTTGGTATTTTGTGTGTTTTAAACATTTCAAAACACGTTTTCATTTTGAACATGTTTCGATGTGTATGAAACGTTATAAAAACGTCACATCTACGATACATCAGTACATTCGTTGTACGGTTTATTTCCATCTCTAGTGTGGAAATCGACCTCTGCAGATGTGAGGTAACCGAGATCCTTGTGGTTACGGAGGATCTCGGTCGACTTCATCTGCGGGGTTGATTGACCCTTGAGATGAGGGGGAGAATGATAAGGAAGGAGGTGTTTCCTAGTTGGGAGTGTTCAGCATGGACTACCACTGACAATGGACACTATTTGGGTGTCAAACGAGTTAAGAGCTGTAATCCTGCAAATAAACTAATTCGACTATGCTGATTACGAAAATCATAATTTTAGCTCTGCCAATTGAGGTCTAGTGGGTCAAAAGTAGGTGGGAAGGTCAAAAAACGGGCGTGAGTTTTGACTTTCCTATAGTATTCCCCCGTTCACTTTTCGTGAAAATCCTAATACCAGGGCAATGTTATTTTCCTGGTGCTCCAATGTTAGCGCCCTATCTTCTGATCGGTTTCGCGAGAAAAAGGGAGGAAAAGTGGAAAACTCGACTTTCTCCTCCTTCCCCCCTTCTCGCCACTGCTAACTTTTAGCTGAAACTGCGCGGTCTCTGACCTTCCCACCTACTTTTGACCCACTAGACCTCAATTGGCAGAGCTAAAATTATGATTTTCGTAATCAGCATAGTCGAATTAGTCTATTTGCAAGATTACAGCCCTTAACTCGTTTGACACCCAAATAGTGTCCATAGTGAGTAGAGACCTGACGACATTCCCAACCAATAGAAACACCTGTTATGTCAACTCAAGAAAAAATGCAAGAGATTGGATTGTTGGATTCTGATTATTTTATTGGAGTTCAGATTTAGCCCAGTCAATTGGGCTTATATCATCGCGCAGGCCGTGTGTCCTCCTAATCCTTGTGCATGCATTATCTTTGGATGGAGCCACACTAAAATTCTAAAATTTTGCACAAATTTGCAACCTACCTTGTAGATGAAACCGAAACAAAGTCAACTATGATATTCTACCCGTTCAAAAGTTATAACCCAAAAACCCCTTCGGGTCTATGGTCACTAGATGGTTTTTGGCCCCCAAAAATGATTTACATTGTATTCTTATGGGGACAACGTATAATTTTTGAAATTTTCAACTTCCATAAAAATATAGTTTGCACACTCGGATTCCGATGCAACTTCACACATGCATTTATTAGGTCATAATGATCAACCTGTAAAAATTTCATACATGGGTGTATTTCAAAAATGACCCTTTCGGGTCAATCTACCTGAACTACTTTTTCAATGTATTCTTACGGGGACAACATAATATCTTTTCCAGCAAGGCAAAATTATACAGGGTGTCTCACAATTATGTGACCACCAGCAACCGAAAAAGTCCTTAGTAACGAACATCGAACGGTATGAAATTCCAAAAAATAGCGAAAAATGAAACAACGACAAATTGAGTCCAAGATTGAAGTAATTCAACAGAACAATTTATAAAACCTTTAACAATCAAAACAATCAAGCTTCATTAACTCTATTTTTAATTCCCACTCTTTCAACCTGGACACCTCCTAACTCTAAGCAACGTCTTATAATCTTCGAATTACAGTGTTACAAGTTCTCTGACAATAATTAACATCTAATTTTAAAAATTCCGATAAGATTACGGCTGAACATTGTTGAACATTTTGAACATGAGATTTTCGGAGTTGGGAATTTTTTCAACAATCATAGGAAGAATTTGCTCCTTTAACATTTGCAAATAGCTTGCTCCTGTTACGTTGCCCCCACCCCCACTCCATATTCCAGCCATACTCCATTCCATACTCCATATATTGAAAATTGAACCTAGTCGCAAAGACTCTCTGTAGTTCTCTTAAAGAATGATAATCAAAGTGCTTGATAATAAACTTCCTTTGTTCATCGTTAAGTGGAGGCATCGCGGAGAATTTTTTTTGTAAAACCCGTGTCTAGAAGTCTGGATACTTTTTGAATTAAAAACTTTAATTTTTTGGAATTTCATACCGTTCGATGTTCGTTACTAAGGACAATTTCGGTTGCTGGTGGTCACATAATTGTGAGACACCCTGTATTATAATTTTGCCTTGCTGGAAAAGTTGAAGCTTTACTTTGTATTGACTGCTTAGATTAGGTTTTTTACCTTTTGTCAGTTTGATTTAATGTTGTTCTTTGAGACCTTTTTACAAAGATTTTAGTTTACAAACGTTTTCAAGTGAGTTTAGCTTTTTAAATGCTACATACAGTTCTGAGTTAGGACAAGAGACTGAGTTAAGAGACTCGGACAGACCAACATGAAATCAAACCGACAAAAGCCTGATGAAGCCAAATGGAAACCGGTCGCTTTCGATGGGACACCATGTTCTTTTCCACCATTAGATGCAGACTTAATTATTATGTTTAAGTCCTAATTTTATATTTATTTTTTCTTATTCTTATATTACAGGGATGAGTTGCTCGTCATTCCCTTCACTGAATAAATGCAAGGACGTGACTGTTGAAGCGATGCTAAGAGACGCTCAAGTACGAGACCTTCTCAAACCCAAGCCAAAAGTTTGGAATTTTTTGAAAATGTTGAAGCCTTTTTTTCAACCCGAAGTTGTGCTTGAACGGAATACGGAGGCTTCTTCTCTTTACAACTGACTCCTCCCACGCACTTACTTTTATCCCTTGTATTTCTTAACGTCCAACCAATCCAATGTGACCTGACCTCAGTTTGTAAACATATTAACGGATTAACACATTTGTTTGTACCGGTTTTGTTTTTCAAATACTCAAGTAACTAATGTTGTGGTTATCTCAAAACCAAACGGTTCAGGCAGATGACTACAAGAACAATGAGCAAGAGTCAAAAGAACAAATTTTTATATCTTGTCTGTATATTTGTTGCTGAAACCGGACCTGTGTCACGGCCACGGATGGAGAAACAGAATGTAATAATTCTGACACTATTTTTTGTCTTATAAATTAATAAGTTCAAATCAAGCCAGGCTTATAATCCATGAGGACAAAGGGATTGGATAAGAGGGAAGGCCGATGAAAATTATTGTAAATGAAATAGGAAAACCAATAAGGCTGATTACTGACACGCGGTAGTAATTTATTAATTGATTCACTCTTTAACCAAATACCTATGTATTTCGTATTTATTTTTGTAAGTAAACTTTATTTATAACGCTAACCTGTATAGCAAAATAAAATACGATGTAGACTGACGATGAGGTTTCGAAGTATTCGATGCCGTATACAATTATTGATATAGAATTGTCTAGCCAATCCTGCGAATAGTTAGGATGCGAAACGCCTTATGAATCGAAGACTGACTTATGAATTAATCAATTAATGTAAAATTCATATCGATCAATTTTAATTAGAATTAATCTCATTGTAAGCTAATGGACAATTATTTAATCTAAATATACGACTATACTGAGAGCAATGTATTGTTACAAAAAGGCTAATTGTAAGCTCTCTTTAGTTAGTGGGGTTTAGAAATTAAGTATTCTGTAATAAGCTATTTGATTATAAATGTTGATTGAACTGAGTTTCCGTTAGTTTGGAATATAATGGAGGCCAATTGTTGTCCCATTTTGCCATTTGCCATTTTGTTGGTGTGCTTGTGCTTCAACAATACAAAATCGACTTGATATTCTAAAGTATCTAAATACTTAAAATATGGGATAGGATACAGTTTCTTATTCATTATAATCCTTCGAATTACCTTACCTCGTAAATATACAAAACCCAAAATTTGTAAAGTTTAACATTTCACATTTTGTGACATTGTTAATTGATACAGCAGTCAGTATTGGATGGGATGTCCGTATTCCGGTTTCCGGGAGACGTCGACGTTATAATCCGGTATTCACGGCAATAACGATATCTAATACCTAAGTCAATCAAGCCCTTCGAGGCTTTGTAATTTTTTGTAATTGAATTTTTGTAACTAAATAAACTAATCCATTTTGTAACTCAATCACAGCTGCAGAATGCAGAACAATTCATTTTACACCTAGCGAGGGAACATTTTGAACTGTACAAAACAGGTCGTCACTTTTGTATCAAATTTGATCAGTCATCACCATCAGCAAAGATCATATATTTTATGGCATATATGGTTGAGGCAGATCGAATAGGTTTGGTTCGATCAAAGTGCTGTACAGATGAGAATGTTCCCTTGTGAGAGTGATGGCTTCTTAAGCATGTATTACTGATGAAGAAGGATGTTCATGTATTTTTCTTTTAGTTATCCAGTTATCCTATACCTATTTAACCATCTGACCGAAAGTGGTTCCTTTGTCGTTTGTACAGCCATGAGCAATTCATGTTTTTCAAACGGGACACTAAGCTCATCACCTATGTTTAATGTATGTTCCATTAATCATGTCATGCTATATCAAATTAGCGATAAAAAGTAATCGCAATTTATTGTCAGAATTACTGAAAACAAACTTAGAATCTAAATAGTTCTATAAAACAATAATGAAAAATCCAAAATATTGATGGGAAATTTTCACCCCATAAAGTAGGACATTCCCAGGATTAGATGAAGAGCTGGGAATAAGCAAGGCCCTAAATCCTTAGCGACAAAGATTAATTTACAAGGTTGCGTAACTTGTGTAGTAATTTTTCTCCTCCAATGTTGGTGATTTCTTGTAAAATTAATTTCTTCGAATCGCGTTCTCCAAAAAATCTGAGAATGGTATCAAAATTTATAAAAATGTCTTGGGTACCGCTCAGCAATTTGGTGTGTCGAGATTCGGTCTGTGTGACCCGTGGGGGTTTTTCGAATGGAGTGTCACTAATTGTTGCTAAGGGGGGTCTCCCTATTTCCCATAATAACAAATCACCAAGAAGTGAGGAGAATTTTTTAAAGGCAAGTTATGCAACCTTGTAGTAAATCGCGTCTCTATAGATTTTAGGGCCTTGGGAATAAGTAAAGAGATTTGGAATTCAATTCGCGATATGAAATATTAATTTGGTCTCGATCATCATGAGTCAGGAAGTTAAAGGAGCCTGTTATCAAATTTCCTCAGAGATTGAATCGCATCCAGAACGTCCTTCGGGTAGTAATTCGCACTGCAAATATTATAAACAAAAAACAATTAGAACTATTTTAAATAGTATTAACTAACAGGAGCAATTTTTTGCTAGACGATTTGGAGTGACTGAGCTTACCATTTGGGGACATTTTGAGGCTCATCACAGACGCCCAAGTCTGGATTGAAGACGTATCCGACGCTGCAACTGTTGGCCCTGGGTTTCGTGTTTTCGACACAAACGTAGAACTTGCGGCAGTCGTCTGGATCGGAATATCGGGGATGCCCGAGATCGGCTTCGATGGGTGTGCCTGGGCATTGGAATCGGAGGAATGAGGATCCGTCGCAGCCGGGAACTTCGTCGGGCCAGTCGCAGCGGATTTTGTCAGAGTTGAAGGCGAGTCCTTCGGGGCATTGGTGGATGTGCGCTTTACCCGCGACGCAGTTCAGGAACGAGCCGCAGGAATCCGGACCTTCCCCCGAACGGAACATCCCGTACTGATGCGGACATTCTCCCGTCGACTGAACCGCCTCTGCAATCATATTTCACATTTTAAATCATTCAATTGTTGCCTATATTCACGGATTAGATGATCCATGATTGCAAATTGCCCAAATATGGGTGGACCTGGATTTGGCTTAGGTATTTTGTAGCATTTCAACATTTGCAACCATAAAAAATAAAAATTAGACTTGAATTATACATTACTTTTACAACGGTAGGGATTGGGGATTCATTTTGTCTAAACTGTTCATTTTATAGTTTAATCCGTTAAAATTTTCAAATGGAAATACGCAAGTCAAGATTTTAATACTCAAATAAAAGTTCTCAACTCCCAATTGGAAATAATGCCACACCCGTAATTATTGAAAATAATTAGTGCATTTTTATAAGAGTAATCAATCAAAGATAAAAAAGACGAAATCAATTCCAACAGTTATTAAAGACTTGGATGAGTTAGTATGTATTTTTAAAATATGTAGAAACAGATTCTAGGACGTAATTAACTTCTGAACACCTGATTACATGTATTAACTAACTTCACATAATAAAAATCCAACATGCCTGTTACAATAACAATTAGTCTGTTGACTTTAGACTTCTTCGGACAAGGAGTTGATTAATGATTCATGAAGAATATTAAAAATGCATACTCTTCTTCATAGTGTCAAGAGGAAGAGTTGAATAGAAATATTACTGAATATAAGGCGTCTCAAAAATAAAGCTGTAATTTATACGGTTTCTGCCAAAAAATCCTCATGATTTGTTGATATAAAAACATTTGTAGAAGTTAATGATGTACATCTGTGCAATTACGTTGTTGCAATCTGTATTTAAATAGCTGTGGTGTTGAATATGTATGGAATGTCAAGTGGTCAAGTCCCATCCCGCGATCTGTAGGACCAATTAATTAATGCTCATAATTACTAACTGTCTCTTCACGTGATTGTCTGTCAATTATCCCTTATAACTAGGTTTGACCATAATCTCTTGGCCTTGCGTCATTTCACATTCTTAGCAGAATACCAATTCTACAAACAGTAAGCTTCGTAATAATCTTTGACCAGAAGACCTTGAAGTCACAATATTCCATATTTGTGGATTCTAAAAAATCATAAGTTATTCATCTTCATTCTATTTTTTCTTGAAACTAAATAAATAACTACGATTTGCCATTTGTAAGTCAACGCCGATCGCCTGGCAAGAGTGTCTGGCCCAAAAAACCGACCCGTTCGTTGGGGTCTCATTCGCTTGAGTCTTATCCAAATATCACTCCAAGGCTTCCAGGACCTTCCAATGGCTTCAAATCGCGTAGAAGCTAATTGCATTTTTTGGGTAAAATGTGGATTTTTTAGATTGTAAAATATTTGAAGGGAAGAAGATCCATTCTGAGGTTATGGAACAAGAATCTGTGCCAATTTTCTGTTGGTCAAGAACGAATGGCAAACCGGATTCACTTTTCATGCACAATTTTAAGAGATCTTCTTTGCAATTTCAATCATTTTATATTTTGCATCATTTTTTATCGCATTTCGCAGAGGCTCCTGGGCCGTTCATAAATATAAACAAAAAATAACACAGAACGGGATACATAGAAGATGGAGGTGAAGTCTTAAACCGAGGAAATGTTATTGGCCTGACCTTATAACTTATATAACAAAGGTCAGTTAGTCGTAGTCGTAATATAAATTTACGCACGTTTTATATAATAAATTCATGATTATTTATCAATAAATGTCCTTTCACGTGTAACGTGCTAGCGTGAGATAAAGATTGTGTAACTTGCAAAGTTAAAATCGACAATCAATTCGATAATTTTATCTATTTCAGCTCATTTTACTTGCATATAATTAGCATTTAAAGTCAAAGAATTTGCAATATACTGAAGATGCAACACTCCCGAGACAATGCATCCTTGAACTGCATTCTCAGCAATGAAAGTCATATTTAAACTTAATTATTATGCAGCAAAATAAAACCAGACTATTACTAGTCCAAAACAAATCGGAAGATGCAGGAGAAGAAAACAAATAAAGCTATTAGACCAACAATAATAAGGTAGTTTAAAACAAAAGCGGAATCCCTTCGTAAACAATTTCGCTAATGTTTGTCTACATTAATAAAACGGTCTAACTTAATGTTTTAAGGCTAGATAACTTGGCGTGTCTTTGACATTCTTTTAGTTACAAATTAAAATGCAAATTAACGACAATGTTCATCCCTAGTAATTGTCTGTTCTAACGAAATTAATGCAAACCCGTATTAAATTGTCTTGTTTTCTAAAGCAACAAATTGTTTGTGGTTTTAAGTAACTTTGATTGCGTCAACAAGACCGAGACTGGGAATACGACACTGCCTTAAATCTCTTAGTAGGAATAAATGGCAATTAGAGTTGAAAACAATGACAACTGATTATGGTAGCAAAAAATGCCCCCAATACCCCAAAAAACTCTGTTTTAAAGGTTTAAAATAGCCCTATGAGAATTTAGTTTCCCAGTTTTTGTAGTCAAAAGGTTAAAATTAGGTTAAAATAAAAATGCGTACGGGTTCGAGTCCTGGCCCCGCATTCCACTTCCTGAGGATAAGAGCAGGGATATCGGGGATATTCCGTCAACTTGTCGTTGTACATGAGTCCTTCGGGACAGAACAGTTTCTCGCCAACTCCGTCCTTGCATTCCGTGTAACCGTCGCAAGACTGCGGGTCCCCGTAGTATCCATTCGGTTCTGGACAGTTCTGACACAATCCTACAAGCGAAATCACGCAGAGTTTAGACATTTTAACAGAAATTCGGGGAAATTAATTGATTTTAACCTCTTAAGCACCACACTCAGACTTTCAACCACAACCTTTACCGTATGAAAACACTAGCTTGGTATATTTTTAAGGAGTGGTTTGATTAGAGTTAAAGATTACGCTAGCTGAAATCTATATAATAATTTGGTTTAAATATGCATTAATACTGCTTCGGAGAATGTACTTGAGACTTGGATCAAAAACGAAGTCTAAGTATATGGTTTAAAAATAGGATATCGGTTCTGCAGGTGTAGGCTGTATAAAACCCCTTCAGCAAATAAATAATTGGTATTTAAGATAATTAAAGATGCGTTACCTCCGGAGAGGGTAGCGACGAGTAAAGCGATGGTCAGTGCCGATTTTTGCATGATTTCAGCCGTTTTGATTGAACCCAGCTCGTGTATCTTGTGACAAGACGTAGTTTGTAGTTACTGAAGAGTCAGAGGAAATGTCCAGATCATTTATAACATTTCCATCCCAATCTCCTCATATAACTAATATGCATACATAAGTCATAAGAACATGGGAGGATTGGATCTGAAGATGAGCACCTTAGAAAACTTCTAATATTATTCTTAGTTTAAAAAAGCTATACGTATCTAATCTTAAGAATTGCATTGCAGGAATGTTTGTCTCAAGATGAGCACATTTTGTTACGTCAACACATTAGCACTTTTTTATGCCACCTTCAATTCTTGCCCTTAGGGACCCTTTCTTCCTTCCATTCTCGGCCCTTTAGAAATAGTTTTGGCCCACCACCACCACCACCACCACCTAAGAATAGATCATAGATGCAATCTTTTTATCAATCACTCATTGCTACTCCCAAAACTATTTCGTATTCAGAATTTGAGAGAGGTGATGTGGGCTGTTCATAGTTCATAGCCACCTCTGCAATAACAAAACAGTCATCCAAATTCCAATAACAGCCCGTCTCACCTATGCAAAGCAATATCCAAGTAAATGCAATGCATGAGATGTATGAGCTTGAAGTGAATTGAAACCCAATCCAAAACACATTCTAAAACAATTCGAATAGATCGATGTGATTTTTTTAATTTAGAGTATTTCAACTCTGTTGAGGGTGTTATAGCAATCGAGGGACTATGAGATCAGGAGATCTGGACCAATTCCAGATGTACGATTTCAGAATAAATAATTAGCCGATAATCAACAAAAACCAGCAATTTCATCCGAATAACGCAATAATGTTAAATCTATGAAATACACACGTTTGTGACGCTGCAAGTAAATATGAAGTCAGTATTTGGATTAGGATGGAATAACTCTATATTGTATTGCTAATTTTGACTTAACCAGCCCTTAAAACCTTTGCATCAGATTATATGGAATAAGGCGAGTCCTTTAGATCCAAAGTACCTCTCAACTATTACAATAATATATGCACCTTCAAAAAACCCCATCGCTTACTGCAAAATAAGGTGACGAGAAATCGCAACAATAATTCTCCGAACAAAGGAATGAGAAATGAATGATGATGAATAGTAATTGGTAATCCCTAATTTTTATAATAACTACCTTAATTCGCCATGTATAAGGGCAGATTTTATTGGACCATTCTGTAATTGTATTTATTGTATAGTAACAAAATATAGTAATCGAGAAAAGGGATCCTATGAATTGACAATGCTTGCGAATCCTAATGATTCGATTGCCCTAATTTACATCCTTCTTTTACGAGTTTTAAATTATAAATTATCGACATCTCGACAGAGTTACTACTTCCGACATCAATTATTTCTTCACTACTATCACTACAGATTAAAGACACGATTTCTTTCCTAAAACATATTTCAGATGGACCTATGGACGGACAATCATATATTCATAAAGTGATTTAAACTGAAATATAAAATTATGCATGAAAAGCTATGAAAGATGAAACACATTATCTAGCCTACCAGTCAAATATTCTAAATACGGAAACCATGAATAGGCAGTTGTATTTTCTAACTCCAAACTCCATGGGTGTAACTTAACATCGTAAGATGGGGATTTATTCCGGGAGACTAATTTTAATAGTTACTTCATAATAATCGTCATATAAATTTACGTCTAACAAGTTTAAGAAAGTAAGAACCCCAGTTCTAATTCTAATACATGGTATACGGATGACCCCCGCCCATCATTCCCCGCCCATCAATTCCCGCCAATTATTCCCCGCCCATCATTCCCCGCCGTGTATCTTTTCCTGCCCATCATTCCCCGCCCAGAACCGATTGTATGTTAAACGCCAAAATCCAGTAACCGACAAGTCTTAGAGTTTTATGTTTCTACGATTTAGTTTTAACCAACTTCGGAGGAACCTTTCGAATACAACAAATCCCTTGTTATTTTATCAACGTATTATGAATTCAAAGTTTGGGTTGGTAATATTTTGTTGAGAAAGGTTGGTCAACTAGGTCAAACAAGACTCTTCGTTTTGGGTATCTCTCTTGTTACTTTGCTTACTTTAAATGACTGGATTATTATAATCCTCTTTCCCAGTCCAGACTTGGAGATTTATTTAAAACCCGATGCATCTCTTGTTTTACCTATATAATTATGAATGACTTTCGTTTACTCTTTACCTTACAACATAGTTTCTGTTTTTAAATTAAAAAAACTACTAACCATTTCTACTATATAATAATCCAAACTATGTTAATATTTTTAAAACACCAAAAAATTCCTACAGTCGTTTGATATTTGGCTGGCCGACGCAACATTTAAAGTCGCCCACCGGTTGTTTACCCAACTTTTCGTCATCCATGGATATCGTAGTGGTGTCGCCTTCCCTCTTGTCTACTGCCTTATGCCAAACAAATCTCAGATCTGTTACACTACCGTTCTTGAGGCGCTTCAAAATCTAAATTCTGGACTTGCCCCGAAAACTGTAATGACGGATTATGAGTCCGCCGAAATAAAATCCTTCCAAGCGGTTTTTCAAGATTCCGAGAACCGAGGTTGTTTCTTTCATTACTCCCAATGCTTCTACAGACATATACAGGCTGACTCAACACTTTTAGAAAAGTATAATACCGATTCGGAGCTTTCTCTTCGCATTTGGTATTTAGTCGCCCTCGCTTTTGTCCCAAAGCGCGACGTAATGGCTACATACGAGCAAATCTTGGACGACGATACGTTTGTGACACACGAAAATCTTCTCTCGGTGTTTATTGCGTATTTCGAACGGACCTGGCTTGGAGCTTGGAATGCACGTAAGACCCACCGATTACCACCTCTTTTTGAAATCGACTTGTGGAACTGCTATGAATCCAATGAAGCGTTTAACATACAATCGGTTCTGGGCGGAAAAGTGTAAGGGCGGGGAATGATGGGCAGGAAAAGATACACGGCGGGGAATGATGGGCGGGGAATAATTGGCGGGAATTGATGGGCGGGGAATGATGGGCGGGGATGATCCGCAAATCCTAATACATGTCACATATACCATTAGTTTTTGACTAAATTTAGCTTAAAGGAAACCATTTGATACGTATACATACATGAATAGAACTGAACAATGTCATAAGATTGTACTCGAATTTAAAATCTAACTACACTTTGATTATGCATGTCAAGTAATTAGATAGCTATTGGATTTGGACAAAGCCATTCAATCGAGGTGACATGCAATCCGTTTTTTGTCCAGAAACAGGTTCTAAAAGTTATAATATTCGATATTGTTTGATGTCTTCAAGGCATATCTCCTCCCATGTTCTGAAACATGTGTCCACGCTACCTTCATGTAACATGGACAAGAAATATGACTAGTTTGAATGGCCCTATCATAAAACATGTAGTTGTAAATCTCTAGAAATTCAATTGTAATGGAGAGATAATACTCCGATTGCCGATTAGGTACAACCAAAAAATTTGATTTTCTTTAAAAAAAATCAATTAAATATTTTGCATTTCCTCAATGAACAAGACTTTAACATGAAAAAACTTCAAATATTTTAAAAATCGGTCCAAACCTCGTCGTTTGACGAGCGTTTGAAAATAAAAAATTCGCTGATTTTTCAAATTCGTGAATTTTTTAACACGTTAGACATCAATTTGGACAATAATTTAATTCAGTTACATCATCTACATAGTCCAAACCTGTGTCGCAAAAAAATCAAGTCAATCGGCTTGTTATCTCTCCATTACGTCCCTTAGTTAGGTTTGAGCTTGAGACTTGAGAACCAAGTTAATTAGAAGAACGTAACCCATGAATACAATGAAAACCCGTGTCATGATTTATGAACAGCTCTAAACGAGTTAGGTATTATGCAACGAGTTAATTCTCCAGAGATTCTGGAACCAAAAGAAGCCCATAATATTATTATTGTTATGAAACAGGAGTTGTACCTCCAACAAATAGTACCTAACTAAACATCGATTCAGGAATTAATTTTGTCTCTGAAACAAAATGGCCAAAAGCATTTTCTACTACTTATTTATATTTGGTAATTACTCAATTTACAATTCCAAGACCTTCCGGTTCAATACTTTTCAGTGCGAAGTTTAACTAACTGATAATTAAAAACTTTCAGAGTTGCTAGCATTAGGATCAGCCCAAAATGGTGGAAATAACGAGACCTCGTCGACAACGACTGCCAGAACTTCGTCGACTAGATCGACATCGACGAGCTTGACGTCGACAGAATCCCCGGTATCAACTACAACAGCTCCGATCCCTCAGATACCCGACTGGACTGTAAAGGGAACGAATGGAACTTGCCTTTTGCTCAGAGGAAATATGACCTTCTCCGTTAATTACAATACTATCTCTGGATCTGTGAGTTTATTTTTATTTTTAAGGATATTATAAAATGTTAAGCTGCATACGAGTCTTTGCAATTACAATCAACGGAAATAAGGTACACTCAGAACCCCCGAAACCCGATTTTTATCCGGTTAAATTAAAAATGAATCGGAAATAAAAAGAAATTGAGCTCCCTATACAATTTTGAACAAATCAATGATATGCAAGACCAGCCCATAGGCAGATAAGCTATATAAGTATAAAAATCCGATTTTTACCCGGTTTTTAGGGTTTGTTTGTAAATGTATGCAACATGAAATTGAGTTTCAGATTTAATCTATACTATTCCCGACCTAAGACAAACTATTAAAATTGTTTTTAGACTGAATATGGACAAATTCCAATCCCAAAGACGGCAACTGCGACGGGAACATGTGTAGGGTACACGAATCAGTTAGTACTGACGTGGCCAAGTGGAGGTCAAGGGTCACCGGGTCAAATGGCCAATACCATAACTCTTTTGTTCCTCAAGAAGCCGGTTTACATGGCTGGGAATTTAACGAATATGGGAACCTATGCACTTGTAACTATTTTCGGCTCCGTTACTGCAGACTTTCCCGATGCCTCTCCAGGTATACATTACATTTTTCCGTTCCCTTTAAACAATAATTCCAGTTATTAGTTTTATAACCCTTTAAAGTTAAACAACTTATTGTTATTTGAAGGCCAAACGTATTACATCTCTGCGAAACCAGTGGGGACCCTAGCCGCGGATTTGCAGTCATCTTACAAATGCTTATCCTCCGAGTCCATTGCCGCGGATAAGACGGGAATGACCCAACTCACGTTTTCTGATCTCCAAGTTCAAGCTTTTCACGAAGGAGCCGTGAATACCTTCGATACAGGTAATTACTACCTGAAATAAACAGAATATTAAAACAAATAAAATATCTTGACTTAAATGAGCTTGAATATTTTCCATTCAGAAATGGTTTGTGCAAAAGACACGGTCTCAACGGTATTACCGATCATTGGCTACGTAGTGGGTGGACTTTTAGTGGTAGCGATCCTAGGTGGATTTGCCTGGATGAAGTTCCGTCAAGTTGGATACAGTCCGATGTAAACCTTTTTGGGACCGACATCATGCAAAAACAGTCAATTTCGTTAATAGTTTTATGTAAATTGAAAATCGAAATAATAAGTACTTCTTCAGCATCTGAACCTTATTTTCATCAATGACATTTGATGACTAATAAATACGAAACCATCCCTGTACACATATTTTTGAAGGACATATTTAGTTTATAATGGAAATATCCGAAAGTAGAAAGTTTACGATGATTGTTTCAAACAATTTATGCGTCGACCTTCAGGGTTGAATTGTAATGATTAAATAATTCAATGGGATTTTAACTATGGATGACTATTTTCATGCAAAAGTCCCTTCAAATAAAATTATACAGATCGACCGCATTTAATCTAGCTACGTATAGATTAACGGTATGATTTGGGTTTTTAATTATTGTACAAAGTTCCTCCTCCTTTGCGTCATTACCGTTGCTGCCAAAACTGAAGATCTGGGAAACCCAGTAGAGCATACTAAAAACGTACAGTGCGATTCCCACGGGCAATGCTACTGTCCCGAAAACCCACTGACAAATCGATATCTCGACGTTGAAGACGCCTCCTGTGAGCATTACTATTTGTGTCATTTGGGAAGAGCTTTCAAGAAAAAATGCGACGTCCGACTGGCATTTCATCCCGAAGCTGGAGAATGCATCCCTCGACAACAGATCCCTGAAAAAATATGCCCATATCGTAAGTCAATGTCAAAACAATCCCAACCAATAATGTTAGTTTAAAAGTAAAATTATTGCGCAAAATAAACTTACAATTTGAGACGTTAACAGCGGTGATTTGTCCTCCATGGCGGAATCGCTACGTTGAAGACCCAGATGACTGCACCAAGTATTACCTATGCTTCTATCAGAAACCATCCCACTATGGATGTCCAGGTAAATAGTAAATACGTCCCGGCCCGAATGGGCTGACTTAATCAGGCAGTAAGCCAATTTTGACCCCTTCTGAAATCAATTTAGCGTTTTGACCCCTGGACAAAATGTTGGGCTAAGATATCGAAATATTCAAAATTCAAACATAATATAAAAATTAAAATTAAAATGGTTTGTGTATGTGTCCTTGTCAGAAGGCAACTACTTCGACCCAGATAAGGAGAAATGTATTCATGACACGAGCCAAGCCGATATTTGCAATGACCAGGCCTTAAAAAACAAAGGAGAGCGAATGAATATAAAAAAAGCCGTTCCGAACAAAACCTCACATGCTCTTTCAAAGGCAAACGCTTCGGCCGGGAATTCTACTCGTCCAGCCACCAAACCTAAAGACAAGGATCCCACGAAATTGTCCTCCGATCCTGTCAAGGAATTAGGCCGTCAATTTGGACGCACTTTCACCTAAACAAATCTTCCTATAATTGTATTACAATTTTTACGATTTTTATGGGGTTAGAACAACCGGTATTGCACAGAAATAAAGGAGTTTGTAGTTTTAAACACGTTCAGAAGGATAAATAATATCTTAATATTTTACTAACATCATTTAGTAGCAATGACTCGACATAGTTTTGAAACAGTCATAGTCGTACAACTTTGTTGTAATTAGAATAATTTAGTTATGTTTAGCAGAAATGACAGTAGCAAAGTAATGTTCTCGAGACTCACCTTTGTACCGATTTCGGGCTTTAGGTTCGGGTATTTGAGGTTGTGGAATCACAATCCCCATTTCTTTCATTTTCTGGAAATACGAAAGACGGTCAAGAACTTTGGGATAAAGGTGAAGGTCAAATAACTTCGGTTCCAGTTTCAAAAACCCCGTATCCTCGTCTCTAATTTTTGGTTCCACTATTTTTTCTTTGCGATTTTGACCGCTTTTCCTGTGTCCAGCAAGGATTTCCTCGTCTTCGGGAATGAAGCAAAGTCGTTTTATGAAAAAGTCAGTCGATTGCATTGAATTTGTCTTCTTCAGGATTAAGAAGAGGTACGGTTCTCCATTGTCGTAGTCAAAGGTCATGAGATCCAATTCCAATCCTTCGTTTCTGAGGTTCATACAAATTGTCCTAACTGGAGAAAGTATCAACTGAGGCTCTGCTGTGTGACATTCAGATTTATCATCACCGCTTTTGTCTCTATTCATCTAAAACAAAGGGTAAATATTTATTGTCAACACACTAAACATTTTAACAATGAAGGATAAAAATTCCTTACAATTAGACAAGGATTATGCACACAACTAGGATTAATTTCAGTATCCACAAGCAAGATTACCATTTTATGATCTGTAACTTTCTTGACATTAAAAATTACGATATTTCCGTTGACAGCAACGACAAAGCAATCAGGAGAGATAATTTCTAGATGTGATACCAGGACAGTCATCTTATCATTCTCATCATTATTGCCGGTAACATCGGAATCAAATCCCCAAGTCTGGAACATCCATGTTAGACCATCCCATGAAATTCCAACCGTTTCGTCGTTCCAGAAGACAAACATCCCATATCCCTGAGCTCCTGAATAGACTTCGTCCAGAGTGTCACGCAGTTCCATTGCATTCTCTAAATAATACTTAAAATGACAAATAACCAGATAAATAAATTAAATCATTACCCTTTACCGTAACAGTAACTTGAATTTATGGCATTTTTAACTTGGTACTTTGACTTACTTGTGGCAACTGACGCAGGACAAAAAATTCACTGCAACCCAACAAGCATGTTAAAATTAATTAAATTTTTTTTATAATCATCCACAATCCCACAAGATAAGCAATAGGAACTCACGGTTCGGTGTTTTGCTCAGTTGGGCTTTTAATGGGATTTCTGGTACTGATAATCTCGATTCCAAATCGGAGTGAGATCAATCTGAACTCGTAATGATCCTTTAGTAGATATTCCAAATCGAAACGTTCGAAATGTGCCTTGCTAATTTTGTCCAAACATCCTTTTCGTTGAACCAACGTTGGAATATAGAATTCCCTGTAATCCACAACTTGATCCCATAAATCCAGCATTCCACTAAAATTTAGCTGAGACATTGGCTCTACTTCCGCCCCTCTTTCGCTCATAGAGATTCGGTAAAGCTTCAAAACTCTAGGTTGGTCCCAAACAGCAATTACATCCCTAAATACAACAATACAATCGAATACAATTTTGTAATTTCTAATATATTTACCTACTAGTAAAACACAGTAATACCCAATTAGTACAATGGAGCCTTACTTACTCGTGCATAGCAGTTACAGGGTCCATGTTTCGAAAGGCGTAGTTTGGCTCCGTAAAAACGATTTGTCGACTCTTCCCTTCTTGAAGTGGCGTGAAGAAGATACATCTGCTGCAAACACCGACCAAAATTCTGACAACACGAGGAAGTCCCGGTCCCATGGAATCTTTTGAGGTTTCGAACGTTGGTAAGCACATCAATTTAACATACAAAATCCCCTCCAAGCAAAGGCTTGTTACTCGGCGCATTTTGCAGGCGTCCAAATCCTCCATCATCCTCTGTAACAAAAAAGCATAAGGTTCTTAGACTGTAATAACTTATTAAATGTTTTCAATGCTTTTTATAGACAAGTTTTGTTAATCAAATAGAAACTCTCACGACCTTACCAGATTATATTGATAGTCGGAATATGGCTTCCAAGGACTAAGCACATTAAAGATAATTGAGCCCGCCGTTTGAGTAATGATTTTAATGAGGGGTAAATTATCTGATTTTTTGTAATCTCTTCCCTTAGAATTCATCAGAATTTGAATCTTTATTTTCTCCTCTAAAGTTGTCATATTCTTGATTTGTAGCTTTCCTGTGCACAATCTTCCCCAAAGATTCCAAAATGAACGACAAACGTCTTCCCAGTTGTTACTGTCCAATGCATCGTTAAACGGGACGAAGGGGTGCGAACTGCCGGGCTCCGTTCGTGCTTTACGCTCCAAAATTCCATCATAGCTCGCTAAAATCTTTAGCAACTGTTGACGATTGAGATTGAGATGGTAAAACCACGTTTTCCGCCAGAACTTCCACAACTACATTTGGCAATTTAAAAAATGTAAGGTAAATAAATGCATAATTTAGAAGTTTGCATAAAGGGTAAGCTTGTTTTTTCGTTGGAGGCGACTCACATTTGTTGGGTTCGACCCAAGAGCTCCCCACATTAGATTGTCAAGAGCGATACTGGTACTGGCAAGGGACAGAAAGGAGAGCCCATCCAAATGTTTAACGATGACTTCGACAACTTCAACAGGCATATCCAATAATCCAAGTCCTTGACTTTCGTCCAATTCGAATTCATCGATCACATCTGGCAGATTATTTCTTAAAAATCGATTCCAACCTTGATTGTTTTTTTTTAATTCGTCAATCACCTTCAACCATTTATAATCTAAGTTGGCCAATCAAATATATACCTATTTAGTTTTAAAGTTTAAAGACAATTAATACTTGGAAAATTCTAAAAAAAATACAAAGACAATAACCTGCTTGAATTGGATTTCGGCGAAGGTGAGCTATATGGCATGGACGTGGCTTTTTTGGCGGAGGACAGATTAAGCGCGGTCGGTTGTCGGTGTACTTAGGGGTCTGATTCCGAGTCGGGTATTGAAAGAAGTCAACTTGGGGCAAATCATCGTCATCCGATTTCGTAGAAAATCCCAAAGAATCGGGTGTTTCGTCTACGAGTCCTATCAACTTATCTGATCCACCCAACAGAAAGAATTTGCTGTTTATCTGTTGGGGGCAGTACTTGGTCCTTTTGTCCCACGTGTTTTGAACCTTCTCCATCCTTGATCTTAATCGTCAAATGTTCAGTAGCGCCTACGGATAAACAATTGTAACATTCAAATATGAAGCCTTGAACTTCCTAATTATATACGCATGAGATGAAACTTTGAAGATGAATGAAATGGGAAAGGGCCCACTCGCCAAGCCAAGGGGCCTCTCTACGGCTTACCACCAATCGCCGAGGGCCGTTAATCTGAGTTTATATCATTAATTAATATGCAAGGATATGCAATGGCAAAGATGCGTCCGTTTTCGAAGGAAGTATCACACATATATGTTTGTAATTTGACCTCTTTGACCCCTCCCCAGCTGTCAGGGTGTGACCCAATCCCCAAATCATATACACAAATAAATAACCCTTGACCGCAGCTTTCCAACCATGTATCACACATGGGGGATTACAATTTGAAAAAATGTTTACCTTTGACATTTCCCCCCTTGACCTTTGACCTACAGGGCCCCCAAACGAACTTGACCTCCGCTTGGATGTCCTAGATAGATATCCGAAAGAAAAATTTCAAAAAGTTAAGCCGTTGTTCTCGATCGTGTTTACAGACGGACGGACGGACAGACAGACACCGTGTCATTCGCATTATGTATCTACGATACATAATAATAGGGTTTTAGATTTCCCGCCATTTCAACTTTAAAGTCACTTAGCATTTAAATCTAATTTTGTCCCATATGGCGCGGTCACACCTTTTAGGGAGTGCTACGAGTGGACGGCGCATATCATTTGTTTTGTACTAGCTGTCGTCAGATTTCCATAATTCCTGATAATTAACGAGATATTTAATTTATCTTTAACTAAAACTCAATTACATTATACTCTTACGGGGATCAGAATTTTTGAACTTTTTTTACCGTCTCTAATGCTATTCAAAGGGAGAAGGCATAGAACTAGTAAAAATCCAGAGCCCCGTAGGCCTGAAATTCGCAATATACCTCCAATGCAACAACACCAGTTAAATCTAAACATCATTTTCAGACGAGTTATGTAATTTGAGTTGTAGCTTTTTTCATCAGATTAAGAAAATTCCTCGTAATTAGCGAGATATTTAATTATCTTTAACTAAAACTAAATTACATAAGTATTACGGGGGTGAGGATTTTTTAATTTTTTCCCGCGCCTAATGCATAATGCATAATGATAGGAAGAAGTGTGGGTCAGGTCAGGGGTCATTTACCATAATTTTTGGATGGCTTGCCTATTTTGCATTTAAATGAAATTTTTGGCGGGAAAAATGTAATTTTTTTGAAAATAATTTAAAGTTTTTAAATACTAAATTTGAATTTAAAAATAACATTAATTTGACGCTTAAAAATAACTCAATTAATAAATTTTTAGTAATCAATGAATGTCATATGTCATACCTCGCGATCCTCTCCTTGCTGCTGTCCTCATCTGTTGAACTCGTGCAACACTTTTCACTTTCACTTCACTTTCTTAACTTAAAACTGGCTCGCGAGCTCCAAGCAAGCTTCATAGTGTTGTTTCCTAGTCTACCCTGCCAATCATACTTCCTTTCGTACATCAAAATTCTGACCTGACTCTGACTTAACTTACTCGGAAACCTATTCTGCTTTATTCGTCTCGTTATTCTGATGCGGTTAGTACATCTCAACCCAAAAATCGGTCAAAGGTCAACTCCGCCAGAAGGGTTTAAGTCCCTAAAACCGCATTCCTTCCTTCCTGACAACTGAAACCCAAGAAAGATCCAAATAGGATTTTGAATTTCCTGCGGTTGGAAGTTTGAGCTTCTCCCCGCGTAATTTCAAATCAATTGGTTTTACTCTCCACCATGCACCAGTCTATCACTATCTATGCAATATGCATTTCACATTCCTATCGTCAACGGTTGACGATCAACCAGTCAACGTCAACCTCCACTCCCACTTTCGACAGTCCTTCGAAATAGGACTTGGCCGTCGACTGCTTTACAATCACTTTGTGGGAAAAGGTCTTCTGATAAGCCTGGAAATTAAGGGAGGGGGTAACTAACCTAACCTAACCTAACACCTAACACAACTCCAAACCAGACTTATGCACGATCAGATCTCAATCTTGCCATTTCGAGGGCTTGCATTCAAAAACAGCTTCACGTGACACCCACAAACAGCTAGGGGCTGGGTTAGGGGAGGGACTAAATGAGTAAGTCCGTCGTACGTACACTAGGCACTTCTTGATGTGGCTCAAAAAAAGTTTCATTCATTATTTTAAGCTAAATTCTTTTTTCATAACACACTTTGACCTTAAAGGTCAAATACGGTCATAAATCATCAAAAGGGACAAAAATAACTCGCATGTAATACTTAATTAGTTTTGAAATAGCCATTTATTTTTTAAAGCTAAATTCTTTTTTCATAACACATTTTGACCTTAAAGGTCAAATACGGTCATAAATCATCAAAAGGGACAAAAATAACTCGCATGTAATACTTAATTAGTTTTGAAATAGCCATTTATTTTTTAAAGTTAAATTTTTTTTTCATAACACACTTTGACCTTAAAGGTCAAAAACGGTCATAAATCATCAAAGGGGTCGAAAACACTCACATGACGTGCTTAATTCGTTTTAAAAATAATCATTTATTTTTTTAAGTTAAAATCAATTTTCATCCGGCATTTTGAACTGAAAGGTCAAATACGGTCATAAATCATCAAAAGGGACAAAAATAACTCGCATGTAATACTTAATTAGTTTTGAAATAGCCATTTATTTTTTAAAGTTAAATTTTTTTTTCATAACACACTTTGACCTTAAAGGTCAAAAACGGTCATAAATCATCAAAGGGGTCGAAAACACTCACATGACGTGCTTAATTCGTTTTAAAAATAATCATTTATTTTTTTAAGTTAAAATCAATTTTCATCCGGCATTTTGAACTGAAAGGTCAAATTGTTCAAAAACAATATTTTTATCCTCAGTCAAATGTAATCGCCACTTTAAAAAAATATTTTTTGATTCGATTTTCTGAATTGAAAGGTTCACAAAATGGTCAGAAATCATTTAAATATTCAAAAAAAAATATTAATTTTGATCCTCGGTCAAATGCATTCATTACTTTAAGCCAAGCGCTTATGCTCCGACATTGACTAGAGTTCAACTACAGCTGGAATTCGTGAAAACAAGGCGTTGTAAAGATTTAAGACATCTTGCACAATTTAAATAGTTTTTGTTGAATGTTACTTGAAAATTGAAATTCTGTTGGTTTAAACTTACAAACTTAGAATATATAAAATAACTATAGGCGACAAACTTGGATTTTTTGGGGATTATGGGATTTATTAGTATGGTTTCCGAGGTGCCCTGGAAACGAAAATGAAATGAAACGTCAACATTTCTAATTCGAGTAGTATTTAAAAGTAAAATTTCTAAAAAGATTTAAAAAAAATATTTAACACTCAAGCCGTCTTAATAGGAAGATTCTCGAATTATTTTAGGTTTCCAGGGCGCCCCTTAAACCATACTGAAAATTCCATAATATAAATATTTGAATTTTAAAAAATACTTCAATTTTTTTTTAATTTTTGAAAAAATTTAAATCCCTGGAGCGTTGAAAAAAAAGTTTTTTACGATTTTTTACGAAAATTCAAATCTTTATATTTCCATAAAAAACAACTCTTTAGCATTGCAAAACTCGAACGATTTTGAAAATCGGACCACAAATCCATGTTTTATTAATTTTTGAACAAGTCAATTTTCGTGATTTTTTTAGTTTATGATTTTTTTGAAATGACCAGGATGAACTACCGCAGATATTTCTTACAATTTTGTGATTCGTATTAGTTGTGTGTTCGACCGTAAAACAATCAGACGATTCGGGCTCTGACCTTTGGGTGATGTCCCTTGTCAGAGGTTAAATGTAACAAAAGAACATCATTAATTGAGACGTTCATTGGAAAAACCTGACTCAATTAAAATTCAATTCGATTTCCATGGTACTTTTGAAGAAAAACTGCACGGGGACATAATTATTCTACAAGCTCTTCCTTGCTTTGTCTTTGGATTTCTTATCACCCTGTACATATTTTTTCCGGTAACCATGGGAGATTTTTAATTGAGTCAGGTTTTTCCAATGAACGTCTCAAATGTTTAGTCAAAATATTATAATTTACGTCTACCTTGACAACTGCGTTTTCATCCTGAATATAATATAATATATAATATTTAAAAAGAAAATTCGAGAAAATAGATTTTTCACTGTATACAAAGAAAATATGGAAGTTAGAAAAAGAACTTACAATGTTATGTGTTTGTGCTTGAAAGCTTGAAGAACATATCTAAATATTTTGTTCAAGAAAATATCGAAATTATGATGGAAAATTACAACGTAAAGATTGTTTTAAAATTTGAAGAATTTAAAAAAAAAATATTTATAATGAAAATTTAAAAATTAGCCGATATTTTGTAAAAAAAATACAATGCAAAATTGTAGATTAGAAGAAAAGTATCCAATAGTTAAGTTTATTTTTGTAAATTAGAAAAAAGGTAATTTCTTTTTAAATAAGGAGAACTGGAGAAATTTGTAGTATGTACGTTAATTTTTGAAAAATGGAGGTAAATTTGAATATAAAATTTGTTTTTGAAGAATAGAACATTGTTCAATATTTCAAAACAAAATTAAAAGATTAGTCGACAATTTGGCGAAATGTAAGTTTTTTTTAAATATAACATTTTTCAAAATTTAAAAAAAAATAGAAAATTAGATTATATATTTGCAATAACACTGCATTTTTCAATATTTCTAAAGAAAGTTAGACAATGAGTTGGTTTGATTTTGAGTAACATTAAATTTTTTCGACTAAAAGTCACCATGGGGGGTCGCAGATTTTGCTTATTTTTTAGTTTGTGATTTATATTGACAAGACTAATACATGTTAAACGAATAATTTCAAGCGCGCCCGCTTGCACGCTACAGCGCTGTTTGAAAATTTGAACCTTGACCCCTTAATATCTCGAAAACTAAGTGATAGAGAGCTGAAATTTTTTTGAACATAGCTAATACCTTAATGATAATAGGTTTGGTTCAAAATTTTGAAATTCGAATTTTCGAAATTTCAAAATATTTTTTTTTCAAACAAATTTTACTCAAAGCGCGTTCATTTTATCATATTTTAGCTAAAACAAAAATTTGAAACAAAAAACTCAAAATTTTGAAATTTTTTTTTCGAAATTTTTAAAAATTGATTTTTTTCGATTTTAAAACTATACATTCATTTTCATAACACAATATATGATAAAATAAAACCTTTGGGTACAATTTAAAAATAAAAATTATTTTGAAATTTTGAAAATTTTTTAAAATTTCGAAAATTCGTATTTCAAAATTTTGAACCAAACCTATTATCATTAAGGTATTAGCTATGTTCACAAAAAATTTCAGCTCTCTATCACTTACCGTTTTTGAGATATCAAGGGGTCAAGGTTCAAATTTTCAAACAGCGCTGTAGCGCGCAAGCTGGCGCGCTTGAAATTATTCGTTTAACATGTATTAGTCTTTTGTCAATATAAATCACATACTAAAAAATTAGCAAAATCTGCGACCCCCCATGGTGACTTTTAGTCGAAAAAATTTAATGTTACTCTTTTGAAAGTTAGAAAAATATTCGACAATCCTAGTCGTGACGGACTTACTCATTCCTCTCTTTGCTTGTCCAACCCCTATAATTTCTTGGGGTGACTTGGGACTCTTGAATCCTCGAATCCCATTGGACAGTAGTGGTTTTTTGAATGTAAGCCCTCGAAATGGCAAGATTGAGATCTCTTCGTGCATAAGACTGCTCCAAACTCACAGAGTTATTTCAGGAGGTGGTGAGTTATTTAAAGAGTGTCGGTGAATTGTGTAAGGAGGTGGGGAGTTATTTAGAGGGATGTAGGGAGATGGGCAGTTATTTAGAGATATGGGGAATTATTTCGGGAGAGTATGGGAGGAAGTATGGGAGGCAGCATTCATTACACATACTTTGCCTTACTCCAACCCACATTCCGGATTTAACACGGTAGGTATAGGGAATTCCGTCTGCTTCTATCTCACCCACACACACCTCCCGGTGCCCGGATTTAACACGATATAGTGTATGGAGTATAGAGGTGATAGGTGATAGCGTGATAGGGCATAGGGAATTTCGTCCGGTCACGTTATTGCCATACCCTTTGTGCTTTGCCTTGCACCTCACACCTTGGGGTCTTTGGGTACATTATTATGAATTAATGATTCATGAATGATATACATATGTAGATTCAGATTAACGGGTGGACGCCCAACGTGCAACGGTAGGGAGGGGGCTTCCGGGATTGGTGTGTGGTGTGATCGTGATGTGCAATGTGGTAAGCGGTAGGGACCCTCGGCCTTCAGCCTTGGAGATAGATAGATGGTAAGAGGTACGCGGTAGGGTCTCCACTCTCCAGCCTACATTTTATTGAAGCTATGCAAATTATGTATTAGATTGTACATACTAAATATACTAATATCAATGAATAAATATATTCAATATTAGAAAAGCAAAAAGGGAGTTTTATTTTGTATTTTTACCCGGTGAGTCAATTTGCAATTAACCATGCACAGGATATGGTACGTGTTCAAGTTACTGAGGCGCAGTGGTTGGGTTTATGACGGTGCGCGGTGGTCGGAGTGCGAATGTGGAATGAATGCGAGCGCTGACACAACCACGAACCACACAACATACATGAGATACATGAGGCTTAGAACATAAAAAATGAACCCAAGGCCCAAGAAAGAGGCAGGCCAAAGCCCAAAACCAAAAGGAAAGCTAGATAGAGGAAGGAATGTGGGGCAGGCTGAGATAATTAGGCGCCAATCTACATTTTTAATTCATTCTCTCATTTGCATTTGGACAAAAAACCAAGATTGGATTGAAGATAGATCAAGATCAAAGTTCATAGTTTCATAACTGATCCGATCCAGCCAATATTTAATATTTAGTATTTAAATATTGTAGAAATGTGTGAATAAGGTTGGAGTACGGTAGCTTCTAATTTATAAATATTCCTCCAATCCCTCCCTTCCTCCACGATGGCTGGGCTCAAGGAGATTTCGAAAGTTTTGGTCGCTAATCGGGGCGAAATTGCTTGCCGGATTTTTAGGACATGCAAAAAATTAGGCAAGTCACAATTATTTGCGCTTTTATTTTCTATTTCTAAAATTAAAAGGTTAATGCTCAAAGGTAGAATTCGGATTTTTTTAACATTTCACATTTGACATTGAACATTGTTAATTAATTGTTTAGGAATTAGAACGGTTGGCGTGTTTTCCGAGCCTGATGCAAACTCTCAACATGTGCACATGGCAGATGAAGCTTATCTGATCGGCCCTGCTGCTTCAACCTTGTCTTATCTAAATCAGGACAAAATATTCGAAGTACAAATAAACCTTTCTATAAAATCATCCAATTCATTCGTTTATATCGAGCATATACAGTATATCTCTTAACTGCTTCAATTATTCACTATTTATTCAGGTAGCAAGAAGATCGGGGGCGCAGGCAATTCATCCAGGATATGGATTCCTCTCAGAAAACTCAGACTTTGCAAAGAAGTGTTCGGATAGAAACCTTGTTTTTATTGGACCTCCACCACAAGCCATTTTCGATATGGGAATTAAAAGCAAATCCAAAGAGCTGATGACGATTGCGGGAGTCCCCGTCGTCCCTGGTTATCATGGTCAGGATGCCGCTAATGATGTGGAAGCCTTGAAAAAGGAAGCTCTCAAGTATGACAATATACTATTTTCCATGCCTGGGGTACACCTTGTCCACATACCCAATCAATTAAATGTTTTGCAGATTAGGATTCCCTCTAATGATCAAAGCTGTTAAGGGTGGAGGCGGTAAAGGAATGCGAATTGCGAGAAATGCCGAAGAATTCTTGAGTCAAGCTCAGTCTTGCCAATCCGAAGCCGAAAAAGCTTTTGGTGATGGTGGTTTGCTGATCGAAAGGTAGATTTATAGACTTTAAATAAATGATCAATTATAAGAAATAAGAACTGCAACGATTTAACACCTTTTTGTATAGATATGTCGAAGCTCCTCGCCATGTGGAAGTCCAGATCTTCGGGGATTCTCACGGAAACTGCGTTTACCTCTGGGAAAGAGACTGCTCTGTTCAACGAAGACATCAGAAAGTGATCGAAGAAGCCCCTGCGCTTGGTTTGACTGCCGAAACACGAAGGGCGATTGGTACCGCTGCCGTTAATGCTGCCAAAGCTGTAAATTACACTGGAGCCGGCACTGTAGAGTTTATCGTAGAAAACCAAGATTTCTATTTCATGGAAATGAACACCCGACTCCAAGTGGAGCATCCCGTTACGGAAGCAATTACGGGTTTAGATTTGGTGCAATGGCAACTTCTCGTTGCAATGGGTCACGAGCTACCTATCAAAAATCAAGATGAGGTTCCTGGTCCCTTTGGCCATGCCTTCGAAATGCGAGTATACGCTGAGGACACTGCCGCTGGATTTGTTCCTGCACCAGGACGTGTTCATGCTATGAGAGTTCCTTCTGACGATGCAAGGGTCGAGTCTGCTATCGTTGAAGGTAAGGTATCTGTTGAACTGATCGCAGTCTCTACGAATTTCATACATCATACATTTTACCAACGCTAGTTGATAGAAAAACTGATCCTGATACTGGCTGATACGTATTTATTTTTTAAGGTGACGATGTCAGTGTGTACTATGACCCAATGATTGCAAAACTCATTGTCTGGGGTGAGAACCGCGTGGAAGCAATTCGGAAAGCAGATCTGGCCCTGAGTCAGTTTAATGTGGGTGGAGTTGAAACGAATATCGATTTTATGCGAAAGATTCTTCAGTCAAATGCCTTTAAGAACACAATTGTAACCACGAAATTTATTGAAGAAAACCACGATGAACTCCTTACTCCGAAACAACTGAGCCAAGAACAACTTGCTATTGCTACTTTGGCATTATCCGCTATTCAAGACTATGAAAAAAGTGACACTCTTGCTAAACGGTTTAGGATGAACTCCGATTTTAAAACTAAGTTTACGGTAGCCGACGGTGAGAAGAAGTTTGACGTTGGAGTGATCTTCAGTCAGGGAAATGGAGACCGAGTCCAACGAGTTTCCGTCGGGGAATTGACGGATTGCAGGCTCCTTCGGGTCAATAAAATCGGAGAGATGTTTGAAATGGAAGTTTTAGTTTCGAATCGGAAACAGACTATCTCGGCTGCTTTGGGTGGTGCTAATGTGCTCTCTATTTTTACGCCAGTACGTTTTAATCAATTTACATTTTACATGCAACCTGTTTCTAACATTTTTAATACCAATTACTATTTTCGATATCTTAGGACGGATCGTACAAAGTTGAAATCCCAACTTTGGGACCAAAAGATCGAAGCCAAGTAGGGGAATCCGGAGAAGTGGCTTCCGGTACAGTTAAATCCCCAATGCCAGGGACACTTGAAAAAGTATCTGTCAAGGCCGGTGATCAAGTCACCAAGGGCCAGCCGCTTGGAACATTAGTCGCTATGAAAATGGAGGTATGAGACTATAAAATATTCTCACTATTCGTATATTATTAGGAAAATTCGTTGTATTGTTGATGTCATTATTTATTCATGTTTTTTTATATTTTAGCACATAATCCGATCCCCATGTGATGGAACTGTTGAAAAAGTTCACCAACAAATGGGAAAAACAGTAGCCAAAGGAAGTCTTCTATTTACTGTCAAGTAATTCAAAGAAATTGCGATAAGAATCATAGAATTCCGAGATTATTTTAATTTAAAATGTTATTTTAGCAAGAAATTTTCCAAACTAGTTTTAACATTCGTTTGTGATTGTCGTGTTTAACGAACAAATCGATGATAATAGACAATCTCATACTAAATATAGATAGATGATGCTCAGAGAGTCAATAATAAATAACGTAAATAACGGTGTAAAATACGAAAAATAAAATGATTAGTTCAACAAATGTAACGGTTTCGTATTATCTAGACTGTCCAATCGGGATTACAAGTCATTAAATCTATTCCTGGCCACAATTCCCGACATAAAACTGGATGGACTTTAGGTTTGTAGCAATACAGCAATATTACTGTAATTTTAGGCTAATTAGGATATTCCTAATATTCACAGGGACGTAGCCTAAGGGAGAAGGGACTCGATTCTCCTTCCTTCCACATTAGCTTGTAAAGTTAACAATTAGGATGCATCGATATGTATATAAGTTGATGAAGATTTCAATCAGTTCTTCCTTAGCCATCCGTTTGAAGTGAATGGAGCTTCTGTTTAATTTCTCGGTTTCTCGTCTGCAAAATCTAGTTTTTTTATTTTTAGATAAAATTGTCCAAAATGTTCCCATCAACATTTCTAAAGTCATTAATCAGTTTTAGTAGCATGGTTTTTGGGCTAATTCTAACTAACGTAAACTGTGTTGAAGAATTGGAAGTATTGGCGAACTCAAGGTTAGGTAACGACAGTGCCATGTTTCCACAGAACTCATCGATATTGAGAACTGATGGAACGGAGAAGATGAATCTGACTCAAAGTAAAAATTTCATGGATTTCATCTCATCAAATCAAACTGTGTCGATGAGACAAGGTTCCTGTCCCTCTCTTTGTCAGGATACGGTTTCGTATATCCAGCATATACAAGAACGGTATCGATATCGATCGGTGAGTTGACTTACATTTAATCTATAGCATCTATAGCAGGTATTATCGTAATTCGTAAATACAAAAATCTCATATTTCCCCAACCATCGAGTAAATTAAGGTACATGGTTGAATATTGAGATATTGACCGTACCTTTTCCCAAATAAAAATTGTGACCTTTGATTTGTAATTTTTGACCAGTTGTTCGAGATGTACTACTTCATATCCGTGTCCCCCGGCTGCTACTGCCACGATTACGAGTTTGAGGAGGAAGGTCCGGCTTTAACGGGGAATTCGGTGCTGGACTTTTTGGTTGATTTCGGATCGATGGAAAATGAAGGTTTTGGAGATGAAAGCTCATCGCATTGTGGATGGAGGAATGTCATCTTCTGGCTTATCCGACTCATCCATTGCCGTGTCCACGATTTACGACACCTCCGCCCTAGAGAAGTTTGTTTCCAGGCTTTCGAATGCATCTGCTGACGACTACATTCCCACATTTCCTATTTATAATATTTATTTTTCTGGTCTCTGGGACTTCAATTCAATTCGATATTCGATCTCAAGATCAAAAACATAACAATTAAACGCTTATAAAGCTTGTTACACCTTCTCAAACTCCAAATCTCCAATTGATTTCATATTCTCATCTCGCCTCAGTATTAGACAAATGTTACTCTGTCTCTACAGTCAATCATGTTCTTCTATCCAAATGATTATTTATAATCGTCGATAAATCATAGAATTAGATGACTAGAGTAACGACTCTGCGTTCAGTTGGCGAAATTCTGTTTGTCCCTGTATTGACTTGATTGCATTTGATTTCGAGTTAACTTAAGACCCGTCTCGAGTTGCCTCACAGCTACATTGCCCAAACATTTGTGGTTTATATTCCGATAAGATAGGAGTTTGTTATATGACTGAATTTCATTTCAGAGTTGCACATCTGTCAATGATGAAGACGCTTATCAGCTACTCACATCCTCCCAGTCGATGAGTTTTATCTTGAATCTTGGGAATCTGCCTAAGCAAATATTTTTCACAATTTAGGTCTTCAGGGTTCGCATTTCACGTGTTTATTGTGTGTATCCTAGAATGTCTTCGTAACTATATATCCCGAGCATTAAATATACACTTGCCGAAGAACCTATATGTATAAGAGTAGTTATGTTGGACTTGTTGAACTATTCAAATGGCGCAAATGACCTAAAAATGAACACCAAAAAATCGGTGTGTCCGATCCCTGGTTAGAATCCTTATGCAGATTCTTAAAAAAATCCGAGTATCGGCTCCACCCTCACAATTTACAATCTGATCCTCTCCGAAAGTCGGTTGAGCGGAAGGATAATCAGAGTCCTTTCAACTGTTCGACATATAAGAGAGCTATTTTTAGCCTCCACATCATCTGTAAATCCGGAAACCCCGAAAAATAATCACGCAAAAATGTTGGGAAAAAACGGAGTTCACACTCTAGTCCTACACTTGTTGATACTGATACTGATCTCTTAAAAGTCAGTTGCAAGCGGGTTGTCTACTCGTTTCATACGGATTGTGGTTTCCGGTGCTAATATTTAATTGACCCGTTTGCGTTTCTGTCGAAATACTGGAGTCTATGCAAATAAATCGGAGATAATATAATCTCAATTGGCTGGTAATAAAGCGATTAGTGGATCAGGATGAACGGTGGGTTAGAACTGGATAGTTTGTCGTCGGGGGTTGGTGTCAGAGTTGACACTGTTGACAATGTGTCAGTGAATTTGGTGACAAGTGACAGTTGTCCCGTGTGTCAAGAAAAGGCTACGAAGCTTTGCTCAGGTTGTCATTCCATTTCCTACTGTTCCTCTCAACATCAGAAAGAAGACTGGAAGAAGCACAAGGAAACCTGTCGTCCCTTCGTCATCAAGAGGAACGAGGAATTTGGACGATATTTGGTGGCAGCCAGGGACTTGGCTCAGGGGGAAATCGTCATGACGGATGGGCCCTTGGTGACGGGACCCAAGAGGTCATCTTACCCAGTCTGCCTCTCCTGCTACAAGAGGGTCGATGGCTCATACCGATGTTCCAAGTGCACTTTCCCACTTTGTGACGAAAAATGCGAAAATGTAAGGTCAAGGTTCATGGGGTCTGAAGATATGTTTGAGGGATTTGAAATCAATTGTGATTAACTAAAGACGATGGCAGTCTTAAAGGATAATTAAGTAATACGCTTCCAATTAAGTACCACACTGGAATAATTGTATCCAGCGAGGGAAGGCATTTACAAACAAAGATTTACAATTTATTTCGAATTGAATCGAGAAATTTCTGTAAAAAATCTGACACCTCTTCTGTCTCCTGACTTTTTTGTCACTGAATCGTTTGTCCTGACACTTTTGATGTTTCTTTTCGGACTAGTTCGGGTGGGAAGGTCATACATAATAATATTCGTGAAGGGGGGCCTACCATGTCCAAAATAATTTTCTTGAATCGGCGATTGCATTTACAATCGTTCAAGTTTGAAGCAAAAGCCAGACCGTTTTTCGAAAAATTGCGATAACTCTCATATTATCCTCCTTCATTTTGAGATTTGAAACTTGATTTAGTAAATCGACAGCAGTTTTCGAATGTCGGTTATAAAGTAGTTGAGGAGTTCATTTTTATTGCATAGTCGTGTCGTAAATAGAATACTTGTGTAGGTAGATGTGGGGCCCAGTCTAAAATCGAAATATTCGTACCCGCCTTACCGTACGAAAATAGAGGACATAATCTGTAATCCCCGTAAAGATCGGCGTAATTTTGAGGACAGTTTTGTAAACATGGGTAAAATATTAGTCATGTTGATATTAAAAATTATTTACGGTTTTCTCAGAATCGTCTTAAAACTCAAAACCTGAAATGAAAGGTTCCAATGTTTCTGAATTAATTGCAGAACCCCACCCACGCCGAGAATGAATGTCCTGTTTTCCAAAAGGGCTACCCGATCGGGTCCCGAATCACGACTTTCGACACTCTGCATCCAGCTTACGAAGCCGTGACGCCACTCCGATGTCTCCTGGTTCGGGACCGTGACCCTTCGGCCTGGACAAAAATGAACACGATCGAACATCTGAATGAAGCGAGGAAATCGTTGACGGGTCTCTGGACTCGAAACCAGAATAACACCGTCAAGTTACTCAGGGATTGGTACAAGCTCAAGGAGGACTTTGACGAGGAAACGGTGCACTCGGTCATCGGATTCATTGACGTCAACTGCTTCGAAATTAAAACAAAGATTATCGAGTAAGTCATTTGCGCAATTATTAAAGGACTGAACCCTTTATGATTTTACTCGGTCTCTCTGTTCGTCCGTTCGTCCGTTCGTGCTCACTCTCTCAAACGGTTAAATATTTTCATAATCTTTTAACGGAAAACCATTTATGACCTTCCAGCAGAGACTACGTTCGTTTTAAGACCTTGTAGGTCAAAGGTCTCATTTTTCTCAAACTACAACGACTACAACCCTATGTATATATAATTTCTCAATTGTTGGGGTTACTTAAGATTCTTGAATAAAACGCTTCAAACGTATCGTATTTCTGGGGTCTCACTGTCTCACTCTTGTCCTATTCTTGTAGGATCTGTGGCTTGTACCAAGAAGCCAGCCTGATGAGTCACGATTGCGTGCCAAATACACATCATGCGATAACAACAGACGTGGGTTATCGGCTCATCGTCCGCACCTCCGTCCCAATAAAGAAAGGAGAGATGATAACCACTTGCTACGCCACCCATCTCCAGGGAACCAATCAACGGCGACTATTTCTCAAGCAAACCAAGTACTTTGACTGCATGTGCCAGCGTTGCAGAGATCCCACCGAATTCTCCACCTTCATTTCCGGTACGTCAATCCAAACCAAGGTCTATCAAAATGTGTGCCAGAAAAAAGTGACTAAAGGACAATTAATTTAAACGATATAACATTCAAACGCTGTAAACAACAACGTCGCCCAGAAAGTAAAGTCCCCGTGCTTTTTGACTCGCCGGGTAAAACTCTTATTGTTGCGAATTTTACCCCCCGAGTCAAAGAAGACAGGGACTGCAGTTTAAGACTTCACTTTGTTAGGAGCAAATTGGAAACATTTAAAAAAAACAAGAAATTGTACGGTGATTGCAGGTGTAAAATGCCCAGGATGTCCTGCGGGTTACTTGCTACCCGAAGATCCGACGTCTTACGAGACCGGTTGGGTTTGCAGTGGTCTGAATTCCAGTGGCTCGAAATGCTCCAAGAAGATGTCTTGTTCGAAGGTGGACCAAATCCTAAGTAAAGTTAGTTCTGAGGTGGAAACGGTAGAAGGGAGCGTTTCGGGAAGTCGGATTTCGAGACTGGAACGTTTGCTGCGTAAGTTAAGTGGGAAGGTGCTGCACCCGAACCACTTCCTCCTCCTCGACCTCGTTCGCAAGTTGACCAAGTTGTACCTCCAGTTCTCGCCCCAAAACAGGACGAGTCAAGAGAAGGAGGTCTTTGTGAGGAAGAAGGACCTATGTCAGCACTACCTCAGTGTTCTCGACATGATCGACCCCGGCCTTAGTCGATATCGAGGTAACATCAATACCATTACTACAATTACTTTTAATTGTATTTTAGACATTTAATTATTTTGACAAGGGAACATTTTAACATGACAAATCAAAACCCATTTTATTCACCAAAAGTCCCAAGGTTAAATTTTCATTATTTCTCTTTCTCTTCCAAATGGCATTCCATGTTTTATATTTCAATTTCAAAATTTTCATGCTCCTTGTTTGAAACCAAATTTTAATTATTGGATTGCTGAGGATCATTGGAAAGCATGTTTCATTAATGTAAAAGAGTCCGTTCTTGAATTTTAAAACTTTTAAATTGTATTTGAATTCAGGAGTGACTCTGTATCATCTCTACACAGCCGAATTTCCAATTTCCCGCCTTGAGTATCAAGATAAGACCTTATCGAAGGATGAATATTCCGAAAAACTGCATGGGATTCTGGCGTATTTGGAAACGGCAAAAGAGACGCTGGAATTGGACAGATTGGTTATCGACAAGCCCTTCCTCGCCCTCCAAGTCGACAAAGCCATCGAAACGATTTATGCCGAAGTGGCGGAGATTAACTCTAACAGGAAATAATTACTTAACTGCATTTGTGTTTAAAAAACAGGCATTTATTCCATCTTCTTATCGTCAATTCAAGTCCTCAACATTCATCCATTCGTCCATTAATTTTAACAAATACAAAAACAATATCTTAATTACAATTTACACAATTACAAATTAGATTACGCAACCGCTCCAACTCAATTCTCTAAGATATTTAATTACACACATAAAGTTAATTTTTTAATTACAAAATGTAATCGTCCTTCTCTCGTATAAACGTAACTGTATTTAATTACAATTAACAATTACAATGAAAAAATTCCTACAATTCATTTGTTACTCCTCTCTTCCTCATCCCGTTGGCTTATCCTCGAGTTTTTTGGAAAAATAAACAATCTAGATATTACGGAGTAAATTCGAATTAACAGTTCATAACCTTAAAAGTAAGTTGTATATAAGTTGGCAAGAGAATTCAAATTTCAAGTCTCGTATTTTCTAGATATGAAACCAACGTCTGAAACATATAAAATCATTGTTCGTAATTAAAATTAAATTAAATGGTGTGATATTTTGTAGCTTATGCAGCGATTGACATTTGAAGTTGTTTTAGAAGTGCAAGTAGAACATTACAACTGACTTTACGAATAATTAATTAGAAGGTTAATTAATTTATTAGAAAGTTTATTGTGTTTTCGCTCCTGTGGCTGGCACATCTTCGTCGTAATAATAGTATTCGTCATCTTGGCCTGCTTTGGCTGACTGGGGGGCTTGAGTTGTTGTGGGTGGAGCCCTGGAAATAATTAAATATAACAGATCCTTCGTTTAGAACATTTTAAACCTCTTGGGAACATAAGAAAATATACATAGGTTATAATTTTAAGAAATAGTGGGTATTTAAGGCTCGACGGTAAGCGAAGAGCGACATCTTTTGTTTAAAATTATAACCTAGGTTCTAATACCGTTTGAAAACGCATTGTTTTGATTAAAATTGTTTTATTGGATGGAACGTTTTGAAAATTCGAGAAAAATCGGAAAATTAAGACGGATAATCGTAATCAGAACCGAATTGCAGGGATTAATTTACCTCGTGGTGACTGGAGCAGTTCTTTGAGCCTGTTGTTGATTATTCTGTTGAGAAGGTCTGGGCTGAAGACGAGATTGTTGTTGTTGTTGTTGTTGTTGGGGCTGTTGTTTTTGTTGCGGCTGTTCATTTTGTTGTTGAGGTCGGACTCGTTCCCTGGAAGAGGGGTTGACTTGTTGAACTCGCGTGGATGATTGTTGTGTGGGTTGTGGCTGAACTTCGGCCTTAACCTTGGGTGTCTGTGGGATTTTCTTGCGGAGAGTTGGCTTGTTGGTGACGGACTTGTAGCTCCCGTCGTCACCGCCCCCACCGTGTCCCAAAAGAAGCTCGCTCTTCTTGTACTTCTTAAGGTCGTCTCCGTAGTAATTCTCGCAACCCTCAACGCCCTCTGGGTCTTCGCACTGACCGCTGTACTCGTCACCCCCGATCTTGAACACCGTTCCGATTGGACACCCGTACTCTCGTGGGTTTCCGTCCAAACAGACGTAGTACTTTCGGCAGTCTTCGGGATGGGCGTGACGGGAGAAGGTCCCTGGGTTGGGGTTGTTCTTGGGGTCTGGGCATTGGAACCCTCCGTCTTTTACTAAATATTCGCAATTATAGTTCAAATTAGATTAAAACATTGTTATTGGTGTGGTATGAAATGAGGGTATATACTCGGGAAGGTTCCCTTGTAAGGAATAATTTAGGTGTTTGATAATCTGCCGTTAATCTCGAAAGTTGAAAGTGAAACGATAGAATAGAGTAGTTTATTTATGACGGTCCGGGGTGGCCAATTTGGATGACAGTTGTATAATTTTACAAAGGACAAGGTCTAAATGAATACAACTATATCGCTGATCACCAACCGAACAACTTCCCTTCATTTCTAACAGACATTGACAAATCAAAATGCAATTACTAAATAGCAAATTCAGTCCCATCAATTCTAAAAGCGAAAATGGAGAAAGTTGTATGTATAGTTGCACCCAAAGATGCAGGTGATTTTACAGGATGCCAACACAAAAACGACATTGGAACTAGAATTGAAACAGTTGTAAAAACTAGAACTGGATCGACTTTGAAATTTAAATTTGAACTATATAGTAGGTCCATTTCAGACTTATTTCTTGTGGAATTTCATGTAATAAAGCATATCCCCCGGAATAGATCCCCACCCCGGAATATCCTGTTTAATTTCGTGTAATAAATATCACCCAGAATAGCCTGTGGAATTTCGTGGAAAAATATCCCCCGGAATAGCCTAACTAGGACGTCTATTGCGCTAAAGACAAGAAACAAACTCACGTGAAATTTTGCATCCAGGGACCTGATCGGCCCACATGCAAACTCGTGCGTCGGCGTCGTAGGCGAGTCCAGGTGCGCATGTGTACTTGGACGCTTCCCCGTTCCAACAACTCCAGAAAGTGTCGCAACGTTCCTCGTCCGCGAAGATGCCGTAGAGACGCGGGCAGTTCTTGGTCGCTTGCGGTGGTTCCAAGTCAACTCGATCCCCGCAATCTACGTTGTGCAAATAATCGCAGTTCTCCGCCAAGAACTTCGCGTCGTTTGACTCAAAAGCGAGTCCATTTCCGCAAGTCTTCAGTTCGGCTGCCGAATTCTCGCATTTCCAGTACTTATCGCAGGATCGAGTGTGGGGGTAGAAACCGTACTCGTGGGGGCATTTAAACGATTCTTGGGCCCATCCTAAACATTAAAAAAAATCAGTTTAGTACATTTTTATTTTTAAAATGCGTATTTTCGTTTAAAGATCCTCAGAAGGGAGACAAAAACATCGCTGATTTAAATTTTCGAAATTCGATTAAAGTTATTCGACATTCGACCCAATTTCCCACTTTGCCAAATCTCGAAACGTCATCTTCTAATTCATGCAAAAAGTGCAGTTGACTATTGGCCTCTTGCAAAAAAACTCCTTTTGAGTTTGACTGTAAAATAATAATATTTGGCAATCGTTGAATGAATAATGGCTGCAGTTTGCACTCCTCTTGGTCATCTCCATAATAATTTAGTCCTCTTGTACCAGAGAGCCATTTAGATCACGAACGGCACGATAACTGAATGTAAATTAGCCGTGGATTGACAAATACGAAATTATTACACGAGTTATTCGATAACAAAACCATTTAATCCTTACGATATTTACTTTGAAAGTTAGACTGTCTGTCTGTAGACGTAAGCCTATGAGTAAGTATACACTGGGTTATAACAAAACCATTTTCGGGGGTTAACTAGAGAAAATTTGGGGTTTTTCGACACCAATAACGATTATGGGGGTTTTTTGAGACTTCTGTAGGCTGTACAATCTATAGTTTTTTTAAATTTAATTGGGAATAGCAGGAACAGTTTCGTGAGATTATGAACAGCCCTTTAAGATGATTAGCTAATCCTAAACAATGCTAGAGTTTAGTATTGCGAAGTCCCTGTCATAAAAATATTCTTATGTAAAAATGCAAATGCAGATAGTTTTTGCACAGGATCTCTAATGAATTCAACAATGGAACTACACGTTTCCGTGTCAGTGAAATTGTAGAAGAAGAGATGCGAAATCTTGTAAACATGAAGGATCCACAACAATGGAAATTATGATTCAAAACCCAACAACAATCACTTCCAATTGACGGATCAGTTCCTCTTCATTGTTGACAGATATTTTAACAATCGGATCAGAAATTGCATCCCTATCTTTAAACTCTTTAAAGTACACTCTAGCCTGCCGGTATTAGAGCTTAATTTGCTTCATTAGTTATAAATTAAATGTTTGGTTAATTTAATTAGAAGCTACAAATTTCCTATCGCAATTATAATTGGCGTTCTTTGAGATCTCATGGAGGCTCTAATGGTTTAAATTATGCTCCTACTTGTCCATTTAAATTATAATTTGCACATTTAGCTTTTGATATTGATATGTATAACATCCAATGGCTAATCAACAATTCTGCTGTAAGTTACACTGAGAGGTTGAAGTTTGTTATGAATTAAGACATTAACTTTTGGTTTTAATTAGCAATTAGTGGGAGAAAATAAGAAATTCAGGATAGTTCAAATCATCATGACAGATTTACAACAACAAAATTGTACAGAGTTACGAAAACTCGAAAATGACAAATGCTTTGTTTTTCTGTCCCATTTCCCTCAACTGCCAATTAAGGAAATAATGAAGATCCTTAAAATTCAGGTTTTTCCAATTCCCAAACAATTTCAAAATCAGACGTGTTGACATCATCTCGGAAGATCATATTTCCAATGGGTTACAAAACAAAAATACAAAAACAACGTTAAGTTTTCAAAAAAGCTAGAAATACCGCCATTTATAATAGCATCCAGTTTCCCTAAGCAGGGCCAGTTTGAGGCAGTTAAAAGCCCTAAACTAAATACGGACCTCTATAATCTCCATTACAAACATGAATTAACTAACAGCGTTAGTTTTTATTGTGTTTATCGTTACAAAAGCCTAATAAGTCATGTAATCTCCTTAGTATTCCTCTCATAAAACCGGAAGAATCTTTGTTACATAAGAAGGGCGAGGTCCATCTAAATCTTCCTTTCCAAATTAATTTATGAGATAGGAAATTGGGAGTTGAGATGCGGAATATGGAGCAAAATGACTCGATTTAAGAACTCTAACATAGTTTACAATGATCTACAAATCTGCACCCAATACATTTCATTACTTCAAGAAAAAAAAATGCGCATATACTTATTATAGAGTATGTTTTATATTAAAATTTAAAATGTATCATGTTACTCAACAATGTAAGCCTGTAGCTACAATATATAAGAGAATGAATGAGAGTGAAAGTTTTTGGCTCGAGGCTCCTTATACTTTTATGAGTAGGAATTTACGAAGAGTTGGACTATCAAATTACATCTCCATTTCTAAAGAAGATTGGGAATCCGATTCAAAGATTTACACGCCATCCGCCTCGCCCAAATTCAACGTCTCCTAACTTGCGATTGGAATGACATTTTCGTCAAATTGGATCAGAATCTTATGACGAACAATCCCAGTCTTAATTTTAGAAATTATGATTTAACTGGAGATTAAATGGGATCGGGAATTGTAAGCAGCTACCCCCGCGTCTTAAACGCTTTGTTAAGCTGTGGAACTATGCAAGATAAACAGATTGCCACGAATTATTAAATGGTTAACTACAAGGCTTACTTCTCCATAAGAATCATAAAGAATTCGACTTGAAATAATGGGATGTATTATGTATTGGTGTCGAGATTTAATGCTTGGCTTTTTCTCCTCTATATATGATCATTTTAAGCACATAATATAGGGCCATTAATTGACAACTGATCTATGAAATGAGGAGGTGATTGATATTATGTGAATAAATGATATAATATCGCTTCCTTAAAGCTTTATAGGAGATTCTTTGTATTTTATAGGATTTCACTTGACAATTAATGGCCATCCACCCTTCCTTTATAAGTATAGGCATCCGTCTCAAATTCATTTAAAATAAAAACATTTCATGAACTGATTTGGTAGCAGTTAAGTTTTAAGTAGCATGTGCCATATAGTTTTTTATTGCGTTTTTAAGGACCCTTATTCGTATGATTAGGGAGTGGGAGGAAGTGGTTGGGGAAACGAGTTCGATTGCTTTTGTTAAACTGTCTCGTCTCAAATTTTGGTTTATTAGCTCAACTAACTTATGCAGCTCCTTGTTGATGTTCACTTAATCAAATGATATGAGATTATGCCTCATCCTATTATATAACTTGAGAAGAGATCATTAGACGAGCTCCTCGTTTATTAACTACCGCAATTACAGCTCCCCTCGTCCATATTACAAGGAGGAAGGAGACGAGATGCCTAATTAATTAGTTAGGGACTTTAAATGTCTTAAATATTTAAATCAGTTCAGGTTCTTCACAGAAGAGCGTTCCTTTTACTCACTTCCGCTTTAGGTTCCGAAATCATTCATTCCAATATTTAAGATATAGACAAAAATGATTTAAGCTGAAGTATTTTATGTAACGATTTGATTAGATGCTATACATTTAAAAAAATGTCAAAAACACTGCTTTAAAACCAGATTCCTTACCATACTCTCAAAATGTACAATCAGCTAATTTAGAGTTAATTGTAATTTGATCCGAATTTAAATGTCATCTTCTAATTTTCGTTGATTTTGACGGAAATAAAATGCGTAAACTTAAAAATAGTGAAAATTAAAGTCGACTGCAGTGTATATGCAAAGGGTCGTGAGAAAATCCATCGACTAAGAATAGAAACTTGGTCCAATTTATTTTTCTGACGTTTATTTAACAGCATTCTAATGAAGCATTAGATTTTAATTAGCTTTAGCTTTAATTAAGAACATGTACATCTCCTGCATATTTAAACAAAGTAACAACGTTACTCCATCTAAAGTTTAAAAATAGGCCGGCCGGCAAGAAAAAGTAAAAACAAATGAATTTTTTTATTAAATATTTTGTTCCGTCACGATCCATCCAAATCGACCCACTTTGGCTCTGAAACCTTAAACTTGTGTGTTTTATTATTAGCACCAGGTTGTTACGAATTAAAAAATCTAGTCCCTCGTTTCCCTTCATTATACCTTTTTAATGAAAGCTTTGTATTTAAAATAACCTAAGTTGTAAATGTAAATACTTTGATTTTCAATGTTAAATTCGACAGCCTTGAAACGTAGTTTTCGAAAGAACTTATTGTTTTATAGACCGAGTCAATCACCGTTCTGATCTCATTTGGATTTCAACCTTAAATATTGGGATTCTTTTAAAATCCGATCGAGGGAACATTTTTAAATGTAAACTTTACATCGTAATGTAAAACACACGGACAAGGGAACCTCTTACGTTGTACAACTCTATTGTGAACGTTATTAATGATGAGTAATAATATTCTAGCATGTTTTCTTTGCTTCGGAATCGTGTTTATTTTCTGTTAATTCGTGCTTCAGAGATTTCCTCGTTCGATGGACCATGAGACACCAAAACCTCATCTCATTTACGGATTACATTTTAAGACAACCCTTTCCTCGATTTTAAGACTTAAATCTAAAACGAAAGTAAGTTTAAAGTAAAAGTAAAAAAAATAAGCTGAAATGGACTGACAGAAATATTTTGGGATTTTGTGTCTCTATTCTACTCTAGTGTATAGAGATAGGGATTAGGGATATAAATAAATCGATCATCATCATCGGCCTTCAGGATTTTTAAAAGCTAACCAAGTTGTTGTTAGAAATCTCAGGTATGAATGTTAGAAAGTTTTTTTTTTTCAATGAAAAACCCTAAATTTACATTCCAATTTGTTTACTTTGACTGGAGATCTGTCATTTTACTATTGACTGTTCATAAATGTCCTTGGGTTCTTAAGTCCATTTGAAATTATCTTATTTTAAATCATTTGTGGACTTAAATACTTAATTTATAAAGAGTCAAGCAATAAATGCAGTGGAGAATTATAATTCACGGATTTCACATGAATTTCCTCTAGTAATTAAACACTAATGCGCCCTAGAACAAAATCGAAAGCAGTTAAAGTTAATTGTCGATACGGTAATTAACTCGAGCATTGATTCCTGAGAGGATGATCCCACCTCCTAATAATTAATTAAGGCAGCGGAGAGATCTTTGTAAGCTATAAATATTGTTTTAATTGTACTTGGTCCTTTGACACTTGAACCGGAACCAATTAACTCTTTTCTGTTTTAACAATGAGAGCAGATAGGATCTCTTGATTAATAAATAAATATCTATTTAAAAATTTAAAATTTAAATGCTCTTTAATCTGCGGTACGTGTGCGATTATATGCTATTCTAGAGACCTAATCCCATCCCTCTCATCTGATGCCGAGGAGATAAGATAGGCTTATCTCGTATTTACATCCGCCTATCCACACCTACAAATAATTAGAAAGCGAAGACTGCGAAACCCATCAAATTTATCCACGTTGAACAAACTATACTGACCTATCCTCTTTACAGGGATCGAAATAAGTCCCCATGGGGCAATTCGATGAAATTTTATTTATTTTTGGACATGGTGTACTAATAACTTGTAAAATACTGAAAAATTCTATGAACTTTGGATTTTTTTCTCTTAATTTTTGTACCCAAAATATTTTTTTGTATAAAAATGAGTCTTACCTGTCTGGGCCAAAAGAAGAAGACCAATAACAACTTTATTCATTTTTTAAGCTACTTAAAAAAATGAGTTGTTTATATAGGTGAGGAAATCCGGTCCTCCAAATTCCCGTAGTGGACACTCCACAAGAGCCGTAGGGACTTGTCGATATATCGATCAGTCACTTCTTCCCCACGTCGATGAGTATTGGATGTGATTGTAAAAGGTAGTCTTGTCTTGGCGAGAAGTGAAGAGAGAGTGTTGTTTGTAATTTTAGGAAGTGTGATCGGAGACTGATTGTTGAGAAGGGAAGGTGTGTTCATAAAAGCACATCTGCGTTTGCGGATTGTTGGTGGGGGCTCTGCCACCCAACAATGCAATCCAGCCTCGCCACTCCACAACAATGCAAATATCCTATAGACATCTCAACAATCAAAACCTACTCTCCAATGCAACAATACAGGCCAACAATCACTTCCTATGCATCCTCTAAATAGGCCTTCAGTCTTGACTCCCTAATTCACAATTCTCAAAATGCCTTAGAATTCGAAATTATAATTCATTTTTGGCTAATTTGACTTTAGCATAGGCCAAATTAACAGGGTTTAAGAAGAATTAATTTCGATTAAGCAATCTCCCGTGGGTATTTTTTTATTTGGGAACTGTTTTGGTCATACAGAATCTCAAAATTGTTCTTGCTCGCCGATTAGAAATAGGATTAGAGCTAATGATGTCAACCGGTGGGTCTAACCGTCTGGCCATCAGTCCGCTTTATCAAGACAAATTGAGACAGGAGCATCTTGAGGCAACAAGCAACACAGGCTGGCTTTGGAAATATTCAATTTGTACATGTATTGTTAGATATCTATTCAGCCGTGGCTACGATTCAAAAACATTAAAAATTAAGTAATTCTGTAATTATTGCTTCAAAAGAAGCTGATATCGGGAGAACTAAGGATTTTAACATTTTTAAACGTTGAAATTGAATCTTAATTTAATGTAAGAGAGGGAGGTTTTATAAAAGTGACAGTCGGAACAATTGACGAGAATCGTTTAATTGTCTTGCAACATTCGTTAACTGTCGACTTGATTGTTGAAGTTCATTAGTTGGCCAACAATGCAGAACTTATTCCACTTCAACTACCTTCCGTCCATTCTTCTTTTAATCTTCTGATTCAAAAGGAAACATCACATAGGCATTTTTGGGTGCATCCATATATTTTTTAATGGTTTTAACTGCCAATGGAACCATTTTTAATGTATGCTAAATTAAATTAGAAGTAATTTAGTGAAGGGTTCATTTGTCACAAAATTTCGTATTTTCGGACGTAGTTTATGAAGGAGGCTATGGGATAAAAAAGGGAATGAGAATTGTCACACTTTTAGGAATGTCAACGACTTCTGACTGACATTAAATTTAAAATGGTTTATATGAACAGTTTAACTGCGATTCTGAAATCTTAATCTCAAATCAGGCTATAAAATCTATTAAGGCCTTATTTGGACTCGATTCTTCTAGATCTACTTCTCACCTTGCGTCATCGCCTTATCCAAGGACATCCGATTTACACTCTTTTGTTCAATTACTTGCATTCGAAAGTCGGATATTAAAGATATATCCGAATGAAAGGGTGTATTTTTGTGTTACAATGGACACAATTGGAGTGTCAAATGAGTTACGATTGCAATATTTTTGTGCAATTTAGACGCATGTCATTTAGATTCTATGATGCATTTTGATCATGAAAATGCTGATTTTAGGTCCGTCAATGGACATCAAAAGCGGGTTGGATGATCAATAAGCTTTGAGTGTTCTCGTTCAGTTTTTGTGAAAAGGCTCCTTCTGTTCCAATGCTATATTTCTGACTTCTTCAATGTCAAGTCCCTATTTCAATTTCGAGCAAATCCAAAAACTTGAAAACTGGACCTTTTCCTTGTCTCTGTCTCACCGCTGACAATTTATGACCCAAACACTGGGGTGTCTGATCGTTCGGCCTGTTTTTCACCACAAATGCTAATTGGCAGACTTTGCATCGTCATTTTTTGGTCAGTTGGGTCAAAGTACCACATTTACCATAGAACTAGGTAACAGTATGTTCTATTATATAAATCTGTGGCATTTACGCATAGTACCCCCATTTGACACGCAAATTTTGTTATTACTTTATTACCCTCATAATAATTCGCTTATATCATATCAGTTTTTAAATCGTCCCTAAGGTAAGGAACTCCCAATAATATGAATGAAATCAAAAAGAAATTGACACCACAACTTGATTTGATGAATTGGTTCCTTGCCATAGCATAGTATTGTAGACTGTAAACAAGATGTAGATGTCCAAATTTAGTCAAGGAATAATTAATTTAAATAGTTTTCCTTGAACGACCACCATCATCGGCTTATCGGCTATATAATATAAAGTAATTAAAGAAATAGGGACCTAGGGATGTAAAATATGCTATATTCTTAACACATGCAATCTATAAGAGAGTGAATTGTCGTTTGATTTAAAAATCAGAGCATGTGTTGCTTCTGTTAATGGAACAAAATCTACAACTCCTTCCTATCAAATTATCATGAAGAATGAGTTGTTGAATTGATATCCTTAATCTTAAACTGCTTAATTAAATGTAATGGACACAGGAATTAATGGAGCTACAACGACTCAATAATGTACTTCTCCAAAAGAACTTGATCCAATTATTTCCTCTGCATTTTTTGCAATTCTGCGAAATAATGAGTAACCTAACCCAATTGCAGGTCCCTTCGTTCATATTTCAGCGACATTGTTATTCAAGAATTTAACAAATAATTGATTGATATTCTTATTATTCAAGAGTTAAGATTGTTGCAACTGATTGAGTCAGCCAACACAATCCCTGACGTCTCCTTACAATCTACGAATCTCTCAATGGTTTTGAATGCAGGATTTGCCATTTCGTCAGATCACTAATTCCCTACTAATTATTACCAATAAAATATCAGATGGGAATCTTATGCATGTTCATATTTATTTGCAAATTAAATTAAGTCAAATGTTTGTGACTAACCGATTGTGAGGTCAAATTAATTGCCAAAGGTTGGGCAAAATTAGTAAAAATAGGATCAAATATCTATGTAAATCGGATCAGAATTTCTTGTTTCTGGTGCTTACGAGAATAACACATCGATTCGTTGTTTAATATTATTAGTTTAGTACACATGACATAAGGAAAGCAAAATTGTCACCTTCAACGACATGCTTGTTGGTTAAGACTTAAGAATTCGGGTGACAAAAATGAATTATGATTTACATAAACCTATTCTTGGAATTCAGAATTTACAGGATCTGCAACTCCATTGTAAGTAATGTACAACAGGTTCCGTAGAATTTTCAAGGAAGTCCATGTAACATGTAACTTAAAAAATCCAAAATGTACTTTCTTATTTTTTGCCTGTGGATAAGGCTCATTGAATCCGACTCATGTTCTAAATAAGGAACTTATTTTCCATATTCGTTTTATTTTTACTCAATCATTTTGGTATTCCTAAATCCAAAGGATTTTGAGATCTTGGAATTTTTTATCGATTTCTGTTATTATTCCCGGAATATTGTTCAGACTCATCCTGACACAAATTAGATAACTCTGGTTAATTAATTAGCGCTGAGTTAAAAGGATCACAGATCCATTTCCTAGAAGTATGAATAGCCCATTTTGGGTTAACCAAAATTCATATAACCACTGAAACGCAAGAAGTAGAATTGAGAATCGAAACCGCATGTTTGTTTAGTTTGTTCTTCGTATTTTGGAATTGTGCCGTGGTTAAAGGTAGAAAAAAAACTATTCCATCATTTCCTGTATAAACAAAAACAAAAACTCTTAAGAACAGTTGACACAACCTGGTTGCACCGTTTGAACTGAATAAGCTCCCAAGAGGGCTTATTCCGAGAATATTTATTTCAGTAAATTCGGTATGTTTTCACTCTGTCTGTCCGTCCGTCCGTTTGTTTGCCATCTACATTTGAAACTTGAATGCTAAGTTTGTTTGTGTATCTCAATAAGTGAATTAACCAGTAATTAAGTAAACTATATTGGTCGACACATTTTGAATCATCTTTAAAGTTGCTTGAATAAAGCTACATAAAGCTCCGTGTTTAGTTATAAATTCTCAATTACTAAATAAATTTTAAAAGATTGCTAATAGGAGGCCAGATTGTCTATTTCATTTTCATATCTCTGTCAGCCGATTATAAATCAATTTCCAAGAGTTGGACAAGCCGTGAATTTATTAGAATGCATTTCTTTATCAATATATAAAATCTTGGATTGGAAATTGGAAATAGTGGAGTTACTGAATTAGTACATGACATCACTATTTCAAAGACTGTCAATAGAATGAGCTATGGTAAATGTCATCGCTAATTCATCCCTCTGTTCTTGTTTCGTCAACGTGATTTTGAATTAATAAATGCTACAGGAGCATGTTATATGCAAATGCCAATAAATGTCAAGACTATAAAATATAGTCGCTTTCAATGCGGGTTATTAATGTGAAGATTTCAAATTCTACAAATGTGATTGAATAATAAATTCAAGTACAATTTCGATTCTAATGACAGTTAGAATTCTTAGAAAGAACCGCAGCCTGTGATGACCTGCCCTTACTGGTTTTACTCTGTCTGTCCGTCCGTCCGTTTGTGCTCTAACTCTTGAACCGTTGAACATTTTCAAACCATTTTTTCGGGAAACCATTTATAACATTCAAGCGGAGGTTAAGTTCGTTTGAGAGCCGTGTAGGTCAAGGGACCACGGGCAAAGGTCACATTGTTTGAAGTTGTAACTCTATATGTATGATAGATCATCCAAAAGGTATTGTCACGTACTTTTCAACGATGTATACGACTTTACTCTATGGTTGGGATAATGTGAAATTTTTTAATAAAACATCTATAACGTGTAAGACGACGAGGTTAAACATTGTTTGACGTTTGCTCGTTTGGTTTCACCCTTTTACGATGTGAGTTTGCAACCGTTTATTATTCTTTAATCTTTTTCTAGGTCTTTCAGCCGGTGGGTCTTTTTAATTGACGGCACTTTGCATAATATTGTAAAGCCCGTGATTTAAATACGATTGATAGTTATAGTAAAAATAAAATGTTTTCGTTTATCAACTTCATTTATGGTTTCAGTTTTAATTTCGGTGTATATATTAAGCTTTATAAATGGCCCATCCAAGTAGAAGTACAAGTGGATTCATTGATTATTGATTATCAATCAATCTCGCAACGTGGAACATTTAATTGCAGTTAGTTAATGGTCAGAGTGACAATTGACAATCTGCTTCTGAATGCCTGAAGGTGTGACTGTCCTTTGTAGAACAGAAATTCTAAACAAATTGGCAATAAATCTCAATGCCTCGATATCCTCATCAGATCAGATCCACAATGCAACAGTTGACAGACTTCAATTTTCTCAGTCCAATTGTTTTGCTCATTCAGACAAATGAAAATGCAAGGTTGACCTTGGTTGGATGCATGATCTTGTAGCAAAATAATGATATGCACTTCATTTACTGTCACTATTATGTGATCTGTTTTACATCTGTCTCTCGGTCCATCCCTATTTTAATTTTTATGCGAAATAAATGTTCTCAAAACAGTTTTTGTAGGATATTTGGATATCGGGTTTTATTTAAGGAATTTGGCCATCTAATCGTTGAATATTTGACCGTGCTTAATCTGATTCACATTAAGCAAGCAAGCAATTGTAAATAAATGCTATGGCATTTGCTGTGTAGTCAGTTACACATTTTAAAAATAGAGTCTAAATTCCATTAAAATGGAGCCCAATTAATTGCATCCCTTTATAACATATGAATAGTTATCCTTAAAAAGCTATAAACAATATTCATTCAGCGGTGATAACCCGTACGGGCGATTGCTATACTGTATCATGGAGTATCATTACACTATATGATAACTACGCCCAGCCATCATGTGACTAATACCATGTGGTTACTGATTGTTGATGATCTGATGTGATAAAAATTGCAATGACCCAGTTTGTATTAGATATTTCGCATTATAATTAGAATTAGAATCCTTAAGGATTTAGCTCTATGATTGGGGCACTTGGAGATTATTGAATTCTATCATCCGACCGACCTATATCAGTCAGTTATCGGGTTCATCCACGATACTTGATTATATCCATTAAACTGCATCTTTACCAACCTATGGATACTAGCTCTATACTATACATTAATTAATCATAACATTATGGCTAAAACTTAAAAGAGATTATACTTAATGTATTGAAGGGAATAAGAACAATAAAATGAGTATTGGCCTGGGTGTCAACAATAACTAGAGCAGGGTTAATCAGCAATCACAAACAATTAAAAGCAAAAACTTATGAACAAAGGGGCAAGGGGCCAATTATCGAATTTTGTCATGCTGGATGCAAATATCCCATTCAATCATCGCATTGAATCTGTCCAAGAATTAATTGTTATTTGCACATTTATCGGACTAAAAATGTATGGATTGCAAGTACCGTTTAAATTATAGTTCGAACACTCACACGGTGAGTAATTTATAATCATTCATTTCAGTCTTGAAATAATAATTCTATCCCTGAGATTATGTCCATGTGGAAGGTTTCAATGACGAATCAACAAAACAGATCTTTCGTTTTTGGTGATCCCTAATCATCGTCAAAAGTAGTACCAACCATCTTATGCAGATATATTTCACATATGCAATTACTGACCTCAACATGTAATTGCACAGCGAAATCAAGTTGGAAATTAATCCAATTATACAATTTTATGATCAATTCGAACAGATCTTTTTATTGTATACCGAATAACAACGTTAAAATTAGTTTAAATTTGGTATTACGAATTTAAATTTCAATTTTCCACAAAATTGTTTTAGAAATAAAATATATTGAGGATTCGAGGAGTAATACCGGTAAGTAATTATGGACAGGAAATTGCATCCATGGGCAAATAATAATAGGAACACATGCAGTTTGCATTTTGGCATTGCCAATCGTGTTGATTTAGGAATGGTCCAGCCGTGAACGTTTCACCTACATTGCATGAACCAGCTGCGGCACCACAAGATACTGGCATAGTTCCAGCAATTGTACTAACACAGGCACCTTGGCAGCAGTTCGCGGGACAATACATCATTGTCGTCGTTGTTGACTCTGTTGTTGGTGCTATTGACTGTTCCAATTCTAATATTTCCACAAAAAATAACAAAAACATTTAATAAATTAGAAGAAATCCAGGAAATCCAATTCCATAAGAATCGACTAAGAGTTAGACGCTCTGACGGAACTCCTATGATTTTAAATGTAGGGACTGCAGGTTCAAGTGTTCAAGGTAAGTCAAGGTTCAATATAAATAGTTAAAACTACAGATCAATATGTTGTATATATCACTAGGTGTACAAACTTGTGTGAGCTCCATATCTATTTACTTCTATGGTGAGATCTAATGATGAATGAACGGATGTTTTCTTTCTAATTAAGACAGGAAATTATTTTTATGACAACTTGTCCGCCAGATGGCTGACAAATTCTGACAACTCTACTTAAAAACCCTAGCCTAAAGATACTTAAGAAGAGATTTCCTTTGATTTATTGAGGATTAATTATTCTGCAGTTCGCTAGCACATTTCTAAAAACGTTCCTAACTAAACCATGGATTGGATTTTAACGAACCTTGTTGACAAGCAAATTTGATTACAGTGTCCAAACATTCGCTACAGGCCTGTAAATATCGTCAAGAAACGTTTCACGGACAGGATTTATTTTAAATTGAATAATAAAAGTAGCGATGATCTTTAATAGTAGTGATTTTAAGTTTTAAAGACAGTTTGAAATATGAATGGCCTTACTCGTCCAAACCATGCGTCCGTGCCAGTAGATCCTAAAAGGACGACGCTGAAAATGATTATGAACTGATTCATGATGATATCCAGAGATTTACAATCATTCCAGGACGGAATTTTAACGGTTTTATACCAAATTTTGCTACAGAATTTTTGCTTCCTCCCAACCATTTGAATCAACAATCTATTGATTTTTTCAAGGGTACAGACTGGAATTATCCGAGACAAAAGTTGAAAATAAGAGAAGAGGTTTTTTGTCGCTTTAGCTCAAAAATGCTTGGAATCAGGTAATGTTGCTTATAAGAAATGTATTTTTAGAAGTTTAAACCACTGAATCTGAACAAACAATGCCACATGTCACCTTGATTCTTATTATTCTGGTAGACTCGAACTCAGGTGCTTCAGACGCAAAAAAAATCCGGGCATATTAGGAAATTGTGAAAGGTTTGTAAATAGTTAAAAGCATTTTAATGCAGAAAGTATGTTGTGATATTCATTACATTACATCAGTCAATAACGTCGATTACAACGGTAGGATTTAATGGCACCGCAAAACCAATATTTTCTCCCATCCAAATTAAATAAACCGTTACAAACGCACATCATAAAAGGGTGAAACCACAAGAAAAATACGTCAAATTACACTTAACATCGTTGCCCGTCACATGGGAGTCGCGAGTCGTTTTCTTAAAGATTCACACATTTCCCCAACCATAGAGTAAAATTATATACTTCGTTGAACAACACCAGACCATACTATCCCAACGATGCAGTACACATCTAGGGTTGCTATTTAAATAAACTGACCCTTGACCGTGCCCGCTTAACCTTTGACCTGCACGGTCCTCAAACGAACTCAGCCTCCGCTAGAAGGTCATAAATGGTTTCCCAAAAAAAGAATTTTAAAATATCCAACCGTTCGAGAGTTAGAGCACAAACGGACGGACGGACAGACGGAGTAAAACCATTAAAGGGTTTCACCCTTTAATAATGCTAACCTCTCCACACATTCCATGAATGAAAGTTATTTAGAGAAATAAATCAAATTAACCATATTTAAATCATGCCAAATTATATTTAAAATACTCTGCTTAAAAAGTTACAGTCACATATTTGAATTCTTTAAATTTCTTTGCTAAGGGATGATTGATGATGTAACGCTGAAAGTACACTACCAGATACAGAAGTAGAGAAAAGCTCTAATATCCAGCGATTTTAACTTGGTGTTTCAATTTTCAATCCTTGAAGTTGTCAGTGTCATTTTCTATTGGAAAATGGAAAACGTATCAAATCTCAAACGTTGTTAATTAAAATCCATTTTAAGCTTTCGCCCCTCCACTTCGGAGACTGTAACCTAATGCAACGTAATTGACGTTAAATATGGTCTTGCAAAATCAATTTTTCATGCACAATTAGGGCTTTATATCAAATGTGGATTGGAATACTTGGTGGTATGTGGATAAAACCAGCCCATCAAAACCGTCCCATTATAACCAGCCATTACCTCAATGGCCCGTGCAAAAACACCCCATCATAAGCGTCCACAACAATAACCGGCCCGTGACATTAACCTGCCCCTCATAAGCGTCCATGACAAAAACCAGCACAGCCCCCACTCAAGTTGACAAGAACTTGAAATGTTTTATTTCGTCGGATTGATTTCAAGGCATTTCAAGCATCGTACAATTCAATTGAACCGGAACTGACTCGCATATCTCTCATTTATTTCTTTAAACGAAAAGGTAATGCAAATAATTTACAAGAAAACAAATCTTGAAATGCTCTTGATTATGCTCAACGTTTATTGCCCTGTAATCATAATCTCTGGAATTGAATGAACAAAACCGAATCGTCTGGATCTACCCTTTAGAACTCCTGATGGCTCCTACACGGCTCCTTACAAGTATCGTAGTACAATAAAATTCAATTCCTTGAGTTTTTGAATCTGAAAAGGTACATAATGGTGAAGGGATTGCAACGTAATATTATTGGTTGATTTCAAACATGCAAGCATGATCAATGAACAAGGGTTTCAAGTAAAAATGATGAGATAAAGACGTAATTTATTGACCGATCGATTTACAGCTAATTTAGGCGTGTAATTGTAGTTTTTCCGTATTGCTTAAGTTATTGACAGGGATAAGCGTCTGCAGGTAGTGGTGCATAGGAGCAATAGCAGCTGCCCATGATACATGTGGGATCGATTGTATTTAAGAATGGTCCATACAAGAAGATGTCCCCTCCGTTACAAGTACCCGGCATGGGACCACACATTCCGGGAATTCCGGCAGTTGCACCCAGACACGCGTTTTGGCAGCAATGGTCAGGACAATAATACGGAGAATATGTTGATGTCGGGGTCGTCTGGGTCGGTGGTGCCGTTGACGACTCTAATTCTCCTATATTCACACACATTTAAAAAATAGTCATCGTGTAATAATATCACATGATATGAGAAAGAAACCGTTTTATGATCATTCGATGAAGGCAAAGACGAAGGAATTTTTCTTTGCATGTCATGTAAACACTGTCTCGGACACAAAATATATGACCACAGAGTAGGATAATTCATTTCTTAAGGTGAGTTCACTACTCATTAAGGAACGTAACCAGTTCTTTACATCCCTATTTTACCGATTTTATTTTGAGGGCCCGTGCGAAATAGGCCAACAAAGTCTGCTGGTGAATATCAAAAACGTCGAGTCGTAAACGTAATGAATAAACAGTTGCAAACGCACATGGTAAAAGGGCGAAACCTCAAGAACAACACGTCAAAAATGTTTAACGTCGTTGCCTTACACGTTAGAGACGTTTTATTGCAGAATCTCTCGTTTCCCCAATCATAAAGTAAAGTCATGTACATTATTGAATAGTACGTGACTTTGTAAACTTTGTAAACGAATCATACACGTAGGGTCGCAATTTGAAAAAATTGTGACATTTAACCGTATGCCCTTGACCTTTGACCTACATAGCCCTCAAACGAACTTAGCCTCCGCTTAAAGGTCATAAGTGCTTTCCCGATAAAAGAATTTGAAAATATTCAACCGTTCGTGAGTTAGAGCACGAACGGACAGACGGACAGAATGAGTGAAACCATTAAAGGGTTTCACCCTTTAATAACTTACCCTGTTCACAAGCAAATTTGATGACATTGTCCAAACATTCGCTGCAGGCCTGGAAATAACACAAAGAAATAGTTTAGCATTCCAAAATTAATTTGGAAAGAATTATCTAATCACTTTTGAAATATTATAGTATTGGTTTAAAAATTAAAGTGCCTTACACGACCGAACCACGCGTTCGTGGACGAAGATCCCAAAAGAACGATTGCCAAAACGACTAGAAACTGCTTCATGATGATTTGCTGATTTGTAATGATCTCAAGGAACTACTGTTCCCATCATTTTATACGAAATTTGTGAAAAGAATAATTTACTAAAACTTTTCCAACCATTTGTATCAACAATGTACGACCGTTTATGGGAATTAAGAGTTATCGAACTACGTAATGGAAAATCAAACGGTTTCTTTTAATCGACCTAAGAATCAGTATATTAACATTGGTTCAACTGCGGTTGACAATTCTATCAATCATTTGAAATCACCGTGAAAGTTGAGCATAATTCGTAGAAACCACGGAAAGACCTTGAAAACATTGATTTTGTAAAAATGTATCATTTTCGGAAATTATCCAGAATTGTACTCCTCAATTGAATTGTTTCTTGTTGGTTCAACTGCGGGTAACGCTTGCTGGAGTTTATTTTAATGTAAACATAACATTGCAAAAACCACGATTTCACCATGAAAAAATTGAGATGCATCGTAAAATAAATGTAACTACAAGATAAACATTTTGAAGCCTTAATTTAAAAAAAACAATAAATACCCGTCGTTTTTATTGAAAATAAATTTTCGAAATAGTTAATCATTTCAATAACTCCGAATTAAAATTTAAATCTGATTTAGAATTATTCTGGAACCCATTTCTCCGAGCATTATTGTAGGAAAGTTTGTATTCCCGTTCGGTACAAACGGGATCACGCTGGAATCAATAACTCGAAGTCCGGTCGTTCCGAAAACCCTGTTGAACAATTTCGAAATATTTTAATTACAAAGCACGTTAAGTTTGTATTTTTCTTATTCGATGAAAAACATCTTAAAATGAAGACAAAAATCATTTTTTGTGGATTTTCACATGTTATCCCAAGTTAAGCGGACTTTAAAATATTAAAAATTGTTTTAAACCTCAATCTGGAATCAACAACGGCATTGGAGCGCGTTGCCCCCATGCGACAGGTCGAGGTGGGATGCCAAGTGAGGTTGCCCCTTATGGGCACGTAACATCGCCAGTAATCTCTCGTCGCGAACGGGATGGAGTCACATTCGGGTGGATTTTTTTCTTTTGTACTCCATCGGATCCCCAAGGCTTTGTAGACGGGATTGTTGAGGAAAAAATCAATCATCTCCATAATTCCTGAAAATCATACATCATCGATTAGAACAACAAAAAATCAAGCAGAAATAGCTAGGACCGTAAACAGGGTGGGTGGGGCTATCCATAGAAATCACCAAAAACCCTGGCGAGCTGTTCAAGTTCAACTCTGATTTTTGGGAATTTTTTTAATTCCTGCAACAAGCTGATAAATTTTGGGCTCTGAACGAAGTATCTTTTGTTTGTTATTTCAATATGTACTCATCAGCGACTGCTTTCATGAGCTTCATATCACCAATTCCAATCCAATTCATCATGGACTTAGGAAAACCACTAACCGTCTTGTTTGTTTAAACAATAATAAGAGTCTGAGACGAAGTAAATACGAAAAAGCTTTTGTATTTCTATCTGACGAATGCAAACACGTTGATTTTAGAAGATTTTTTGTGGGTTTCCGTATTTTGTTTCGTATTTATGCTATTTAAATTTCAATGGACACTGGATTTTAGGGCAATCGTGTAGTTAGCTAATTGTAAGATTCTAAGTTGAGAAATAGTAATTTACCATCGATGAATCGTTCGAGGTCACTGGGGTTAGCAAAAATGCGTGGGTCAATGACGGGGTCATCTTTGGGGTCACTGCTGGCCAATCGAACGGTTCCAGTTTGCTCGGTCCTCGCGAGCCCAATTTCGAACATCACCGTCTCCTCCTTCTCAATCACCTGCTCGTGAATGTAAATCTGGAGATCCGGAAACGTCTTGTCAGTATTCGATTTACTTGAAATGTAACCCATCCCAAGACGAGGGGCGAAGGGCCTGTAGTACGAGATCCACTGATACGGACCTTAAATTCGTTTACCCAATGTCAGTCAAGTTTAATGTAAGCCATTATAAACCATAGTCGGTGGAAATCCGGTAACAAATATACTGGTTGGACTTACAAGGGAGCATTTCTAACTGTACCGTATTTTCGAACCAAACTTTAAAATAGGATCTATCGGTGCATAAAATATATTTGACCTAGTGACTTTGCGTTTTGCAGTTGGGAGAAACAAGAGAAAGTCAACTCTTCCATTTTCATATCTTTTTCGGGGCTGTTCCAAAAGTAGTTGGGAAGTTAACATTGAAAGAGTCAAAACATAGTATATTCCATGAGAACCTCTATTTTCCCAAAAAACAACGATAATTCTTGACCTATAAGTTTCATTAGTATTGTTCCTTTTTCGATTGAAAATTTCGTGATGGTACAGTTGGGAACGTTCCCTTGTAAGTTCTTATCGTTGACGGGAATCGAATGGAAGTCTTACCTTTGCCAGTCTTAATGTACTCGTAAATGTAGGCTGGAGTTTCGTAGCTTTCTTTCCCGTACGTCTTATTTATGACAAAGTGCGGGAGGTAACTGCCAAGATGATCTTGCAGGTACCTTCCAACTGAAGGAAGGTTCAGTACTCTCTTAACCTATGCATTTAATGTTAATTTAGTTACTTAAATAAGGTCCCCACCCCGAAATAACACTCCATTTGATTAAAGAGTTCAAGTTACCCCAAGTTGAGCCAAGTGCCAGTCTGATCCGATTCCGGATAACATGAGGAGTTTCGGAGAATCGATGGCACCCGCCGACAGGATCACTTCTTTCTTTGCCATTGCCGTGAACGTCTTCCCGTGTCGATTGTACGTCACTCCCTCCGCTCGCTTGTTCTTATCGAAGTTTATCTGTCAAATCCGGACATTTACAAATCACATAAACCATTGCAAACGCACATCGTAAAGGGGTGAAACCATCCGGAATAAGACGTCAAATAACATTCACGTAGTTTTCCAACACCTGGGAGTCGTTTCAAGAATCTCACAGTACCCCAACCATTGAGTGAAATCATATACATTGCTGTATAGCACTTGAACGTACCTTTCCAACAACGTATCACAAACATAGGGTTGCTGTTAAAAAATAATGTGACTTTTGACCGTACACCCTTGAACTTTGACCTACATAACCCTCAAACTCAAACAATCTCAGCACCCGCTGGACCGTCATTAATAAGTTCCCGAAATTTTTTTTTTAAAAGTCAACCGTTCGAGAGTTAGAGCATATGCGGACGGACAGACGGACAGACAAAGTGGTTTCACCCCTTAATAAATTCTACCGGAATAATTCCCCACCCTTTTAAACGAACCTTTGTGACCCAAGCATAGCGGTAAATCTTCAAGTTCTTCCTCAACAAAATCGGTTCAAGGAATGCGTGATAAGTTCCCCATCGAATCCCGTGTTTCATGTTGTAGTCCATCTTAGAAAACCCATACTGATCAACGAGGGAATTGACATCTCGGATCGGATATCCCTTCGCTGCCACGGCTTTGTAAAACGTATCTGCTCCAGGCAGGAAAAACATCTTTTCGATGTACATTTCACCACTCGTCCCATGAGTCGCACCTGCACATTTAAGCATTAAAAAATGATGAAATTTTTTTTTTTTTTTTTCAAAATTAAAACTTTTCGAAATCTAAGTTTGTGGCAATATATTTTGGGTACCTGGGTTTTTCTCGTACCAGCCGTGATAGCTTTCAATCGCTTTGAAGGCGTCGATAACACTCTCCCCCCTCCAGATTGGGTCTCCAGTGAAGTTGGCCCATTGATCGTAGTCCTTGACATTGCATCGATTGTAGACCAACCCGTTTACGGAACTGCTGCCCCCGAGGGAGATCCCGCGTTGAAACTGACAAATCTGTGGATGGCAATTAGCATGTTTATTAGATGAAGAATACATTATAACTACCACCGACCCATTTCAAATTGCTGATGACCATGTTTAGGGCCACGTTCGCTGAATTCAATTTAAGGAAGGTGGGGATATTAGCATTACATTTGTCAGAAATACTTATTCCCTTCACAAAACAATAATATTACATCTAATTAGTAATAAGAGTAGTTTGATTGACAAAAAATAAGCCTTTAAAGATTTTTAATGATCATATTGATTTGCGATTGGAACACACTATTAGTCAATTTTACCTATTTTGTTCATTTCCCTGAGAACTAAAAATCAATACCATAAGATTTGTAAGTAGGATTAGGTTAAATTACACAAGTCAGTAGGGATTCACTTGCATCTAATCCGTTCCTGAGGAACGGTATGCCGTTCCCCAAAAGGCATGGAATACCGTTCCCCAGGAGTGGTTAACCGTTCCCCAGGAACGATTTACCGTTGCTAATAATTCGGAGGGGAAAATGAGATTTTGGACCCCATGCTAGTTGACAGTATATCGGGAACAGTTAACCGTTCCTCAATCTCATTTTCCCCTCCGAATTCATGGGGACGGTAAATCGTGCCCCGGGAACGGTGTACGTGAACCCACCCCGAGGAAACGTTAACACCTCCTGGGGAACGGCATTCCGTGTGTCTTTTGGGGAACGGATTAGATATAGGTGAATCCCTACTGCAAGTACAAAAAAAATTTGTAAGGGTTTAATGAGGTTACCCCTTTCTGTTCAAGACAAGCCGTGCGTTGCTTGACGCTTTTGTACTGGGCCATCATGTCGCTCTTCCGTACCACGCCATGCGCAAAAGGGACGTCGCTGACGGGATTTGGGTCGCCTCCGCGATCAAGGACAAGAACAGTCGCTTTCCCCGATTCCGTGAGGCGCTTCGCCAGCACCGCGCCCGCGGAACCCGCACCAATTATTATGTAATCGTAGGATTCCTTCGTCGCACCTTCCCCCTTGGCGACGCTTAGGATTTGATCGCTTCGCCGAAGAACGCGGCTGTAAATGTCCCACTGCTCCAGCGTCAGGCTATTCAAGAGGAGCGTGGTGACGACGATCGGAATCGCCATCCGTGCCACCACCGGCGTCCAATCCAAAATAGCCATTTTATATCTTATAATCGAATTAGACTAAAGATTACGGGGTCTAAGGGTTGTTTCTGTTTTTTTAATAAATACTCGTCATAATCGATCCCGCAAGGCAAGACTGATCTATTGGTCTTTTTGGAAGCTAAAGTTAACATAAATATAACTCGATTCAACCTTAATTATTATTTATTGGAGTAATTAATACAGTTGGTAGAATACTAATTTGATGAGTGATTAATTAAATGAATGTCTATAGGTGTGGTTGGCTTATTTGGCATTGGCAATATCGCTGAATTAAATTGCTAAAAATCGCTTAAATTATAATATTAGAACAACCATATACTAAACCAAGGGAAATATACCGATCCGGATCCAAAGATTCTAGTAGATTTAATATTTTCAGTCCCTCGATTCGAACATCCAGTTGAAGAGGTTCAAGTCATGATCTCCATTATAAATCGGCGAGCTATTGTTATCGAATATCGTTAATTTTATTGGAGCCACTCTTAAATATTTGCATGTTAATTGCAATTAAGTAAATGTCATTTGACTTACATATACCTTGTCTTCATTAGCATAAATAATGTGGCATTGATTTTAGTTCTGTTATCCTTTACCTTATCCATTCGAAGCAACTTGTGTTTCCGAACTTCACTTATGTCATTGTTATTATGTGTGTTATTCTTCTGGCACATCGATTTTGGTACTAATTATACCGTAGACACAGTGACATTATTACCCATTTTCATAATTTATGATTTAACCTTATAACCTAGGTCATTTTCACGTTAATCTGTTAATATCATATGTATAACGTCGGAATTATTATCTGATGTTTGAGGGTTAATGAAACGTTACTTGCAACGCTGGTCCACAATTCATTTAGCTTCACTTTGTTTCTCCTTGGAATTCTTTTCTGATATTATAAAAGCCTGCTTAAATTCCGACAATTTTTTAAATTCATATATTATTGAATATTGAATCATGATTATTTTTAGCTTTAAGACAACATCGAATATTTTACATCTGGCTATGATATTTTAAAAACGATATAAACTAATGAGGACTAATTTTAGAATTTTGGGAAGGCCGTAGATTAAACTGTGAAAGGTCAGTAGTAAGTGCATTGAATTCCCTAACCCTTAAATGCGTGTCCTTGAACCAGTATCCATATCTATGCCTTGAACCTATGAAACAAGGTGCCGTGGATGAAATGTACAGAAATAGGATTATTTGTTTAAATTCTTGTGTCCGAAATAAGGATTCACCTTTGGGTCAGAAGAGTCCTTGTGCTTTAATTTTGAGGGTCTGGGCTACGAACAATAACCTCAATTTTCGTATAGGATTTTCTAAATAAGACGTCAAATTCAAATGGGAGACATTTAACGAACTGTCAGAATAGTTAGTTTTAAGGCCATTTAAAATTCACATCATCCTTACTGTGAATATTTGGTCTGTCTGCCGTCTGCCAGTCAGTCCTCTCGTGCTCAAGCTCAAACTCTCGAACGATTTATATATTTTAATTTTTTATTCAGAAGATCATGTATGACATTCCAACTAGGATTGAGTTCGTGTAGAGACCGTGTAGGTCAACAGTCTAAGGTCACAGTACTCATAATTGTTTCAAATAGCAACTTTACATATGTGTGTTACATTGTTGGAAAGGCACAGGCAAGTCCTATTTAACAATGTGCATAACTATACTCTATGGTTGGGGAAATATGAGAATTTCGTATAAAACGTCTCTAACGTGACGGTCATTAAATTAAGATTACATTAAATATGAGTGTGCCTTTGCAACGGCTTATTCTAAACGGTGGGGTATTAAAACGAGCATATTGGTGGGTCTGGGACCAGACGCAGTCTTTGCAAGAATCCATTGAGTTCTCATGCTGGTTCTTGGTTCATCATTGTGTTCCATATTTGTAATTAGTAATATTTATGAGTACGAGTGGATCTATATATAAAATATAAGTGTTGATGAAGCAATGTATTGATATAGTAATAAATAAGATAGTGAATAAGTCCGGATATCCATTCTCGCAATACTAAATCCGTACCTAAGACGTATTGCGTAATTTTAGAGGCTGTTAGACCCACCTTCCCAATAATGAAATGAACAAGTAGTTTAGTGAATAGTCAATCAGGCCTTTGGATTTATTGATTCAAAATATTACAAGATCTGATGATGGAGGGACTCGAGATGAATAGTAAGTGACTTGGCTTACACAAACATTCTGTTGCAATACAACAACTCATAACATCACAATGCAAAATACTGACCCTCTACTATAAGCCACAATTAGTTATTAGATTTAACATTAGGGTAACTTTTCATTCATTTATACTCCTAAATAGATGTCTCCTGGGGATTTATTTTGGGGTGGGGCTTTATTTAAAAGCGGATAAATATTGAAAACAAATATGTTAGAAGCTCCATAAACTTATTTTTGTGCATAAACCGATTTGTTTTTAATGTCAAATCGAGTCTTTGACTCGAATAACTTTTTGTGGATTCCGGTTTTATTGATAATCCAGACTCGACTTATTTCATAAAATTCTACAAAAAGTCGGATTATTATAATATTATTTCGGTTTTGTTTTCCGCATCAAATTCCATGAAATTAATAAATCCTTGGTTTTAACATTAAACAATTAATGAACGATGTAAGTCATGTGAAATTATAATATTAGCTCAAACTAGTCGACTTGTATCTACAGTTCTACGTTATTTAACAAATGATTACTTAAAACATAAACATTTCAGAAGCTGGAATTATTTTATTTTACTTTAAAAAAGAGTATCACAAAATAATCACACAATAAAATACAGCAATAAATAAGGAAGAAGCCTTTGATTTAATGGCGATAAGGGGGAGTCTATTAGAACTTCCTTCTGATTAAAAATATGAAATATAATATGCTAAAATATCATTCATATAAAATTTGTCGGTATGATGTGTCATTAAGTCCACATTTGTTTGTCTGGATAAATACATTTCGGATTTAAAATATCATTTTGACTAACTTTAAACGGAATTTATTGATCAGAAAAGGAGTTAAGTGCATTTATCGGAGAATATTATATTCTGTAGTACATCGTACATCTTGTAATATCATTATCTTACAACTCTTACAAGATGCATGCAAAAATGAATGTACAGGAGCACGGAGGAGTCCATCCGTGTGAATCTCAAAGATGAATCACTCAACCCAACAATACACGTAGATCAGAAAAGATGCTAAAATCTCAAGTGCAAATCTGGAAAAAATCATTGAAATGCATGGAAGAGATAGGGCCGTTTTAACATGGAAGGGATAGTCCTTTTGAAGGATGGGTTCGATAACTTGAACAAGGCTTTGCCCTTGAAAAATTCACGGTTGGGCAACTGATGACAGATTTGTTAAATCTGACACGGAATTCCCGTCCAAATCTCAAAAAAACGAATTTACTTTAGCTTTTAACAATGACACGGAATACCACTATTTAGCACCAAAATTCTTATACAATCTCTCCAGACTTTTTTCAAACAATTTAACTCCGATCTTAAACCGTCTTAAATAAAACAGAAGGAAAGTCGTCCCTGATTGTAGCATGTAAAATTAGTGCACGTACGTACTTCAGTTACATAAGAAAATATTAGTTTACAGGAAAATTGCAAGAAAATAAGTTCAGCTTGATATTCTGTATTCAACAAACAATTTCTAAAAAAAATCTCAATTAACGCCTTATGTTAGCCTTCAATTTGGTTAAAAGTTAAAATGCTCTGAATTATAGTTACTTACTTGAAGAAGATGTCGATTTTTGTTTCAATATTATCAAAACATGTCCCCGATTTTGTCTGCAAATTGATAGTCTGAGCTCTTTTTAGTCTATAAAATAAAACAGCAATGTTTTAAAATTTAATGTTAAAAATTTGCAGGTGTAATAATTCATGAGGAGATGATCGTATTTTGTCGTAAAAGAAATTTAATTACAATTGAAGCAGGCCAGATTCCAAAACTGACAACGATTTAGACGTCGCGTGCCCTCTTATCTTCTCATAATTGTCATAAAAACATTTCAATTTTAAGCATAATTATAAATAGATGTCAACAGTTTTGTGAAGGTTTTGCACTCTAATCTAACTAGCTTCAAGTGTTAAATACATTAAGACAAATGATGAAATTTAAAGATAACTTCACCTCACCTAATATAAGTCTACTTTGTTTGGTATTTGCTTTGCTCTTAATTGCAGCTTCCTCATTACTACGTATACGAGAATAGCTACATGAAATTGAAACTGGTTAGTGGAACTGCAATAAAATGTAAAAAAAACATCGACCTTCACATTGAGCCAAATATAAATTTACATTTCTAAGTATTCTACTACATAGTCATAACTTCTAAATCTAATCTTATATTACAATCTTAACCTATTCCGTACAGTTTTGCCATTGGAAATCCAACGTTTCTGAGTAAGGTTTGATGATGAGTTCGTGTTTACAATTGCAACCTGTTTTAGGATAATAAACTGACCCAGTCTTGACCTTATTACAAATGTCACCAACTTTAACGTTTTATTTACAGACTTCATCCTAGATCCCTTCAGGCCTTATGGGCATAAAAATACCTCTATAAAGATATTTTACATGACAAAGATAAGGATTGGCTGGTTTGTGACACGTATGTGTATGTATCTTTGCATAAAATTGCAGCTCTTAAAAAACGAACATGATTAAAGTACGTGGTGCTAAAGTTAGGTCTCAGAAATAAAGGGCGTTAATGATGGTAGTTATCTCATCTTTTAGTACCTCTAATTCCAGATTAATTAGCAACATACATTCTATATACAATATGAAGTGTGCAAAAAAACGGAGGAGCATAAAATAGTATACACAAGAAATTTGCAAGCTTTTTTAATTTTTACTCCGTCATACAAAAGGTATTCTTCCACGTGTGCGCTACTGGAACGTGAGAAGTGAGGGTGGATTTAACATTGATGGATTTTTTATAGTATGAACAGACTTATGACGACACTCCAGAACGCTACGGTCCGCAGATTATCTTAAAAAATTATGTTTTATCTTCCGAAATTACCAAAAGTAGGATAAAGCATGACTTAAAATTCACATTTAAGTCCTTCCTGGATCAGACTAACTCTTGCAGTTTTATCAATAGATCTCCCAAAATAATCAAGAATAAATAAATCAACCTTTCAAACATACATCGGAAAAGCGTAAAACCACACCAAACATGAAATAACATTTAACATAATCTGAAACGTTGGAACCGTTTTATTTCCGAATCTTGGAATACCCCAACCATAGAGAACCGAACGGGCAGACAGAAACTCCGGCCCTGAATCGTGTATGGCAAATGTGGTTTCTACCTGGCTTTAGAATAATTCTGAGCTTTTTAACGAACTAAAAACGAAAACAATTTAAAATCCTGAGATTCCAGAAAAGTCCGTGGATTAAAATAGTTCGCAATAAATATTAATTGCATTTCCCATCAAGAGTAATTAAATGCAGCAACTACAAATTATACTGTTGTTGTTTATTATGTTACGTGTGCTACGATGAGATGGATAACAAGTGTAAGACGTCAGACGCGTCTTCGTACAACTTATGCGTTTCCAGATTTCAAGGAAACGGTTTGTGGAAAGAACGTTATGAGAACCGACAATAAACACTTGGAAACTTATTATCATATTCAAGGACTGTTCGTAAATTAGTTAAATCAAGGGCTAATTAACCCACGGATTACGTCCTAATGATTTAAAATTTGGCATTGAATATCCCTCATAAGGACCAATAATGCTGTAAATAAAAGTAAAACCATTATTCCGAGTCTCTTGTTATGTAAGTGCTTTCAAACTGCAAATTCATAGCTTGGAATGGCCAAAGATGATGAGCTTTTATATTCTGAACTGAAGCTATGCTCAATAGTTCATTCATAAGCTAAAGTAAGTTCACTATTCCGACTTATAATTCCCAAAATCAGACCGTAAAAATAGTTTTAAAATAGCCTTAACTGACTTTGGCATTGGCCTGATGTCGGGACAAAGGTGATCAGTCCTCGACCCTCCAGCTGCCAGGGTCACTCTACCTTTCAAAATGAATTTGGACTCTAGGGCCCATGCGGGTCCATCCGACAATAATAAACAGTTATTCATGAGCAGGGACAGCACAAAATGCAGCTAAAAGGGTTAAAATATGAAAATGGCAAAATTAGCTTTGGATAACTTAAGGAGGATTCAGTTGCAGTCAGCTTAAACGAATAAAATACATAGTCCTATTCTATTGGTCACAGAATTTTTAATGACAAATTAAATTTTATAAATCTGAAAGATCATAAAAATGTAAATCACGAATAGTATTTCAAAATTTTGTTTTGAAAGTCTCCCCGAATTCCACTTAAATCGTTGTATTATTGACACCGATTTTAGGGAATGAAATTTTGTCAAAAATTCCTGTTTTGTTTTTCCTATTTCCTTCATCTATGTTCATGACGAACTAAATTGCATGCCATTTCCATGAATTGAACCCCACAACACCACAACTCTCAATCTTAATTTTTAAACGGATTTTGACATAAAATCGTAGTGTCCGTGTCCACCCTTCATAAACTGATAAAAATGGCAAATCTTGAATAATGAAACTACTAAAACTAAATTCTTTAGCCGATGCTTATGGTCAGTCCCCGTGTCCCGTGAATGCTCTTGTGATCTTGTGGACATTGTTGTTGTTATATACGGAGGTGTAGGAGGTTCACCTTGAAAAATACCCCAACCTCAACACTACTACTTCGTACTCCTATATTCCATTACATGATAAACGATGATGGAACTGAGAATAAACCTAACCGACACATTCTCCTTAGCGTTAAATCAGCTTCTAACAATAAGATAAAGCTAAGAAATATGCCTAGTCCTCCTCTAAATTTTAGTCTTATGTTAAATCAGATGCTGATGTATTTGCGAAAGGGTTAGTTCATCTGTGGATTAAGGCAGGATCGGTTGTGTCCCACAACTACCCTCTCCCCTCTATACCTCATCAACCTTATAGAGATCATTCCTATTTTTAATTATTCCCAGGTTTTAAAATTCAATTAATTTTGACAGTTTAAAATTTCGGAGTCTTAAAAATTGGAAACGTTAGGATCCTAAAATGAACGACTCGGAAGCTTTAGTACAGAGTCACGGGGTGAACTCCTATTCTAAGGATTACTCTTGCCTCATTGCACTCCGGAAGTTAATGGAGGGTGAGTTTCGGGTTCTAGTTATGCTTTAAGCAGTTATAGTTAAATAGTTAGCCCGCTTAATTGTGATTAGGTAGTGAGAGTTATGCTGATTTGATGCTCTGCTCTGGTTATTAATTGAGTTTTTGAAACACGTTATAGGTATCCAGTTTTTCAGACCCTTAAGTTGTTGAGAATTGAAGCTTGCTATGCAGTTAGTTAAAGAATCAATACCATTTTAATGGGTTTGTTCACTTACTTAGATGTAAATATGTTTAAGAGAGAGAGACGAAGATTGAGTTTAAGATTTAATTGCATTTAAGACAATCGAAGCATTCCGGTAGTTTTAATTGTGACAATATTTAACTTAATTAATGATTCTAGAATCTGGCAATGAATTGCTGGTGAAGAACACATGGGAATTCACGGACGATTTCCTCCTTCGTTATATTCGAAGCCGGGTCTACGACATCCCATCTGCCTTTGACAGAGTAAGAACCGTTTATTTTTTAAATACTAAATTCCTTATTCATTTCATTTAGGTCTAAAAAAAATTGAAATTTCAATTGGGTTTTGTAGTCAAAATTGTATTAAAATTACCGATTTTTCTACAGCTTTCAAATCACATGTACGTGCGACGGAAGAAAAATCCGGAAATATTTGACAGGCTTTACCCAAGTATCGTTTATCACGTTCTTGACCGGAGGGGTGCTTCTATTTTAAAACAGAGAGACCAAAAGGGACGACATATACTCTACATTCGAGCTTGTAAGTAAATTAATTACCTATTAATATTATTTAATTAATCAACTCTGTACACCTGGAATACTAGAACAAGGTTAAATAACTCCCCTGGGGACTTATTTGGGTTCATTATCAGCTACGAACCAGGTTAAAAATTGTCAACTGGTTTAATTTTTTTCTTGTCCTTTGAATTGCTGAAAGTGCAAATTCTTCCAATACTTCTGCTAGTGAATAATTAATCCTTAATTGCAATTAACTAACTAAGGTTACTGGGACCCAGACACAATAACGGTTGACGACATGCTCCTCAGTCTCATGATTCTTGGCTGGGAAATGTTGGGGTATAAGGAGACTCAGATAAACGGTGTCGTCCTCATCGTCGACGCTGGAGGATTCGGTGTCAAACATGCAAAACATGGAACTCCAGGAAATGTTCAGAAATATGTCGACCTTATACTCGTAAGTCATTTACATAATTATATTATTAGGTTAAAACCACATCTTGGAAATAAAGGGGGTAAAAATATGCGAGCAGGAAAACTTAAACCCCAACAGATAGTCGATAGTAAAATTGCGAGCTCAGTGTGATTGGCAATAAAATATTATTTAACTATTTGCATAACTCTTATAAATGATTACATCAAAATAATCTCAAGGAGAGGGATGACAAGGCAGTTACTAGAGACTTGCCTATTTAAAGTCAGGAGCTTTAATCCCTTGTCTACATTCGTTTATAATTCAAAAGAGCTTTGATTACACCCCTTTAACACTCCCCACCCTCTATATAGGGAGGGGCGGTTATATAGGGCTAGTTCCTTATATATATTCAATATGCAATATGAACTGTCCCCGTTCTACTCAGGATCTTTTATTGATCCCCGATAATCTGTGGGCCTATCTCTAGAATGCAAATTGGAAATGAAATTGAAAGGGAACTATTTCGAGATATCGATTGGATGCTTAAACTCTTGTTTTTGTTGATGATATGGGAGAGGCCTAAATCTTATTGCGATATAAGGAAGCATTCATTTATTATTAACCTCACATTATTATCGTGTGGTTAGAGTTAAAAAATGAGATATTTGGATGTATTGTTACGACGTTACGAGGGCAATTGCTATTTATACTTTAAATGTTAAAGGGCCGTTCAGATTTAAATTGACAATCCAACTCTGTGTTAAATAGAAGGGACAAGTTACAGGTTTATATTTGGCTGTTGTAGTCCCAGATTTTAATTTTAACACGATAAATTCTCAGTTTTAACGTTTATTTTTTTTGATGGCTTGAGTCAGTTTAGATGGGTATTTCCCTGAGCTTTTAAAAATTGCCCTATTAAATGCCGCAAGGGTCGTAATTCGTAATGAGCCAGAATGACTGAGAACGTTATAATAAATGTGCTTTAGAGTCCATTAGGGTTTTCTATTAGTTCATTTCAAGTCACTTATCTAATGGAACAAAGTCTTAAAATCCGGCAAAATCCAGTTCGACACCGTAAAAAGGGGATTAGTAACACTAACAGGGTTTCAAGGACATTTTTCCTTTGTCTCTTATGCTTCAGAAAACTCCACAAGAAACGTTAACGGTTGAAATCCCGTGAAAAATTTAAACGAATCGGCATAAGTTGACAATTACAATTAGTTATAGTTTCCCATTCTCCTAAATTAACGTTTCTGATAACTCTCATTAAATTTAGTTGAATTGCGGCTAGGGTTTAATTACAATTAAAACCGTTAAACTATAAGACTAATGTTAATCTTTAATCTTAATCAGAGGCCTATAGTACTTCAGAATGAAATTTATTTTATTTTCCGACCTGTATCTATTGTTTCATATGTCCCGTTTTTTAGTCTCAACGGAACTCTAAGTTAATAGTACGTATAATACATCTATATACATAAGAGTGGCCGTCTGTATGTCACTGACGTTCCATTTATGCGTTTCTTACTGGGTTGACTTATCGAAAAACTGAGATAGCCAAAAATTCTCAAAAAAATTCGGAAATGCTGTAGGCTATATGCCAATTTAAAATTCCGTGACCTGTGACCTTGGCCAACCTGACCTAATGTAATAGTGTACCTAAATGGTCGTGTGACATATATATTTGCACTGTTGTACTTTGACAAATGCTTTGGCTATGTTGGAATTCTAAAATTTTGACCCCTTGACCTTGAAACGGTCAAAATTGTCGAAATTTCGAAATTATCGTGTGACATATCTATTGACAACTTCTTTCGCCGAGAAATCATTTGGTTGTGTTAGAATTGTGAAATTTTGACCCCTTGACCTTCAAATGGTCAAAGTCGTCAAAATTTCGGTTGGAGTAAGGGAAAGGGGACCATTTCTTCAGAGTCCTTTGTTACCACCATTGTTGCCACCAAATGCTGCCACCAGTGATTTGTAGCCACCAAAACGTTGCCACCATCGATTTTGAAGCCACCAAATGTTGCCACCATCGAATTTGTAGCCACCAAAAGGTTGCCACCATGGGACTCATGCATGTGACCCAGTGACCCTTGAGATGGTCTGTACGGTAATGACATTTATTTTTTCGAAATCCAGTGGTGGCAACAATGGTGGCAACACATATCTCTTGGCGGCGACACATATCTCATGGTGGCAACATTTGGTGGCAACAATGGTGGCAACACATTTATTTTTCTGAGTCCCATGGTGGCTACAAAATCGATGGTGGCAACATTTGGTGGCTACAAAATCGAAGGTGGCAACGTTTTGGTGGCTACAAATCACTGGTGGCAACATTTGGTGGCAACAATGGTGGCAACAAAGGACTTCCGGTTAAGTTAAAATTTTGAGCCCATGACCTTTAAAGCTGTTGAAATTATCGAAATCTCCTTAGAAATTCATTCTTAGGGCTTTAAGTATGGAGGTGCAGGTGTTGTTTCAAAAACATTGCACATTGTTTAATTTAATTGTTTAAAACCAAAAGTATACGTTTTTTACTGGGTTGACTTTTCAAAAAACTGAAATAGCCAAAAATTCTTTAAAAAATTTTGAACTGGCGTAGGCTATATGACCTTTTGAAATTCTGTGACCTGTGACCTAGGCTTACATGATCTTGCGTAATATTGTATGTAAGTGGTCGTGTGACATATAAATTCACACCGCTGAGCCTTGGAAAATACTTTGGCTATGTTGGAATTCTGAAATTTTGACCTCTTGATTTTGAAACGGTCAAAGTCGTCGAAATTTCGAAATTATCGTGTGACAGATAGATTGACAACTTCTTTCACCGAGAAATCTTTCTGTTGTGCTGGAATTTCAAAATTTTGGCAACCTGACCTTCAGACGGCCGAAAGGTCTAATTTTGGTCATTGCCTTTACGGAGTGAGGACGTATCTCCTTTTGAATGTGAATTATTAATAGTGATTAGAAGGGTTTAGTGTTGTATGTTAGTAGGGATGCAGGGTGTTTGGGGCAGGGTTCAATTATAGTACTTATTTAGATAGGACAGTGAGGGAATTCTTGGGGAATGGATGTTTTAAGGGTTCTAGATCGGAACCCTTAAACAACGGCGTTGGTTTAAATAACCAACAACGAGTAGGGCAACGTTCAGAGGTGTCCGTATCTTCTCCTAAAAGGGTGCAATGTGCAATCGTAAAAATTGCTGTGGCTCACGCCTGAAACTTTTTGTTTGAAATTAGTCGCCACCATAGAATTGGATCAATTGGATAATATAGTAGGCTCTCACTAAACGTTTATCTACAATTTTAAGGCCCGATATCGGGCCTGTGGCTGCCTAGTTGCAATAGAAAATGCAATGGCCCGATAGAATTTTCGAGTTCGTTAACACGAAAAATATTATTGCTGGTCAGTTAGTTCTAGTACAGAAAACTAGTTTTTTCCGCATCTTTTAGCTGTTTTTTTTAGGCATCTCTAACATCAGGATGGGTAGTATTTTTTTACCGAGAAACAGTTGCAGAATTGTTAGATCATTATTTTTTATCGAATAGTATAAGATCATGTGATTCATTTCTCAGAAATTCGGCTAGTTATCCTCGTGTTTTGACCTTAGGAAATACAGGTTTGCCTTTTTTATGAAATTATATGGTCAGATCAAAGATGACAAGTCTTAAGCTTCCGTAATTCCACTAGAATATAATTGTGGCAAATTAGAAGTTTTACTCATACTTGTCTCCTATTTGCATCATCGAATTCATCAATGCGATCATATTATAAGCAATTTTATAGAATATTTTGTAGATTACGATTACATATCTAATAATAAAACCCAGAACCGGACATTTGACATTGATTAATTAAAACCTGATTTACAAAATAAGTACAAGTTATGGAGCCACTCGTTCACTCGTTAATCAATTTGAATGCAAAATATTAATCATTTACATGTAAGGGTCCAATTGTCGTTTTACTAGCCTTGCGGAACTGACTTTGGAACATGAGGTATAATCCCTTAATCCCTATGATCGTAATATTCATCTCGAACATTGTCAAATAGTAATGAGTTCCGTCGTGTCATTCTACTACGATCTTGATAATGTTTTCCTTAAAAAATAAGGGCTATCAAAGAGGCAGAACAGGTGACAGATTGTAGAGATGCGTTTGTAACCATTAATTTATTTAATAACCATTCAGCCTTGTGTACAAATTTTACAACCTCGTTAAAAGTTAAAACCATAAACCAAGAGGTAATGCGAAAACACAAACCCTGAACGACCACCGTGAATACAGACCCCCAGAATAACTGCCCTCGCATCATTTCAATATTAAATAAATCCGATTTTGTTTCCTACATATAACTCCTCCGAGGGTTATCAAAATTTTATTTAAGCCAAATTGTGTGTAAAAAATAAAGTGTTATACCATCATACGTTAACTTAACGTTGGTGTGATGGGAAAATGTTACATTCACAAAATAGGAGAGGAATGTACTAGCTTTGAAATTACAATCTATAAATCCCGAAAATCTGTTCATCCGTTTTTGAGATATTGTCATCCAAAAGGGTAACATTTTAAGCGGAACACCCTGTAGATAATTTCTACAAATTCTTGTACTTGTTAGATTGTTAGATTTTCTGACAAAGTCGTAGAACATAAATTGTAATTAATGACATGTAATTCCCCATTCTTGAGGCATGTGCGTATGCATAGAGCTAACCTTCCATTACCTGACACGCAAAATACCTAAGCCACCTACGAACTACGAGAAGAAATATTTATGTTAAAAAGTCTTAAAGACCTTGAACTTTAATGACAGAGTATTAAATTTAATTATATAAGTAAACATTATCAATTATCACATTCTGCTGTGACTGTATTCTTGGTAGCATTATAATGTTAATTTTTAACTAAAAATATAATTTTTTAAATTTCAGAAAGCATCTCCATTCAAATGTAAAGGCTGCCACATCCTCTTTGCTCCCATGCTCTTCAACATGACACTTTCCTTAATCAAAATGTTCCTTCCGCAAAAGCTTCGTAAAAGGGTGAGTTTTAATTAAAATATGTGACTTATAATAATTCCCCATGGGGAGACTAATTCGGGATTCGTTTGCATAGATCCATGTGCACGGGAGCAGTTTTGAGTCGCTTCACAATCATTTGGCCCCGACCATTTTGCCGGAATCGCTGGGAGGGACGCTGACAGAAGCCGAGGCGCTTGACCAAGAAATCGTAGACGCTTTGTACACCAAAGAAAAAGACGATTACTACAAGGCTTTTGTTCATTAAATGTTGTAGTTAGTTAATTGCAATTAACTCTTCTCCTAAGGCATTAGGGTTCAATTGAAGAGTATATCAGCCTTGTACGTAACATGATATGCAAATTCGTGCGACAGTTCTTTGTTGTTGTTGTTATTTCTGTGATTTTTGTTGTACAGATTTTTTATTTACGATTTTTTCTAAAAGAAACAAGTATTAGAATGAGGTGAAATTACGGATATCAGACACTATTGTAGGACGTCATAGAAGGTTGAATACTTTTAGTTTTAGTTTGTTAGGATGTTTGCTAAAGTAGTTGTAGTCCTGTAGAAAAATATCCTACCGTTTTTATGACTACTTTAGAGAGGCAAAATCTATGAAAACTGAATGCTATAATCTTCTAATAATTAGTATTTCAAATTAAAATGTCCCGAACTAATGTTTGCGGAGCAGAGTTCGCCAGTCAGTAATTTTATAATATCGTTTTGTCTATGATACAGTTCCGCTAAAATTAAAGTAGTTTTAACGTAATTGTAGCAGAAGTGTGTAAATAGTTAAATATTATGTGTTTGAAATATTTTTATCAGAAATGATGTTCATAGTTGTGCCGGTCGGAAAAGATTGATATTAATTCATGTGGCAAAGTTCATTTTCTAAAACACGGAATGTTCAACGTTAGATTAGGGCGCAGAAAAAAGAATAAAAAATAAACGAATTATAATAATAAATTGTTTACGATGGATCATGTTCTTGTCTATAAGTTGTGTACAATTAATCATTACCTAAATGCATGTTCCTAAATTGAATCCGGAATTTATCCACAAAAATCCATTTTAAAATCTCATTTTTAAATTACAGTAATATTCATTTTAAAAAATCTACTTCATAACGTTTGCGTTTGTTTAGTTTCCAAATATTATATGGTTTAAAACCACTGTTTATAATAACTTACCACCGCAAACTTATGGTAGAAGTTGGAACAAATATTTCTTGGCCTATTTTGAACTTCTAAATACCAAAATGACAAACATTTATGATTTTTGAATTCTTTTGGGATTGGCCACTGAAAAATAATGCGACTTTGGTTCTCGCATTTGTTTATTACAGATTCAAAATTTGCAATTAAAAGGGTTAGGTTAATTAGTGAGAATAATTTGTGACGGGTGGTAATTTTAATAGTCGTAAGCTAATGACGAGAATGTAACAATCCTCAAATCCTCATCCCTGATCATGATCATGATTCATTGTTACAATATCCATTTTCATCCTCCATATACTCTGGTGATGTTGTTTGGACTTATATGGCCATATTTGTATACTTAATTTAAATACTCTTGTGTCCCTGATCCCATTCAGTTACGATTTTGAGAGAATATATATTAATAGTTCCATATCATTTGGTATAATAAAATAGTTTGCAATCACTCTCAATCATTTATTGTCGTAAAAAAGTTAAGTTATTTTTTAAATTGATCAACTTTAGAGGGACGAACATTTAGGCACAGAATATTCATATTCAATTTTATCTAAATTTTCATAAGAATTAATAAGAATTTAGCGGACTATGCGCGGTTCACCGGTGAATTCGTTTCATGATATAACAAATGCAATATTAAAACTGGCCGGTACTAATTGTTCTAATAATTAAATCCGTAGAGTTGAAGAAGAGCCTGACTTGATATCTTTTGTGATTTGTAGTAGGAACTTGTGCACTTGTTCTGTTTCCAGTATCGATTTCTCGAGCCCAATTTCCCAGCCTTCATTTTCGGGCACTTTTCCACCCAAGGACTCCGGCAGTTCGGAACGAGGAACAATCTCGTGCAAATGCGACAAGTCATTCTTCGTCACCCTCACCTGAAAAAACAATGCAACCACAAATTATTATGTATCGTAGATACATAATGCGAATGGTCTTGTGTCCGTCCGTCTGTCCGCGTCCGTCAGTAAACACGAAAACTCAAACGGCTTAACTTTTTGAAATTTTTCTTTGGGTTATCTATTTAGTGCATAAACACGGAGGTCAAGTTCGTTTGAGGGCCGTGTAGGTCAAAGGTCAAGGGGGGAAATGTCAAGGATCGACATTTTTTTCAAATAGTAACACCCAATGTGTGGTGCATCAATGGAAAGCTACTGTATAGGGCTATTCAATGGAGCATAACATTTGGGGGTGGGGTCACCCCCTGAACAGTAGGGAGGTATCAAAGAGGTCAAATTACACACATATATGTGTGATAGGCATACGTCATTCGAAAGCTATGATCAGTGCTTTCGAATGATGTATGCATCTACGATACATCAGTACATTCGTTGTACGGTTTATTATTTTTGCATTAATTAAAGCAAATTTAAACCCTTATTATACCAGGTATGGTCGACACAAAATCTAAATTCGCTGACCTGCTGGTATCTATTACAATGACTCGATTCGCATGTCCAACGAGTAAAGGAGAAATAAGTAATTATACTAATAAAATTTGACACCTTGTTAAGACCAAATCTAAAGAGGCTAAAACAATGGAGTTTTTATGCCTTACACCTTTTCCACCCCTGTAAATTATTAGCCAACTAAAAAATGAGTTTTACCCGGCGAGTCAACTAGCATGGGGGCTATTAACCTCAAATCAAACCCACTTTTGTATAAATCGACAAAAAAACTGAAAAACGAAGCGTAACTTACATAACTGCGATACCGCTCTGGGATGGCGTACTTGACGACTTGATAAACCTTTTCGAAAATGTAAGGACTGTGAAGGAGAGAGCATCCCTGGATTCGAACCGGTGATCCGAAAATGACGCAGTTGGCCATTTTCATGACGCTGGAATAAGTACACTGGCGCGCCTGACTGAACCCGAAACCCCCGACGTCAATTAAGAGAACTATCCCTTTGCGCTGCACTTCCACCGAATTAATGGCCACTTCGTAGCAATACAACATCCCTGCCATTATCAGGTCGTCCATCGACTCGGCACTTGTGTCCCATTCCTCTGCAAATCAGATCAAAACTCATCGATCAAGTATCGAAACCATAGCTAAATAGCATAACAGATCTAAACTCATCGATGCGTCGAAAACATTATCTGGTCCGTTACAGATGTAGCCAGGAGCCACTTATCGATGCTTTAATTAAAACAAGATGCCTGCCTTTAATTACATATGAAAAGACACCTTAATGTATGGAAACTATACAAAGATCAAAATGGGTTATAAATTCGCCTCCTTATTGGCAGAAATAGCCTCCTTTGAAACTGAAAGTAGCCTCCACTGATTTCGCCTCCTTATTAATTACTCCCTTCATAACTTATGTTGTATTTTTCGAGTAATTTTGTTTTTAATTGTGATAATTATGATTCTGAGTCTCACGTGTTCGGTAGACCATGACAGCAGGGCCAGAGTTGTCCTTATTTCTCTTAACCACTTGGACGAATGGCTTGTCCAAGACGTGTTTCACCATTCTCGGCCGAACCTTCTCAAATAGTTCCGGATAGGTCTTCTCCTTATATTCTAATATCGTTTTTATCTACAGCAGAGTAATTAATAAAATAATTAAATAAGAATACTTATAGTATCTACCGAAATAAGTCCCCACTGCCTGCACTCTTGCTAAGTAAAAAATGAAATACGTACGACTTTTAAAGCTAGCTCCGGTATACAGCGTCTGGAACGAAGTACGAGTAGTAGTAGGTCATCTTCCAGAGGCAAATCCTTCAGAGTTTCCTCCCCTGCATTTTAAAATATATTTTCATTAAAATTGTTAAAAAGCCAGATGTAATAAACCGTTGCAAACGCACATCGCAAAAGGGTGAAACCACACGAAACTAGACGTCGATTAACAATTCACGTCGTTGTCCGACCGTAGAAACATTTTATACAATTATCTCACATTTCCCCAACCATAGAGTAAAATCGTATACGTCATTGAATAGCGCTTGACGATACCTGTCTAATGACGTATTACACATATATAGTCGATATTCTAAAAATTACAACCGTTGACTGTACACCCTTGATTTTTGACCTACAGGACCCTAAAACGAACTTGGCCTCCCTTCGAAAGTCATAAATGATTTCCCGAAAACAAAAAACCAAAAATATTCAACCGTTCGAAAGTTAGAGCGCAAACACACAGACGGACGGACGGACGGATTGAGTAAAAACATGAAAGGGTTTCACCCTTTAATACGACGTCTTCCCATAACCGGAAAAACAAAACCTTTAAATCTTCAAAATCATAAAACTCGTCAAAACTCATCGATGTGTAAACTAACCTTGAATAAGTTGTTTAATGACTCGTAAACCGTCCCTCTCCTTCCCTTCGATCAGTTCCATCTCCTCCGAATCCGTTAACGGTTTTTGCTTCTCCATGATTTCCATATATTTTTATTCTGATTCTGAAAACTCACGGTTTTAAAATCTGCAGAATTTCTAATATTTCTAAACGAAATGAAATAACTGTCTAGAAATACAATGAATCACTTTATATTTATTCCGTGTTCTAGTTGCAAATAATATGGGAGTATTTGTAACTTGAGACTAGAGAGGATGTGAATTTAAATGTTTTCATGAATAGTTATGTTCGTAAAGTTCCCATAATGTTATTAATCCCACGGATAGAACCAGTACGAGTTTTTAATTTCCTTTGCTCCTTGGAGAAGGAATGAGTCAGTTTAAGAAGGACTGAAGTATAAATGGAAAAGATAATTTTTATAAGAGGAAGGATACATTTTATATATTTTTTTAATGTGCATAGGGATTTGTATGCTAGACTGGACATTTAAATGCAGAGTAAAATATTTAATGAGGAACATGAAGTCAAACAGCATGTCAGTCTGGATTCCGTGTTCCTATGGACCAGCCTACAAATCAAGCTATGACTATAGCAGAGTAGAACTATACTTATGGAAATTATATGTGAAACATCTTTAAAGATGGGTGGGGACTTATTCCGGGTGGGGAATTAATAGATTACTAATACTTAATACTGCCTTTGGTTATATTACAGTAGAGTAGTTAACTCGTTCATCATTCATATCCTCAGTCACAGAATGTTCTTGACATCGTTTTTCTAATAAAAACCATTCATTCTGTGATTTAAACTTAACGATGCAAACACAAATTTTGGGATTTTGGGCTAAATGATGAAAAAGACATGGAAGATTAATCTTGATAATAGCTTGGTGTCAATAATAATCGTATTTTTTCTTGAATCCAAAAACATTGGAATAAAGATCAAAGATGCTGTGGATGGAGTATAAAACATTGGATAAAAATGAGGTATCAGGAAACGATAATTCTACTACCTCTTTTATTGTTAGGCGTAGTGCATAGATGATTTTAGTGAAGGTATGAACGTATTTAGTAATAATTAAGAGGTTTGTACTGAGATTGAGATTGAAGGTCACGGGATCCAGTATCGTCTTATAGTTTTGTTTTTTATATGTCAGAGCTCGTCATCCTCCAAAACGCAATGTAAATTCACGTCCGGCCATCAACTCCTTTATCCCTCCATCCACAAATACATCAAGTAGATAAAAATAATTTTAATGTATAGGCTACCAGGATAGGATAGAAGTTAAGAATTTTGCTTATCCCTCAATGTTAATTTCCTCCTCCCCTTTCTCTATCCCGCCCATGTTGAATTCCTTAAATTACACTGCAGAGGGTTCAAAATGAACTTTTACGCTTTTCATGAGAGTCAGTAATGAAGACAAATGTATGCAAGCCAAGACATCCTTTTCTTTACATTTTCTTAAGTTTGTAATCTTATTTTTGCACTTCTGTGGAATTAATTTACATATTCTATCAATTTATTTTGTACAAAGGTTTTCGAATGCCCACATAGTGTATTCTTGCTTCCAAAAACCGTAATTTCTGTTTTAATGCAATTTGCAGTAAAATTAGACTAAAAATAATGATATAATGAAAGGACCTGAGCACACATTTTAGTTGTGAAAACTTGTGGTTACACAAACCCACTTGTAACATGAGATCCGTTCTGTCGATTTTCCAATATTTGCTCTAATTATGGTTGAAGAATAACTAATTTCTATATTTAAATATATGTTCGATAGCTTTAGGGTGGGTTAAATTTCAAATCTAAAGGGTGCCCAACGATTTAAGGAATAAATTATATGTAAATCGAGTAATTTGATGATCCTGTGTCCGTTGCGGTCTTTTGGAACTCTTCATTTTCTGCAGAAAGGGATTTATTCGCAACTTTAAAATGACTTAATTAATTAATTAATGGGTTTTTACTAACATCATAAAACATCATTTCATGCAACGAGCTACAATAATGCAACCATAACCCACTTAACTTTAATTGGTGGATTAGACTAACCTCAAATATATATTTTCTTTTGTTATTATTCTTGGTCTGGATTAGTCATCATCGAAATGACGATAAGAGTATACATGAAAAAAAGGTCTCGTAATAAATAGTGTTTACACAGTTTCATATTAATAAAACTAAAACAGAGCTGCAATATAGGTGATATAACATTGTGGTCAGATTCCTGACTATTATGCATTCCGAGAGGGTTTAAAATTCCACAATTTCAAAGTTTAAAACTTAAAGGGGTTTCCTGAACCTGTATTACTAATCTTAAGACGCTCCTATAACTACGATATAGTAACAGTAGGTGATATGTCGTAGTGGCTTTAATACTTAATACTAGTTTAATACTCTCTCATTTCTAAACCTCTAACTTGCATTTGTCTATAGTATAAGATGTATAAGATGGTATTTGAAGGTGGTATTTCGTATACAAAACCATCTTCAAGATTCAACAATCATCCTTAGAAAGTCTACGTACATTATTAAATCTGACTGTATACGTAGAGCTATAGCCTCATTTTTTCTTAATTTCTTCTAAACCCCAATTTACAATGGACTCCATATTAACCACACAATAAATCCAACAACAACAGTCATACATTTTGATTTTAGGATTTGATTTTGATCCCAGTTTTAATTGCATTTTAAATAAATCCCCTAACCATTTACCACGCAGACTAAAAATTTTATCGGGAAATTGAGGATCGAGGTAATTCGTAAATTTCGTTAATATTTAACTCGTTTTTGCTCTACATTGGATAATGTTCAAAAGTTATTTTAACAAGTTTTGAAGCAGCATTAAATACGTTAAAATTGGACTTTGATTGTACCTGGGAATTTTTGCATGGAAATTCCGTTTGTATGCATAACACTGATTTATTTTCATATAAGAGTCTCATTATCTTCAATTTTTAAAATAATAATAAGGACGATAGCCAAAAAATATTAAGCCTCTAGATACGTATAACAATACATGAAAATGGCTTTTGAAGAAACTAATTGATGTTAATTTCAGGATTGCGAACAGAGAAGATGGCATTATTACCGAGTGATGAGGAATTAGAATTACTTAAAACGGTAAGTGTTAAGTAATAAATGTTTGTTAACAAGCATCAAGTTAAAGTTATAGTTAAATTTTAGTTGTTAATTAACTTTGCTAACTCTAAAGTTTCGGAAAAATGTGGAGGAGATACTGGTGCTGGACTATCAGAAGGAGGACATGTTCTTAATTAGATGGATCAGAGGTGATACTATATGATATGTTAATGTAAATTCTGAAATTGCAACCTATAAATATTTTATTTAATTGCAATTAAATCATTCTGTTAAATTCAAAGCTCGAGACAACGACTTGGAAAAGGCAGAGGAGTTCCTGAGGGCTGTGAGTTAAATATGCACTGATTACAATCATTAGGATTATCGATTAATTATAAGATCAATAATTATCAACATCGATACATTGAGGACTCGACGAGTGTCCGAAATTGGTAATTAACCTTGTTTTGAATTGTAGTCGATGGAATGGAGGGCCGAGAATGACATTGACGAAATCATGGATATCGAGCTGGATCAATTCTACTTTAAACATTTCAGGCGAACCATGGAAGGTCATGATAAAGAGGGACATCCGGGTCAGTACAAATTTAAACCTATTTATCATATACTTGGGCTTAAGTCAGATAAAAATTTGAAGTAGTTGGTCACACGCACACCCCCTGACCCCCAAAATAAATAAACTCTAAACTCGAAAAGCGACTCAAAGGAGGCAATAATGCATATTATTTGAGAAATGTGTCGTGTTTTATCCACCTCTTCTATACATGTCGCTTCTATCCGTATTTGTAATCATATTATAATTATAATTTAATGATATTTGGGTGTTGCAGTGATTTCGGTTCCATTTGGGGATTGGGACATTTACAATTCTGCGAGTAGTGAAGAGCGGATCCAAGAGTTCAGAACCTACACGCTTCAGGGATGCGAACAATTGATGGACGAGATTCGGAAGGCGGATAAGAGCGGAAAAAGTCCGGACGGGTCACCCATCAGCCAATGCGTTCTTCTCATCGATATGGCCAACTTCTCATTCATGAACTTACTCAACGTTCAAGGTATGTACACTCTAAATCTCATACACTAATTACTTAAAAAATCCTCAGAGTAAAACATCCAAAAATATCTCAAAATGTATTTCTGATGATATTTCAATCCGGAACTGGATGAGCTTTCCTAAAAAATGGATAAGAATAAATAAAGAACAGATATAAATGGAAGCTCCACAAAATGCATGACAAATTCACGTACATGTGAAACGGAGATACCAAAGGGGCGAATCCTTATAAGAAACAGTATTTTTTATAATAATTTCGGTACGGCTTGAATAACCTTAAAACCGTGTATTTTCAGCGGTGCAACACGGGCTAGCGCTGCTGTCGGTTTACGAAGCGAATTATCCCGAGTCCCTCCATTCCTGCATTTTAATAAATTCGTCGTCGATGATCTCGATGCTGTTGTCATTAGTGAAGCCGGTTTTAGCGACCAAGACGTACGAGAAGATCAAGGTGTATGGACCGAATCGTGAGGAATGGGAACAGGGGGTTCAGGGACTGATCCAGGCGGATCAACTGCCCCCGCGATATGGCGGAACCAAGGAGGTGCTGGAGGATTTGGACGAAGAAGCTGAGGAAGCAGAAGAAGCACTCGAAGCAGTAGAGGATTCAGACGACGACGAATTCCTGGAAGCTTGTGAAGACCTCGCTCTCGACTAACCAATTTCTGTTTCAATCTATCATTTTTAATTGCAAAATATTATACTCATATCTGTAACCTACGTTCATAACCTTATTTTTCTTACCTCATTTCGTTTACATTTTGTATGTAATTTTTTAAGGAAAGTAAACTTTCTTTGTAAGTACAAATTCCGTATCTGTCTGAGAATGAGTCGAGACGTCGAGAGGCATGAAATATTGAACGCATCCTGCATGGGCATCTTTAAATGGACTTTTAATTTAGCAATATGGACTATGTATTATGCAACACAATGGGATTTATAAACGAGACGAGTTTTAACCGGTGAGTCAACTAGCGCTTGCTATAAGCAAGGAGCGAAGATGGCTTAAAAGGTTGGCAAAGAGGGCATAGGCAGTCCCATCTTCCTTTAGGATTGCCTCAATACGTAGCGTAGGCTTGGTTTGCTAGTTTTGCAAGTTGTTACTGTTGTTAGTTGTTAAGTGTTGAAAACACTTTATGCGAATTACCCGGCTGTCCGTCCGTCCGTCTGTCTGTCGGTGCGATAACTGATAAACGGCTTGACCTATGGTCACCAAATTTTGTTCACTTGTTCCTTGAGTCAAGAGTGAGGTAAGTTCGAACATGGGCTCACCCCCTGTCCCCCATAAATTAATTAGCTAAAGAAACTTAATTGTAAGCTGCATTTTTGCATGATTCGTGTAGTGTTAAAAGAAGAGAGGGAAGGGTTATGATTTGAATATTTGAAGTTGGCGGGTGGGAGAGTAGGACTCCTCGATGAGTCCCTAGTCTCAATGCTGTGGCACTGACTGAGGGAAGAGTGTTTAATAAAACTATATGCTCATTCATTGTATTCCTTGCGCCCTACTCTAAGTTTTGTGACAAAAAGAGAGAATTAAAAGAGAGATCTCTTCTAGCTTATAATATTCTAGGCTTGTAAAGTAAGTTGCACTGCAAACTGATCTATTTCTCACTCAAAGTCAAGGAGCTTAGGAGGCAGAATAGCAGAGAACTTGCAAATCCCGTTTCTTTTTACCTAACTGCGAACTGCATAAACTGCAAACTATGAACTAAATCCAAGTCTCATCTCTCATTTTACTCTCATCCGTCTGATTCTCTGTTCTCTCTTCTCTCTCTCCCCGTCTAATCACTCATTGAAGCAGGCAACAACTAGTGAAGTAGTGAGTGAATGGGCAGAACAAAAGAAACTCATCATTCTCAAGTTCTGAGTTTATTTCAAATCCTCAACAATCCTCTCCTCTCCATACGCCATAATTTTGGAATTATTGGAAAATATTATATCAAATATCGGTCAGGTTCTGCTTGATGGGCCCAATAAAAATATTTCCAAGTCCTTTTGGGAAAATGTCACCAAAAAATTTTCTTTTGCTTAATCAATAGATAATAAAAAATTAAAAAACTTTTTCCTCGTTTATTTTGACCTTAACGGTCAACAAAGGTCAGATATTGCAAAAATCTCAAAAAAAATTCTTACGAGTAATCGACCTCTTGTGACCTCCCGGGCACTACATTGATGGTCATTTTTTGTCAGGTTGCGTCTCAAGGTCAGTAACAGTGACCTTTCATTTTGAAATTCTATCAATTCACAATTACAGGTTTTCTTCTTTAAAGTTAGGTTAGGTTACTCTTCCAAACTGATGAAAAAGTGGACAGTGTGAATTTAAAAATGAAAACCACGCAGTGTATGATTTTTAGATTCATGTATTTCTTTTCTGACTGGTCAAGTAACCTAACCTAACCTAACCTAACCTAACCTAACTTTAAAGAAGCAAACCTGTAACATGGCTGTAATGCTGTGGAATTTTAAAAAACAAAACAATCGAAGGTCACTGTGACCTGCCTTGACCTGGTAGAAATTAACCATGACTGCTCGAGAGGTCATGTAGGCTATATTTGTAAAGTTTGGTGACGTTTGGAGTGCTTTTGAAATTTTAATTCTAATGACCCTTTTGACAATAATGACCTTAATCGATCTTTAAGGTCAAAATGATAGAGGAAAAAGTTGTTTGGTTTTTCACGACCTATCGATTAAGCAAAAGAAAATTTTTTTGTGACATTTTCCCAAAAGGACTTAGAAATATTTTTTTTGGGCCCATCAAGCAGAACCGGACCCAAATATCAAATATTGAATATTGATCATATAGTGAAGAACTTACAGAATAATATGTAATAGATACTGTTGTGTATACAAATTTCAATCTACAATCTATTTAATTATCGTGAATCGTGAACTATCCGACGAATTCATTTGTCATTTGTGATTTGTCATTACACATTTGACATTATTACACATTTCAAATTACCCTATGCCCTAAGTGGCCCTAACCGTGAACCGTAAATAAATGGTAAACAGAAGGAACAGGTACTTTCTCAACTTTTTTTTACTTGACTTTTGACTTTTGACTTTTGACTTTATAAATTTGAAATTAATCATTGCACAATTAATGTGCATTGGATGTTGGAACATCCAACAAGGGAACATTCCCAACTGTACTACTCCGATGGTTTTCAAACGGGTATAATTGGAAAGAGGAATTAAAATAATGAAACTTTAATATAGGAACTATGGGTGCATAAAATATATTTGACCTAGTAATATAGGTCGGAAGGTCAGGGACCGGGCACTTGACGTTAAAAATCTGTTTAGGCGAGAAGGGGAGAAAGAGGGGAAAGTCGGGTTTTCCAGTTTTTACCACTTTTCCCTGAAAAGTGGCGATGGAGATAGGGAGCTAACATTGGAGAACCCCCCAAATTAGTATTGCGCTGAGCCAGCCTTTTCGCAAAATCTAAACCGGGATGGATTTACTACAGAAATCCCTGAAATAGCGCCCGATCCCAGACCTTCCGACCTACTTTACTAGGTCAAATATATTTTATGCACCCATCCATAGTTCCTATATTAAAGTTTCATTATTTTAATTCCTCTTTCCAATTATACCCGTTTGAAAACTATCGGAGTGGTACACTTGGGAATGTTCCCTTGCAAGATCCATCATACTGAATAACTTAATATCATTTGATATTTGATATGGACATGGACCTTCCCACCTACTTTTGACCCACTAGACCTCAATTGGCAGAGCTAAAATTATGATTTTCGTAATCAGCATGGTCGAATTAGTCTATTTGCAAAATTGTAGCCCTTAACTCGTTTGGCACCCAAATAGTGTCCATAGTCAGTTCAACAGTGACTCGGCATGTTGGTTGGCTTAAAAGTTTAAACTAATTTAACTACAAACTAATTGAGTTTATTTAATGAATTACAGGTTACGGTTACAAGTGTACATATGACATCATACATCATTGCACATGATTTTCAGTTTTCATCATCTGTCATCCCAGCCCACCATTTGCCATTGACAATTTTGCATTAAATTTATTTAACTGTGAACTGGACTCATGACTGAGCAGCGAAAGTCAAAAGCCTAAGAACAAAAGACAAAAGATAAGGAAAGAAGCTGAAGATTTTCAATTTTGGATTGAACATCAAAGATAGATCGACACACCAACCACACACGCTGAGCGTTGCAAGACACAATACACACGACCACGAAGTTCTAGGAGCAGGAGAGATTCATTTTGAGTTATATGATAGTACGAAATTAGACAGAGTTACCCAATCAAACAAATAGTTAAAGATGACGTCAAAAATAGAGAAACAGAGAGAAACGAAAAAGTTCGTTGGATGTATTTTGTCAGTGAAGACGAAACCGGGTTTACTTGGAGAAATAAAGAACCTTATCGGGACGGTTAGGGATATCGACGTCGAGAGCGACGAACAGGCCATCATTCTTGACGATGCTATGTCAAATGGAGTCTGTTTGCCGGATGGATATGTTTTAATGTAAGCTTACATTTCAACAGCACAAATTAACTTGAAATTCTTGTGTACTATCTCAAATTACCTTTCTCTGATATTTCTTATTTTAGGTCTGGTCAAATTGCGGATCTGACGGTTATTGGAAGAGCGGATGAATTAGAGGGAAGTTCAGGTTCCCGAGATGAGGCCAGTCCCCCTCTGATTTACGGGGGACTTCCTCCATCTCAACCTATTGGGATTTCTCAGCATAATCGGGTACACAATGATCTCGGGAATGTTAGTGACACTTCGTCAACTGGATCATCGTCCACGGGGGGCGACCCTTGCCCCAAAGTTTTAAATATTTCCAAACGCCAAGGTATGGTTTCTTATTATCTTTGCCGTTGCCATTATATCGAATGACTAGACAAAGGTTGTCGAATCAAAGGTTTTGTAACCTATACTTCTTATTTGTATTATTTCAGTTTCTAAAAGTCAAGTTTCTGTCGGAAATGTTTTACTGAACTCCTTGGGTGGGAGTGCCAATATTCCCACGTCGACTCTTGCCGGAAAATCAACTCTACCCTCCACGACCACCGGTCCTCCGGGAAGAAGTCACAAAATAGCGAAACCAAAGCCTCGTAAAGCCCAACCCGGTATGGTATATTCCCATTCCACCTCGACATCGACTACCTCTTCAGGAATTAACATAGGAAACGAATTCGTTGGACAAAATGGACGGAATAAAGCGTCAAAAGTGTCATTAGGAAGTTTATTTGGGGGTGGCAATTGTGGTATTATTCCACAGCATAATCTTAAAAGCTCTAGTGCTAGTGCTGAAAGCTCGGTAAGCAGCGGCGTTTCCTTAAGCATAAACTACAAAGAATTGAACAGCCAAATTAACTCGTCCGTCGATTTCCCCAAAGAGAATATTTTAACTCAGACCTTCGGAAGTATAACTTCCAGCTCTAGTTTGCCCTTAAATGGAGCTTCACTTTTTAATACTTTGGCAAGTGCGGCAGCTGCTACGGCTGTTAACGACATGAGTATCACTGGAAAAATTAACATGAAAGATGATTCATCGGAATTAAAAAGCAAAACAAGTGCCGTTCAATACAATGAGAAGAAGCTGGGAGTTCTATCTCAATTTTTAATGGGAGGAATGGCCAAGTCTGTAGATTCAGGATCCTCGGAACAAGAACAAATGATGCAAAATGGAAGGCAACCTATAAGTGAGTATGATTTACATTAAAGATTAAATATTAACCATGGTCCTTGTCCTTGTCGTTAGGATAAAAGTTTTTAGTTAGGTAATTAGGGCCTAATATGCACCTGCTACTAGGCAGCCACGGGCCCGTCAGTCAGACCTTAAAACAAATTAAGCGATTAGTGACCTGACTTGACCCTACTAGGTACCCTACTACACTACCCCACCATAGAAATATATCTATGTACCCCACACGCACCTACGGAGTTTATGTTTAACACGGTAGGTATAGGGAATCCCGTCCGCTCCTCTCTCACAAATACACCTATCCCCACTATCCCGTCCATGTTACGGTAGGTAGGCGGCTCCTCACACACACCTAGCTATTTCGTCCAAGTTATATATTTTATTGAATTATAATTATAGTGCTTACAATTTACTTGTTAAATTATAAACTTAAAATATTTTGGTTTTGTTGTAGATTCAAATCAGTTCGATAGGTCACCAAGGGGTAAAGGTGCCTTTGGTAAACAGCGACATGGAGACAATGTAGAGACATTTGGAATGGCAAAGGCCGAGATGGCAGATGATTTTGACTTTGAAGGAAGTAACGCCCAGTTTGCAAAACGTAAGAATCACCAATTCTATTTTATTTGGATCATTAATAGGTAATAATAGAAAACTTTATATATATAATGTGATGCATAATTTATAAAATAGTGCCCGTGAGTGCAATTAAGCCTGTGACGAAAATGGTACGGGACCCTCATTTCACATCTGAAGATACGACGCATCTCGCTGAAAGGATGGTGGAATCGGTTAAAATAAAAGGAACTACTCGGTCCAAGATGTTTGTAACCGATACAGGAATTGCTATTCCGGCTATAGATTTGCCTACAAGAAGCAAAATACTTAATTTATCCCATGACTTGGGATTAACACATTCCAGGTTTGTGGAACCCTAAAGTTTTTAAAATCTTTTGTGACGATTTAATTAGTGGTAATGTGAATGCTTTCCAGAATGATCGAATCAATGGCTCGAGCCGTGGTGCAAACTTGTTTGCCACTTTTGGGAGATACTTACAGGTTCATATTGCATTCTGATTCAAATCCACTCTTCTTCTGAAAAAAAAAATAATTTGACGGCGTGGTATTTCAAATAGATTAAGTCCAGAAAGGGAAGAAGATCGTCCTTGGGTTTTGATTTGCGCTGGACCACATTGGCAAGGTGCTGTTGGAATTGCTGCAGCAAGAATCATGGCCAGCTTGGGCGTTCGTACCTACGTCCATTCTCCGAAGGAAGAATTATCAGTTTGTGCTGTCGAAGAAAAGCTTTATAGTTTGACCAGAGAGCCCTTTACTCGTCATATCAAAGGTACATATCCCCTTTGCTCAAATATTTAATAATAATGTCAGAAGAGTTCTTTAAATGAAAGGGTTACTATTTAGACTTGGGGCGAATTCAATTCGAATTAGTGATAATGGCAATGGATGATCACTTGGTTCGGACCCTGAGCCTCCCCTTATACTCCCGGTGGCTAAGCAATGCATCCGTGCTATTTGTGGACCCACCACTGATCTCTTCATACCGCGACCAGCTCGAACTCCTCTGCGGCAAAAGGAATTCGGCTGGAAGTCGTGTCATTGTGATTTCTCCAGTACTGCCACTCGCATATAGTAACGAGACGACCGTCAAGTTCTATTTAGTCAATTTGGGCATTCCGCACGAAATATTTTTGAAGAATGATGTGATTTACAAAAGTCCATTCGGAGACAAGATGGTAATCCAGATATTCTCCAGTAAGACTGCATCTGCAACATCTTCGTCTACTTCAACTGCTCTTTCAAATCCCTCTGAATCCCAGTAGAAGAGTCTTACTATATTGCAAGTTTCAATCTTGGAATTACGGATTATTACCATTAAACTATAGTAGAACCTATCTTTTCGAAACGACGGAAGAACAATGTATGATAGGGATTGATATCGATAGCTCTGAAATGAATGAATGACAATGTATTTTTGACAGCTTTATTCTAATCGGGTAAACAATGTGACGTGTCTGGAGCTCGGAAACCCTTTGCATTTTAATGTGAAATTTGATTATAAATATTTTAAATTGACTATACGTAATTATATTACGGGGAAGAGGCTCTTCGTTGATTATGCCCGTTGGGCTCTAATAATATACCTATTCTGCCTAAAATTATAATATGTGTGTAAATATTCGAACCTATGTCGTAGGTCACACCCTTTTGGAGAGCTAAATTTTTTGACAAAAAAGCGCGACTAACAATAAGATTCGATTATTTACATGCTATATCAGGATAACGGCAATGTCTACTTCCAAACACAAGATGTAAGATAAACGCGTCAGGTATAGATTAATTTTATTGTCCGGTACTTAATTTCGGTTAAATTGTTCAAACGGTAAAGCATACATTTGTTGCAATTGGAATTACACTGTTAATTGATATAGAGAGTCAGTTTGATTTGATGCCTGTGAGCTATTTAAATGAATTGTAATTGATATTACGATGAGATTTTACCGTTAGTCAAGATTATAAATTATTTTATAAATGAAAGAGCGAGGTAGCTTAATTTAAAAATAACAGTTTATCTTGAAACAAAATTCCTGGCCTCAGATTTTGAATTGAATCTTAATGAATTTAATTTTACAGCTTATAAGTAATGTACTTATAATATTATTACCAACGACCAATAAGCTTTTATTTTCTGAATTTTGACGTAATAACTTCAAAGTATTAGTTGCTTGTTTGTTATGTTTATAAATGTCTGTTGTCAATGCACTCAATCTCTGATTCACCGTAACTGGTTATTTTACAAACACGATAATCTCAAGCCAGTTTGTACCATTTAAAAATCGGAATCCAAAAAACATAGAAATTACAAACAAAGTGCATCCTGGATGCATTTTCACTAAAATTGTAATGAAAGTTATTCCTTTTAAACTAATTTAATAATATGAACTTGCGCCAGTGGATCCTCACTAATTTAAATTTTGAAGTTTTTCCTTTAATTAAGATGTATGTTGATGCTTCTTATTTATATATTAACAGTGATAATAATAACAATTAAGAATGTATGGCAATGTTGGTAGATTTACGGGAATTGGATTGTAGGGTTAAAAGGCCGTAAAACTGACTGGATACGAAAATGTATGTACAACTTTTACTCAACTTCGAACTAGAATCAAGCTGTACCTGAATTTTTCTGCTAAAAAACATTTTCTAAGTTTTCAAAATTTAAAATCTTGGAAATTTTGAAGAATAATCTACTCGCGCAGGAGTCCATCTCCATGTAGCATAAAGTTCAAAAACTTAAAGTGCAATAAGTGTAGATGTACTTAATTAAATGTAAAATTGACTTTCCACCTGTTTTCTTTTCATAATATGATGTAAACTAAAAATTCAAAATTGTATTAATCATATCTGGTCTTGAAGTTAATTCAATTAGACAGTCACTGCATTCGAGATACGTGTCAATATTGTCAACGAAATCGGATTAAATGCTCTCTGGATATTTTTAGTGGCTTATTGTACTTGTAAGTTTGTTAACCCCTTACTTACGACCCTATGCATTATATGTCTAGGGACGTGCCAAAAACAGTTGAAAGACTTTAAATTTTTGAACCAGTGTATTTATCAACAATCAACCCACTATGTACGTAGTCTTTAATTTAAAAATGTTTTTTAAAACAACGGTGTTCCCATTTTCAATTCCAACCCATCCCATCGGCTATCACATAATTATGTTGGTCGATATAAAATTTGGTACTGAAATAGAGAACAGGTAATAGGTAAAATATATAATGACAAACCTGATGGTGGGTAGAAATTGGATTTCGAATATTATTATGTAAGTTTATTACGACTTTATAAAAAAACAATAATTGATCACAGATTGGAAACTAAAACTAAATGAGAAAATTAATTGTAAACTTTTTAAACATGATCAGATCAGATGTAACAATTGGCAAAGAAAAAATAAATTATTTCCTGTAAAAGGGAAATAATAAAAAACAAAGCTGTAATGTAAATTCATTATATACCTAATTTGCATAGCTGTACTTATTACGAGAAGGATTTGCTAACTAAAAAAAACTATAATCTATAGTGATAACGAACAAATTCGCTGTAAACTAACAATTTATCTTGCTCTCCATTATACTGACACCAAAGGGAAGGAATACTCATTCTAAAAATTAGAACTTAAAAAAAACGGGATGATGTTTTGCAGGGGTTTCAAAAAGTTATAATTTTGCTGATTTTTTTGGTTCACCAATTTTAAAAATGTTTTACACCCTGATATGAAGAACATCGTTCCTAAATTAGTTTGTCTATCCAACATAAAAAAATTCAAGACGTGTCGGAGATGCGTAATTCGGAACGATGATGAGGAATTCCGAACATAAATCCCCCTTTCATATCCTTCCAATGTTACAAAGTCAATACGTCTACTACGTCAATTTCGGTGTTTAAAATTGAAAGATTAGATATTTTATTATTTTCATCGGTTTTTCCTGGCAGCCTCTCTGTTCCTCTTATCGGGTCGCTTTCCACCGAGGAATCCCTTTCGTGGGCCCGTTTCTTTACTGCCCCCACCGCCCGATTTAGTTCGATTAGCCCCCTTAACTACGACATTATTAGCACTCAATTTATTACTCGACGTTTTAGATTTCTTCCCGACTGCCCCTCGATTCGACTTTAGTTTCAATTTGGGTTTGATCATACTAGCTTCCTTTGCTTCCTTCACTTCCTTCTCCATCTTCCTCGTTTCCTGAAGTTCCTTGTAGTTGACGAAGGGGGTTTTGTCGGGTTGGGCTCCGAGACTGATTGCAAGTTGCGTTTCGGCATCCGCCTTCTCTTCAACTGACATTCCCGTCATCCCAAACTTCATGATTTCGAATCGTGTTTTCTTCATGTCGATTTCAATTCCTTGACTTCCGCCACTCGTCCCTCCTGACCGTAACCTTCGACCCCCTTTCCCATCCCCCCGTTTCCAGGTCGCGTCCGGATTTTCGAAAATCACCGTTTCTACTCCCTTATTCGAATTGGCCTGTTGAGCTAAGGTTAGAGCTAGATTCCGTTTTGCTGTCTTTTTCTGTGACTTTGTTAGCTTCCTGAGTGGGGATTTAAAACCCTTTGAAGATGAACCTCCCGTTGTGGATGAGGACGAAGCTTCCTTTTTAATCATCTCCAGCTTCCAGTCTGAAATCAAATCGATATTACATTAGGGAAGCACTCTTAGAAACCGGAAAATCATCATCAGCAAGGGCAATTATAGGCCTTTGTACTTTTCCGAGAAGGACGGTAATCAGTGAAATAGTTGTAACATCTTGTTTTAATGAGAAGGAAAAACGGTTTCCCGTTAAAGACAAGAAAGTTCCAGCTTCCCTTATGTTTATGTTGTACATTATTTTAATGCCATGCTATTAATGAATGCTTTTAAGGTAACCGGCAGCCTCGGTGTCTATGTGCCTCTATACTGTTACCGTAAACCATGAAATTATAGTGGATTGTGGAATCGTAATAAGCCTAGTACTGTAAATCTCTGCAGAAGACCCCTGCTGGGAGTCGCGTTGTTCTATTTTTCAAAACCCCTCTAAAGGAAAGTTAATTATCCGCTATACAAATCAGGGTTCTAAAATTACAGCTATGCATTCCAACATACTATTATCTATAGGATTTTGTCGCAAATTTTACGTAGACTCCGATTCTGCGATAAAAATATAAGAAGGATCCGAAAATCGGGTATTTTCATTTCATAACCCTAATGCGTTCTCCAAATTACACAAAAAATGCGTTTTCAAGTCTCTCTTTGTCATGGGTTCAAGCCCACTTCCAAGCACCTTGAGCGAGGGGGTGGGGGCTTATTCCGGGTAGACTTTATATCGGAATTGGTATATATTGGCGGGTTGGAGTTTTTACCCGAATTCGGAATAAACCCGAATCCCGTTCCAATTTCCAATTGAAGGAAGAAAGGGGAGAGTAACTCAGCGCCTGCTTATTTACATCCCACCTCCACATCCTTCCCATTTCTTCATCATCATCAAACTATCCGATTCTAGAATCCAGCAGATGAATATATTCCGTCCCGTGTCGGCCGTTCTTAAGTATATAGCAGTATATATGAAATGAGAGGCTAAGGGCCCAACAGGCCAATTCCAACTTTCTCCCAGCATCAAATACACCTAATTATTAGACTGAAGAAGAATAAGAAAGTCCCAGTATTGAGGGGAGGGCTCCGTCCAAGGACTTGCAGAAATTACTGGCAGAGTACATGTGCACATATACTCTGCTTTTTACCCCGACTGACCGTGTCCGGTTCCAATAGATCCCCCAAATATACCGCTTTTACCAATTTACCATTAAATGCGACTACCCTTTCTACAGACTCTACTTCTCTAAGGACGGCGCAGGGGCATTTTACACCTCCGCTTCCTTTACATAGTTAAGTTAAGGCCAAATTAAGCATAATATTATGAATGTTTGAATGAGACTGGATTGACAAAGGTTGTAGTTTGGCAATGTTCTTGTAGATAAGACGCAGGGGGATATGAGCACTAAGGATGTTACTTAATTGCTAGAGATAGAGGTGGTGTGGGTTCAGCCTGTGGCTCCAGACCGTCTGACTCGAAGCCTGGAGAAAGCAGATTCTGAATGTTTTGATTCGGGGATTGCCTCTCTCCAGTTTCTGTACTACTCTAGTACTACTCCGATCCCAGCCTCCGAACAGCACAACCCCACACACTCTTATTCGGATCAACTTATTTGAACGGAAATGGACTCGCAAGATCCTTTAGCCAACATATCCTTCTATATTCGTTATTATAGAGTCACTTGTCTCTATAATACGTCTGAAACTCTGACTATCTATATTCTATACTCAACTATCTAAGGAACAAGGGACGACAATTCACTATTTAATAATTGGCCAGTCACTTGGAATTTAATCTAAACCGAGGACCCCAAGGGGCAGGGTCTCATATTTGAAATACGTATACGCAGACAATTGCTCATATATAAAGTGAGAAGAACTACATTACATTGGCGTAGTTTAAGACGGGAATTACATCTTGTTTCTACTAGAAGATTTAAAAGTTGTCGGTTCACCCGATTCATACATGTGGGTGAACGGTGATTAATTACAAATATTTCAGCAGTGATTAGTTGTGAGGGATATTGTTGATCGGAATGCTTGAACCATAACGGCGACAGTTGAAGTTCTTTGACCGAAGGGGGATTTATAATTAGACTCATTACAATTAATACATATTTGAGAATTACAGGTCAGCGAAGCTCTGTGTAACTCGCCGATTGCTTCATATATTTCGACAACTTCGACTGTGGACTGGTGTTGGGTCTTGATTGTGTATGCAAAAGATATAAACTCAAGGTCAAGGCATAATATCAAATATACCAGAATTTGTCACATCGTACAATGTAAATAATTATCAAATACATGATATACGGTTAAAATGTCTTACCAATCTTAGGGTTAAGTTGTTGAAGGAACGAGAGTTTTGACTCGTCCATTTCCAAAATTAATTCCAAACCTTGAGGTAAGGTTAAAGTTGAAATAAAGCAGTTAGTTGCAGTGTGAAGAGCAATAAGACGGCTTAAATGTGAAATGTGCTAAATTGTTGTGGAGTCGACGTCAGGTGCAGTGACTTCAGACTTTGGACTTAATTGGTTGTGGTTTGTGGTTGTGTTGACCTCTAATTCTGTACATTCTGGTCCTTGTGCATCGTTCGTCTCGTAATCATCATGAGGTGCAGGCTGTTTATAAAATTATGAATTATGAATTATTATTAATACATAATTAATATTCAATATTCAATATAGTTACGATTTACATTTTACGATAATCAGATAAAATGGAAAAGCACGTGTGACGTGGGTTAATTAACAACAAATTTTAATCAAATTACCCCAAACCACAATCACACGACATTACGACAAAACAAACAAATCAAACAATGAATAAATTGTGAGACTGTAATAAAATAGCTAAAGGAGGAGAAAGAATTAAACTGTACCTATAACCTTTGTCTGTTGTTTTGAGTTTGAGATGTGTGGGTGGGGGTTTAATTAGTTAATTAATTAATTAGTGTGAAGTGGAGTGTGAACGGTGGTGCGGAGTGTGGAGTGGTAATGTGTTTGTGCGTGGGGAGCCCGCGCTTTGTTTCTGGCAGCCGCCTCCTCCTCCAATTCCAGAGCAACAATCCAGTTTCCTCTTCCTCCTCCCTCCACGGCCTCCACCAACAACAACAATCCTCTCCACTTTTATTCTCACTCCACAAAAACTCTAAAAACTGTGAGCAAAAACCTCTGGTTTCCACACCCACTCCAAATCACAGCAGCCCTCCTCCCTTCAGAAATTTCCACTTGGAAGTTTCCAAACAACTTCATCATCCCTATTATTAAATGGTAACAAAACAACAAACTCTGTCTCTCTCAAATCAATTATTCATTATTCATCTGTTTTCGGTGTTTATTACTGTTTTACTACTTTGTACTTTGTACTTGACAAAAAACAAAATGCCAACTGTGGTTTTCGATTGTTTTTCAAATTCAAATTCAAATGTAAATTAAAGATCAAAGATTAAATGTTCGCAAAGAAAGTCAAATCTTTGATCTTGAATCTCAAATCTGAAATCCATCGACGCACACGGTCAATGGTGTCGTTTTTTGTCTTTTCTTCTGTTTTTCGCGTTATTTTTTATTTTGTATTTGTACGCTGTAGTGCAGCATGTGTCTATGTATGTACTGTCAAATGTGTAATGCATAATGGTGAATGGTATTGTTTTTGTGTCTGTAGGCCGGAGTGTTGGACAATAGTACATGTCTGGAGTTGGCGTTGGAGGGTGAGCGGCTCTGTAAAACGGGTGACTTCCGGTCCGGTGTTGCATTCTTCGAAGCCTCCATTCAAAACGGAACAAATGACCTCAAGACACTCTCTGCCATTTATTCACAGCTCGGAAATGCCTACTTCTTCCTTGGAGAATATCCAAAGGCTGTTAACTTTCATAAACATGACCTCACTCTTGCTAGGTACCCTTACTCTCGTCATTTTACAATATACTCTATCCTGATGGTCACAGTTACCTATAAGAATTATTCTATTATTTGCAGGACAATGGGAGACAAATTAGGAGAGGCAAAAGCGTCTGGGAATTTAGGAAATACGCTGAAAGTGATGGGAAGGTTCGACGAAGCGATCATGTGTTGCAAACGGCACTTGGACATCACGACTCAATTAGATGACAAACAGGGACGAGCCCGTGCTCTGTACAACCTTGCCAATGCCTACCATGCCAAAGGGAAACATGTTGGTAGGTTGGGTCAACAGGACCCTGGGGAGTTCCCTGACGAAGTCAAATCATGTTTGGTCAAGGCCTTGGAATACTATGAGTGAGCCACTTTATATTTTGACGCACTATTACCAAAATCTGCCGACGGAATTCCACGTCAATGTCCCAGGGGCCATCTGGGCAATTTTAATGTCCATGTCGGTATGATATCAAAGAATTGCCATTGCATTGCCATACAAGTATTTATGGTCATCTTCGTATTGAAACGAGGAGTCTGTTTTAATTTTTAATGCCGAATATTTTGTTGATTTAAGTGGTGAGCCATATGCTCTACAATTTGTTAACTCCAATCTTAATTATCAGGTCCGATCCTGCTTCTCTCTTATTTATTTCCCTAGCTTGTTGATTCATTTGGAGGTCATCGTTGAACTCGTTGAGTCGTTGAGGTTGGAGTAGGTATTACAAAAATGGTGAAAGTTTTTGAAGCTCGTCCAAGAAAATTTCCAGCGACGCACGAATAATTTCCTTCTGATTTTCTGCTCCCGATTTCCTTTTTAAATTCCAACTTTGCCAGCCCTTCGAACCCGTCAAAGTGCGTCTCAACTTCGTCCCAACTGTCTCTCTACAAAATGATGAAAATGAAGTGTGAGCATACATGGGCATTTTAACACAGTTCTTTTCTATATAATCAACGACTTTGAGGATTTCGAGTACACACCGACTGGACTGACCGTTCTGTTGCATTCAAAAAGCAGACAAATTAGGTATTTATAATAAAATAATAAAATACCTTTCCATTCTTGAGCCAGATAACAGAAGGAGTAGGAGAGCCTTGGATATGACAAACTAAATCTTCTAATTTATCTCCTTCAAAATATGTCAACTCCACTTTTCCAGGACCCAAGATTCTGGGTCGTCGAGGAACTGAGATTTCTAAATTGGGGATGATAAAATAATTAACAACTACGTTGTTTATAGACAGTAATATATTCAATCGACGGGAGAAAATACTAATCTGCTTCAAATAATGATGTATCATGGGATTTAGGTTGAGATTGAGATCCATACGGAAAATCACAATCGTGAATAGGGAAATTAAAAGACTTGATCATTCAAAATTTGTGGATATCCTGTAAGATTTTCAGTACCGTTGTAGATTCACTAAATTCATTGTTTGAAACTGTCAGAAATGGGAAAGTTAATGTTTAAGAACGTACAAACGTTCTAGCATGTACTTGAGGGTTTTTTAAATACAATTTCATGAGATATGGCAACGACATGCATTGGCATGACCTTTTAATATTTAATCTTACCTCCAGAGTCATCTTCTCCAGAAGAATCTGCAAGAATTGCACAGAGCATCAGTGACAGGACTAGAATTAAACTCACAGAAACCCTATAAATTCCGTTCTGCCAATGACTAAAATTCATGGTTTCGGATTTCAGAAATTGTAAATAATGACAATTGAATGAACTTTAAACTATAGTTTTAATTGTAACGGTCAACGGTTCTATTTATGACGGCAGAGTTTTTATCGCGTTAATTTGATTAGGTGATGTGATAAGCGATAAGGACATCGTTCTACATTTGATCGTCTCTTTTATATGTTAACTTTCTGATTTTCTCATATTTCTATACCTGTAATTACTAATTATTAGTAATTCCTATTTTAAGAACAAGAAGATTTAATTATGTTATCGCATTCCAAAGCACACAAAGTGTACTGTTAGTCTATGTTTTTAAAGAGTGAACGGATCTGGAATACACAGATTAGTCATGGAATATCGAATTGAATCGTAATTCGTAATAGGTTTTATCCAAATTAAAAATATTTTATTCATCACAGCGTCTTTCCGTTTTGTTGAGTCAGGTTCCTACATACTGGATTTAATTATTTCTTATTTCATCATCGTTGTCGTCATGAATGAATTACCGTAAATCATGAACCAAGCCCCCGAAATAAGTCCCCCTTAAAATAGTCTCCCTTTTTCACAAGCTTTCAAATAAGTCTGAAGTTGTTTTTATTAAGGAATCTCGAGAGGTAGATTAAGTTTCTTAATTGCAAAGCCCTACATAATTTAAAGTTAAATCCAACGTTAGATTTTGGTTTTTAAACTCTAAATCTTGGAGTAAGAAAGGAGGATTTGTAATGTTACAACTCGAGACAATTGATTGAGTAGTACGATGAGCCTCCAAAATTAGGTCAGTTAAATTAGTTAATTTTGATCATTTTTAAAGCAAACCGTATATCGTATTTTACAAATTGATGGAAAATTGAGTATTTTAAGTATGGCATATGGGAAGTAGTTGGAAACCCTGTTTGTCGGGAAAAATTACAGAAACGAAACAAAGTATTAATGTTTTAATTTTAATGGAGGGATTGGGATTGGAAATATCTGCAGTTGATATTTCGAAATCTATCTCTCCCTCTGGTTGTTTTCCAATTCCTGTTACTGACTCAAGTCAGGGACCACCACTTCTCATAAAGGATCATGACTCATGACGTCCATTATATGGTAATGCCAGAGGGAATCGTCTGTTTAATCTGATAATCAACTATCCTCATTCCTCAGTTGGACAAATAATAATATTTAATGTGTCTGGACGTCAGGAGTTTCGGATAACCTACTAAACAGTATTCCCTTCTTTTTCAACTCTTGGGCGCATTATATTATTTTCTTTAGTAGAAAATAATATAATGCGCCCAAGAGTTGAAAAAAGGGTATTTAATTTTTTAATTTTAAATTGTGCGTGGTACTATGGTACGGCCATCACCCATCACAGATCATAGTAGCCATTGCTTATGTATATCGGTATACCGGGTATTTTAGCATCACTCGATAGGTGAAACGATAAATCGGAAGTTAGGTTAGGAGGATTTGTTGGGAAACGAAACCCTGTTTGTTTTTGGTTATTGATTGATTTATGAATGGTCCTTTTGTAATATGAACTACTTACTACTTACTAATATTAATTCCGGCTTCAGTTTTGCAATAGTCGAAACGAGTAAAGCAAGAGGTCAAGTCTGAAAATAATTTACTATTATGCTGCAATAACTTTCGTCTTATGGAATCCCTGGAAATATCCCTTCGTGACTGACTCATGTTTTTAAAGGATTATCCACGAAAACAATTATTTTGGAACGTTAGAACAGGACTGGGAATTAGAGGAGTAAAAGAGGTCAGAAGAGCTTTTATTCTTCAGCTCCATTTCTGCATCGTAGATGCATTATATTCTTTAACTTTAAATGGCGAACGATTCATTGTTTTGGTCATTAAGTCGGAGTTCAAGTTGGTTTGGGGAAGTGGTAGGTCAAAGGTCGACGTCGACATGTTTTAAAATAGTAAGCCCTTAATAATGCATATTTTTCCACACCCTCCGAATGAGGATGCATTCGTATGGAATGGGGGCTATTTTTTCTTATTAATAAATGAAGTTGCAATAGATTATGTCTATACAGTTGACTGTCCAAACTGATGACATTTTGAGCAATGCTTGCTGTGAGCTTTCAGGGCGGAATAGGCTGGACTGGACTATTTACTGGATTTCTAAAAACCATAAAAAATTATCAAAATGGTCTAAATAGACAACCCCCCTTAAGCCCCTTCTATCTATTACCTAATTTTGCCCAACTTCTGATTTCGACAAGATGTTCAATATGTTCATCAATCATAAATAAATGTTGGGTGGATTTATTTTATGAACAAGGCTGGATGGATAAAAGTTGTTGACAACTGACGTAAAGACGGCCCGAAGCCTCGACATTTCCTCTTTGCCTGTCCCTCTTCCCAAATACAGAGTATGGAGAGTAATGGAAATGGGAAACGTAACTTAATTAAAAGGGAAATTGAATTAACCTTTGGAGTTAGGAGACCTTAATAGTCTCCTTACACTCATTTCCGAGATACTTGCTCATTTTTTATTCCTCCAGAATATTTCCAATTTTTCTCTTCCCATAAAATGATAGAAGAGTAAAAAGTTCGTAGACAAGATGGGAGTTGGTTGTAGAATTCTGAATTATGATGTTCGTTCTAAATTGTTTTTGTTTTTGATGGAAATTTCAGACTGAATATGAATCTGACGAAGGAGCTAGGAGACCGAACAGGAGAGGGCCGAGCCAGTGGGAATCTTGGGAATGTTCATTATCTGATGGGAAATTTTGAAGAGGCGATAACATTCCACGAGAAACGGCTCGAGATTGCTAAAGAGTTTGGTGACAAAAATGCTCAGAGACGAGCGTATACTAATCTCGGAAATGCTCACGTCTTCTCTGGAAACTTCGAGATCGCCGCACAACATTACAAGTACGAATCAACCACAACCAAAAATATATCTCCGACCAATATTTCTCACGCGAAATTGGCGAAATATCAGTATTTATTTTCCGTCCATTACCAAAACCTATATTGAAATTTTTCCCAATTAACCACAAGCGAAAAAATTCAATATCGATGGTTTAAAACTTTTAACTTCAGATAAAAATCTTTTACTTTTGGATCGGAGTGCATTTTTCCTAGAAAAATAAGGGACATATGTCAGGTCGGGAGAGATATTTATGTCGGGTAGGCTGGATCCATGAAGACCGACTCTTCAAATCCATATATTCATCTATTGATTTTAAACTCCTCCATTCCATTATCCCATCTATCATCTCTTCATTCTTTTCGAGTTTTTCCCAGTTGACAGAATATTCGAATAAGGGACAAGCTCCAACTGTAAATTCCAAATCCATGTCCTTTAGTGTAAGCTAGAGACAAAGACAGAGGCGTCAGATAGGAAAACTTTTTAAGTTCCTCTTTGGGTATTAAATTAATCGGAAATTAATTTAGGGATTCCTTTCTACTTTTAGTTCATGTCCAAGTAACAGAATTAGTCAATAAAAGAACCAAAACCCAGGGCTGCGTGGTTGTAGTTTATCTGTTCATCTTATACATACACACATACTTCCTTTAATATAATTCAGCCGGGAGGGGTATTTTCACTCCCATGAGCTATTAAACAGTGCTTTTCGAAAGTGATGAGGTCATATGTCTGGAAATAGAACCACAAATACTGTAACAAGTATCGATGAGAAAAGTATCTTATTCCGGAAGAGGTTGATTGCATGAATTGTTATGGAGTTATTGCGTTAGTGAGTTGTTTACAGTTGGAGACGACCCCTTGTTACTTATCGCCGGTCATACCTCTTACAAGTTCCTCTAATTCATTCACTTGGAAACTGTTCGCAGGAAATCCCTGTTACTGTCTCAAGAACTGGGGGATCGTGCCGTGGAAGCCCAGGCCTGCTACAGTCTCGGAAACACGTACACTCTCCTCCGTGACTATCCCAAAGCTATCGAGTACCACTTGAGGCATCTCCAGATCGCTCAACAACTTCACGACAAAGTGGGTGAAGGGAGGGCTTACTGGAGTTTAGGAAATGCTCACTCTGCCATGGGCGAACACAAACAGGCTCTACATTATGCTAAACAGCATCTCGTCGTTTCCAAAGAACTTGGAGATCAGATGGGACAAGCCACGGCTCAAATGAATGTGTCAGACCTGAGGATAATTCTTGGGGTCCCTGAAGGACAAGACGACGACGAAGGCTTATCTTCGGACGATGATTCGAAACATGAATCCACGTCAAGTCGGAGGAAGTCAATGGAAGAGATGAAGTTGATTAGGATGACACCGGATGCTAAAACCGCGGCTGCTGCTCAAGCTGCTGCTATTGCTGGGGCTGCAGGGGGTCCTGACGGAAGCCGGCAGCACCGCTCCTTCTCTGTCGGCACCGTTCTCTTCAAAAATAAGGAGGTATTATAAGTTCAGGCTGATTAAAACATCAATTGGGAAGTTCAGATGTCATACGTGTTAGTTTAAATACCTTTTTGTTATAAATTTAGAGTCCGACAACCGGCGGACTGAACCGTAGTCTACTAAACACATCCCGAACATCGGAAGCAGAAGATGAAGAAGAGGAAGACCAAGATGCATTCTTTGATATGCTAAGTCGTGTTCAAGCTGATCGATTGGATGACCAAAGATGTATCATGCCAAAAGATAAGTTCCCGATGGGAGGTTCCAACCCCTGCTCCTCATCTTCCCTGCAAAAGCCTTTGCTTCAATCCAAAGGCTCTTTTAACCTTCATCGTCAGAGTCCGGGTTTATCGGGGGATAAAGAGAATAAGGACAAAAAATCAAAGACGTTACCCGCTAGAGCCAATAGCCTACCCGCCCCTGGTTATTCGAAAGCAAAGGGTGTTGAAAAAAGTGCTAGAGGTATATATCAGTTAGGCATCCAATGTATTTTCTAAATGTAATTTGTAGGGTGTATAGTAATTGTTTAAAATGCATACTGAAGGTACTGGTGGCGCGGATGATTTAATGGACATGATTTGGGGAATGCAGTCAAAGCGGATGGACGAACAAAGAGCGAGTCTGCCTGAGCCTGCTAGTCCTGATGATGACTTCTTTGATATGCTTATGAAATGCCAGGTATGTTTAAGTAACGTCATATAATAAATATTCTAATCAAACCGTCCCACCAGACCTTATATCGTTATTCACTTACTCTAAATGTGTACCTATTTTATTGAAATCCAAGAATTAAATGTCATTTAGATTCACAGTTGATTTAATGGCTTTGTTTTTAGGGGTCGAGATTAGAGGACCAACGAAGTGCTCTGCCGGAGGATGAAGGGGCTCTTCAACAACGAGGACTTACTGTACCAGACGAAGACTTCTTCTCATTAATAGCTCGACTGCAAGACAAACGAATGGACGACCAAAGAGCCGACATCAAGGACAAAAACCGAAATACAATTAATTGAACGACGTCAGTTAACTAATAATTTAGTCAAAAATATATTAACAAAATAATCTACAAAACCTCCGCTGTATTCTAACTAAATATTCCACACAGCTTAACATTCATTCCTCACTGCAAAATAGTCCGTAATTTAATGACTTCGGTTGAATTACGTCGTCCAGGAAGAACAAGAACCTACTAAACGCCCCTGAGATAACTCGGAGGTATTAAAAACACAGCCGAGGTTTTTATGGATTAATAGTCAATTACTTATCACCACGTTTAATGAAAGATCACTTTATTACTTCAGACAGTTCTTTTAACCCAGTCGGTTGTTTCCTATAACGAAAGTTTATCGTTTTGAAAGCTTAAAATTTAAAACGTGTGTGAAAATGACAAGCTGAAATGACAGATTACCGAGCCAAAAAAATCGCTTCCTCTAATAAAGATTTTTCTGACGATTGATCTTCCTAATTCTAAACAAACGGTAATTTAGTAGACATTAGATCAAAGTAGTATATATCCACGGCTAGTCTGGTATCATCGTAATTGTGTGAGTTTGTCACTATGGACAATATATTATACGGATTATACAGGACTGTCGCTTAAATACAACTTGCAATTTGACAGAGTTTATTAATATATTTACCAAATTGCTTTTTAGACTATTTTCTCAAAGTCTATCCCCTTATTCGTAGATTCGTAAGAATTAGAAGATCTATCAATATAAATGAGGAGCGTTAATTAGTCTTGAGGTCCCTACCCGACTTACTGATACAAATAACTTTTATCTCAAGGTACACCGATTCATCTAAAAGATCGCGAATTACGTCAGTAAATATTCCACTTGCGACACGACTTATATGATAATTTATATGCTAAATACTGGTAGTCTATATTCTATTTAAAATATTTAATTAGTATGTTATAGGTTTTGGCTGACTGTTTTCAAGGTGTGAGTGGATATTTTATCGCTGGTACATTTTGTAGTCAATTAATGAGTGGAAATTTTTTGTCGAGCAAATGTCCGGTGATGAAATGTCCTGTATTTCTTAACTCTGATCCATTGATCCAACCCAGTACAAGTTTCTTACCCTGATGACCTTCTATGTGATTTACATTTCACGTCTCCGCTCTCTTCTTAGATTAAAATACTACTCTTGTGATTAATTAAGTTAAAGATCATACGAGAATTTAAATATTTAAAATCTTTCAATCTTTCGCCGATTTTCTCGACTAAATGACTAGTGATACGACGATATCGATGAAGATGTTACACATATATACGAGTAAAACGATACAATAGTACCTAATGACTAAATAATAATATGAGTGAATGTACCTCGGCCTCGTGCGTTCCACCACCGTTTTTAGAATCTTAAATATTCTAACCCCGACATTATTCTTGGAAGTCAAAGGCTTGGTGGTGAACTTGATTTGAAGGTTTATATCGTAAATACATATTGTTTTAGGTGTAGCCAACTGTTAACTGTTAATTAAGGATTGACGAGGTACGGCTACATGAATGGACTGCTCTCATTTATTTGTAATTAATTGCAAAAGTTGGTTGGTTGTGGAACTGTCAAATATTTTAACTCTGAAAAGGCTTATGTCTGATGTCAAACGGACCCTCGTTTATTAAATAATTATTCAAAACAAAACATCAGTTTAGAACTTTAGAACCAAAATATGCTCTGTAAAGTCGATAGGACTCAGTTTCCGGTATGATGATATGCAGTTTGAAATGCGACCATTGTCGATGAAATAACCCAATGTCGACGAAGTGTTCGGGATTGAGTTGGTGACGTTGGTGTGCTCTTGTTATCCACAAAACAGGGTTTTCTGATCTGATCTCATTTTTTGTTTTAAATTTGAGGAACTGAATGCGTAGTCGGTAGATAAGTTTAATGATGTGATCCATACTGTTCTATTAATTAATTAGCGGTTCATTAGCATTTAAACAGAGGGATATGATAGATGTAGCATTGAATATTGTACTAAAATCTGTTTTGTATGAAACAGAGTCTGTAATTTCCTTGAAGGAAAATAAACACCGAATAGATTATTCTTATCTATAGTTGACCACCACCGTATTACACACAGAATTCTGCACCACTGATACTTACCCACCACTCAATTTTTTAATTACTATTGTTTTTAATTACCGATACTAATTTTAGAGTAGTTATAGTTAAGAGAATTGGCATATACTTGATAATCCTAAGAAACAAATTGTGAGATGAGAAATTTCCTCTAGTAAGTTGGATCTTGTTCTGTAAAATGACTTAAATTTCTTACAGTCAACAGTTGAATTGGAGAAAATGCATAAACGAAATTAAATAATAATTAAAGGTACTTTAACTGCCATGCCTATGCTATTGCTATTATTACATAGTTTTACTGCTAGACAAATAAATAGTTAGGACGAAGGCTTCGTAGTTGTAGAGAGCTGTTATTTAATTGTTACAACCTACGAATCTCATGAAATAGAGGACTAACTATAATTATTCATTATACTTGTGTTAAAGTTGTGTTACATTACTTAATTACTGGATCCAGTAAGTATGTATGCCGCCATAGAGGTTTAGCATCTAGACTTAACATCTTCCCTCTTGGTTAGTTATAATATATCTTATTTTGTATTCCAGCCCAATAATTAGATGATTTAATTATTAGTATTAGGACGGAAGTATATTAACTGGAGTGCAGCTAAATGGAATGATTAAATAATTCAATGAATCTACTTGTACTTTGTAATTGAGTTAAATGAGAGGTTGTGCCAACAAACAATACTGAATTCCTAAATCGTGTATGCTTTCGATCCTCTTCGGTTTCATTCCACTTTTGTAGTACAAAGTTACCTTCTTCGAGTAGAACATAATATTATAAAATATGATTTTGTTACTTAATTAGTTAAATAAGTATATACATATTTACATATTGACTGAGGTTCCTAAAACCCGATCGATCCATTCATTTAGTGAAGAGATCGAGTATCAATTTCCTTCGACTAATTTTAATTACTGTTTTAGTTCACATTGAACACGTATATTACATTCCCTTCGTGGTTGTAGTAAGTAACTAATAATTTCTTCCATCTCCACCAATAAAACAGTTTATATATATGACATTAAACCGTGTTCCTAGCACATTTATTCTGTATCGCAGATACTTTATGTCAATGAACGTGCCTGTCCGTTCGTCTGTCTGTCTGGAAAGTTTAACTGGCAAACTGTTCAAATTTTTTACATTTTTCTTTCTGGGAATCATTTTGGACATTTAGGACATAGGACATTAACTATAATCCACCGAAAAAATTACCCCGTTTCCACTGTTGGTATAACGTGGCAAGAGTCAGGAAAATACATTAGATGAATTTATACAACTATAAAATAAACCATTGCAAACGCACATCGAAAAGGGGTGAAACCATCCGCAATAAAACGTCGAATAACATTCACATCGTTGTCCGACACCTTGGAGTCATTTTAGTCAAGAATCTCACAGTCCCCCAACCATAGAGTAAAATCATATACATTGCTGAATAGTACTTGAACGTACCTTTCCAACACCGTATCACAAAGGCAGGGTTGCTGTTTAAAAAAAATTGTGACCTTCGACCGTACACCCTTGAACTTTGACCTGCATAACCCTCAAACGAACTCAGCTCCCGCTGGACAGTCATCAATGGTTTCCCGAAAAAATAATTTAAAAAAGTCAACCGTTCGAGAGTTAGAGCATAAACGGATGGACAGACGGACGGACAAAGTCTTCACAGTAAGGGGTTGCACACCTTAATAAATATGTCAGCCCACATTTGTGAATTACAAAATCGCCCTTAACTTGAAGTAGCGAATGAATCACATTAACCTTATCCCTCATCTTCTCTCTTCCTATTATTTACAGCATTTAGATAAACTTGTAATTGTTTCGTTATAAATTTTGGATAAACGTGATATAATATCTTCATCTATGAACTTACTCCCTTATGCAAAGTGTCAACAATTTACAATAAATTACTTATTATTGCATAAAAAACTCGTTTTTTTACAACTGGATGGTTGGGTGATTTTTAAATCGTACAGCGACGAAATAAAAGTTAAGAAATCATTGACCATTGGGTTTTATTGTAAAAAAATGTATTTGGTAAATGTACTCAAATAGTTTTGTATTTGGGGTCTTAAATTGAGGAAAAAATGAGACCTTCTATTTCTCAATACCGTATTTTATGAGCAAACCTTCCGATTTTGCAGAATCTCTCAATTTTTTGGCAAACTCGTCGACTCGAACTGCCCTTGTGGTCTGTACGTATTTAAGGTTTTTGAGAACAAGGAAGGGCGATGGTTTTAATGGTTTTTACTAACAAACGAAGAGATATATCTAACTACTTAGCAAATTGGAACAATGGGTGAATTATTGAGCCAATCTGATTTTCAGCAAATTGTAAACAGTTTGAAGATGAAGAGAAGAGTTAAAAAAATTGGCATATTCTTATCGCTTGATTTTGCAATTAGCAAAGTACAGACTTGTTTTGTAGATCTATGTAACGCTCTCATAAGCAGAAGAAGAAATATAAAAAAGCTTCTGCTTTTTGCTTTTTAGGCCGATTTTCTGTACAAATAGCGAAAGGTTTAGTCAATCATCCCAAACACCTAAGGAAAACGTCAAATTAATTGGGCTGTGACAACGTCTCAATAAAATATTCAATTTATATTTGGGATCGGAATATTTTGGCCGTTCATAAATTCTAGCATTTGATAACTGACAAGGGAAGTCGTATGAACAATAAAAATCGAATGATTTGAGACCTATGTCGATGTTATCGATGTTTAAAATTTAAAAATATTTTTTCGACAATTATTGTTCAAACGAAAAAGCGTTTCAAGCAAAGCTCTGAGTTTATCTTGCAGAGATTCCCTAGTCAGTTAATAATCTATAGAAATTTCCGACAAACGATGAATGACAAAACTAAATGGAATTTTATATCATATTATTTACAGGATTAAAATTTGAATTTTTTTTAGTAAGCTGACTTTAATTTTAATGATGGGCATTTGTGATGGATCGGCTGATTTTACTTGTTGCAAAACTAATTGCTAATTAGCTTAAAACAACAACCTTTCCAGGCTCTCAATAACTCCTTGAAATTAGTTATAAAGTCGATTCAATGCTTGGGTATTTTTTAAACCAATTGGTACATAAGATATAAGATCAAGGAGTTATTAATGTTATTATGGATATCTACTGTTTCGGTAATGCCTTGCTTGGCTTAAAGTACGTTTTTAGGAAATATACAGATAATACACGCAAAATGAAAAACCCCAATTCAAGATGACAAATGACACAGACCAGTAAATGTCAATTAATAAATTATTTTGAGATGATGAGTTAATGTCATAATAGATATGGATGAATATTTGAAGAGGGATCGGGTCGTTAACCCAATTTCCTGTCCATTAATTCCATTTCCCTTTTATATTAAGTTTAGAATCCTTTTAGTAGAAACGCAGAAAAGAGAGATTCTTTTAGTTTTTATTGTCTTTAAATTTAAATCCGGTGAGGGATTTGAAGAGATTTTGAACATTAAAATGAAATTAAAGAAAAAACAGAGGTAGAAAGCTAAGGAAAAGTAACTCATTTTTTAGCATGTGACAAAGGGTTGTCACATCTTCGAAATCCTCTCAAATGATAATTAATAATCCATATTAATATAATATTTTAAGCCCTTCATATTAACTCTTAAGTTGTAAAGGGAAATCAATTCAACATGACTTTTTATCACAGGTTAGAGTTAGATTTCTAATCTAAAACACAGAAAATTATGCCTTTCTTATTCAAAATTTCACGCAAATCGCATTTAGTTAATACTTGCAGATATTGTTACGTTTTAACTTTTAAGCCACTTGGTTGAAGAGTATGCAATAATTTAGTCTAATAGAAACATTCATAAAACTATCCAATTAATTTAAGTCAACGGAAACATTTGAAGTACGAAAAACGTCTCTTCGATCCTTAGGGTTCAAAATAGACATTTTTTATTACGAGTCTTTGATGCCATTATTTTCTGCGTTTTAAAACGATTTGATTTAAATATATCATTAAGGTTGGAACTTGGAAGGTCATAATGAGAAATACCCATCCACGCACTTCTGATGGGTTATGGTATTAAATAATTATAAATAAAGCGCTTATGAATGATAAGCAAGTTTGCATTGGAATTGTGAGTAATTTATGACGGATAGAACTCGATCGACTTTATTTAGATTTTATTTTATGCCTGCTATATTTAAAGCAAAAAGAGGCTATATTAATATTAAGCTATTTTTTAAATCAGCATATGCTGCATGGATTTATTTCAACAAGCTCAAATTCGTCAATAAATCTAGTACGAATGTTCGTACTGGAAGTGGAATAGGAACCTGGATCCTTTGTTCAAATACAATTATCTACAAAGAGATATTATTTAGAGAAACTTATTATTATAATTTTGGTTTCCAAACGTCCCGTGTCTCGAGAACCCTATTTTTATTTCTTGAATTGAGCATGAAGCCTCGCAGTCGATTTACCGTGTTTAGGTAGATTAAGGAATTTCATGGATGAGGACTTGTAATTTGCAACTTGGTTTCCTTCGCATCTCTCTTCGTCCTCGACGATCTCGTCCAATCCATCTCCCATTTCAAATCCAAGAGATCATATTTACATGTTCCTATTTTGTATGCAGATTTAAGGGCTTGTTTCGGTATCTGAGCCCCTAAAATACATCCCATTATTCGGCTATTAAAAATGAAATAAAAAAGCAGTTTGGGTTGGGAATGTAGGGAATTTGTGATGTAAAAAAATTGATGGCCACACCTTCTCCATTCCTCCCTCTATTCAAAATATTAAAATATATTATGCATAAATATTATGGAGTGGATTCGGTCAGTAGAACGTAACTATATCTTCACTAGCTATTAAATTTATTATAGAGACAGTTTATATTTATTTGGAGAGTACGTGGACCAGACCTTAAAAACGATCAAACGGATCATTTCCCTTTCATCTTCCTTTAAATTTAAAAAGCTATACAGCCAACAGTCTAGTCTCTCCGTCTGGCACTAGGGTTTAAATCTATGATTAAATTTATGATTTTCCTATTTATTTTATGCTACATAGGGAAAATATTTAAGGGTCTATGATCAAATGTCAAAACACTGATTTTAAATGGTAACCCCACATGTCTGATACATCATTGTTGGAATTACATGGTAGTGTGAAGTTGGATTCAACAATGTATGCGAATACTCTATGATTGGGGAACTTTGGGATTCTTTCATGAAACTACGACTCCCATAAGCTGAACAAGGACGTTATTTGGCGACTCGTGGTTTCACCCTTTTGCGATATACGTTCCCAACTATTTTTATGTATCGTAGATAAAAAAAATGAGTTTTAAACGGTTGAAAATTTGATTTCGGAAAAAGGGTTAGTATGTGAAGGGGCTACAGACATATACGAGATAATTTAAACAGAATTCCTCCGTCTCATAAAAGGAGCTGAAGAAGATGATTTGGAAGATGTTATTCTTGAGCCCATTGTTGTTTTTTTGTTGATGAGAATTGAGAAGATGTTCCTATGATTATAAGGGATTTACATCTCTACATCTTGGTTAGCATTGTTGGGAATGTTAGATTAGTATTGGTGGTGGTATGGTAGTTTGGTATTGTTGGTGGTGGTGGTGGATGAGGATATTCTATTCTTGCAATTTCTTACACTTTTCGAGAGGATTGTTCTTAAAATGTTGGGATGATCACTTTTCTGAGCCAAAGTTCCCATTCTTCCTCAGTCCACTCCCAAAGGCCCAACAATCAACAACAAGCAAAAAATCATCTTCATCTCCAAACAACAGTTCCCACTCATTAACTCCACCAATCAGGCAACAAGTGCAGGACATTTATATTCCAACGATTGCAGTTATATTTAATTATTCGCAAGAGTTAAAATAGGCCATGTTCTCGTCAAGACTTGGCTCGGTCGCTGCTGCTTTGGCAGGTAAGGTTTCCATATCTAATTACTATTAAGGCAAATCCGCTCTAGATTCAATAGTAATCGCATGGCTATTTATAGAAAAATACATACATGGGGCTTTATGGAAAGGGCACAAGGGCTATATAAGGTTTGACATTTTGTCCAGGGATTTGGCACTACCCATCTTAATTTAAAGCCGTCTGAACAAAGTCAGAGATCATAGTTTGACAGTTTGGGTTAAATAGCTAAATAGGTTGGGTTTTGGGTTGTTCGGAGATATTCCTGATATTCCCGTAAGGGCAAAGCCTGTAAGAGTAAATGAGGAAATGGTGGAAAGTAAAAGTGCTTGTTTTTATTCAGAGATATGGATTCCATATTATTCATTGATTATTGACCAATTCCCTCTCTCCTTCCTCACATTAACATACAATTATGCTCAACTAATTATAATTAACCCCCTTCACCATCATCCACCTACTTGATAGTATTGAAGGAACTCGTGATATTTAACACGGAAACGTGGAATTATTCTCGGAATGTGGACCATATACTGACAAATGGTACCCTTCCGATTAGACAATCAGGCATACGCACTTTTAGACCCAATCTCTATCGCCAATTTCTATGAATGAAATTAACGTTTGTCCTTTCATTTTTTGGTTTATATACAGAGTTTATATCATTTTCGTCCAGATATTTCCATCAAGACACCACCTTTTAAGTGGTTTCAAACGCATTTTAGGGAATAAACTGGGCTTAATTAAATAAACGTCTAAAGATTGTTCGATTTAATCGTAGAAATGATTTCATAATATTCAGAGGCCTTTCGTTAAGTAGTTGGTTATGGCATGATTTGTCCGCAAAGAGCGTGTTTGGTGTTTACTGAAACGGATATTGGGAAATGTGCTTGTGAGGAGGGATTAACATCTCATGCATTTCATGCAAATAACAATGAAGACGTTTTAACGTCAATCTTAAGCATTTCCCAATTCTTATTAGAATATCAATTCCACACTAAAGTGATTGTTGAGTAGACAGGGACCGGAATCAGTTCAATCAGTTGGCACTTAGCATGTTAAACACTTGTCCATTTACAATGTAACTTTGTTGAATCGTAAACCAATGGTCTGTTCATACATAATCAACCAGTACATCAATGCTGTAAACGCTTCTTATTTCAGTTAAATAAGAGCCAGAGTTTATGAATGGGCCTTTTAGGAGTCTCTAAATGCATGGCTATTTTATTTCCTTTGAAGAGGTTACAAGAAACATACCCGTCCAAATATGAAACCCACAAAGATTCATTTGGACGCAATTGTAATAATATTGTTAACTACATAACTTTCACTTGATCTCTCTCTCAGTTAGAACCTCAGAACTCCAAATCAAATATTAAAATTAATGGACAATGGCTCTTGCAACTGATGGATGATAAATGAAATCCTCTAATTATCCCTCTTCATAAATGAATCCCGTTTCAACTGTTTAGAAAACAGAGATTTGATATCTCTCGATCCATCTCAATCAAAATGCAGAAAGAAGAGTAGGGCTCATCAGATTAGATATCAGAAAATACCGTGTCATACAAGTTTGTGGAAAATAGATTGATCATGATATTTTAAATTTTAACACTCTAACTACATCCAAAGCAATATTGTTTGAATCAATGTTAGTCTCACTATATTCCTCTGTAGTTTAATGAAGTAAAATCGACATTTAGAAACAGATATGGGGATCAGGGATTTAGTAATTAATTAATTAAGGGCATTCGTGACTTTGAGGACCTGTTTAATTGAGGTTAATATTTAAGGGTAAACCTCAATGAGTCTTACTCCCTCTAGCGGAGAATTGAATCACTACTCGAATTTGAATTGCAAAGGACGTTCTAATTCCAGCCAATTTGATGCCATTTCGTTCCTTGACTTAAAACCTTAATTAGAATTAAGGTTGGCTTTAGAAATGAAGTAAGAATTGGGGGAGTTTCACTTTGCCCTGTGACATAAATGTTATTGACTAGATTATGGTCGCATATTAAAAAATACCTGCATATGATTATCATATTGACGTAGTTGTTATTGATATGTGCCGTATTGTTGTGTAGGTACATTGTTGTGAGGTTGATTGTTGGTAGTCAGAAATGAGGAATAGGAATTGAGTATTGAGATTGACGATGTCCAATTTGCAGAAAGGGAAATGGAAATTAGGAATTATTTAAATTGTTGTCTGCGTGCAGTAAATTATCGTTTGGTCAATTGTGACTCAATAGTTATTCAGAAATAAATTACTCTTTTCGAGACTGTTGCATCAGGAGTAGTTGGAAGGAAGATAGGTGGATTGCAATTTGTAATTTATGGACAGGGAGGGCCCTATATGCAAATAACGGCTAAATAGGTCACAGCAATACGAGGTCGGTCATTCACATTTACCACATCGCACCATACACTGTATTTTATTACCATCAACATTATTTTTAAATCTCTAAATTTTATCGAAATTCGCAATAAATCAGGAGGAATTGGCGACAAGAAATCCTGTAACGTTCATTATAGCAAGAATGAGATGGGAGGATAGGAAGTTACGATACATTTAGTATAGTGTCTTATTATAATTTTCTAAAAAAATCCTAGAAATTCAAGCGAGATATTAGCATGTTATTGTTAGTTGTTCGTGTAGTATCTTTGTTATTTCCGATGCATTTTTGCGAGTCCATTGTTATTAAATTTTGTATCACAGGTTTTGCGAGTCCATTGTTATTAAATATTGTATCACAGGTGGGATTTTTAGCGTTCATATTAATTGCATATTTAGCCATGCTGAGCCGTATAAACGCTGAAGATTAGGGCTCTGACGTTTAGGTGATGTCCCTTGTCAGACTAAAGACTAAATTTTTACTCATCTAATTAATCAGTAAACTTTAAGCTCTCATAATCCCGAGTATACATGATCAATGAAAATATTTTTAACGCTCAAAATGAACCCGATGGAAGTTATATTGAATGAATTTGAACAAATGAATAAACTAACAAACCTTGCTTTGAATAACCAAGTAACGCTTGCACTGGTGACATGGGTGCCTGTTCCAGCGTGGGGGTCGATTGGGCGTGGGAAACTTGACCCCTGCTCGACGCGGAGCGGGACGGCGGCGCACGAGTCCATCTGCGACAAATACTACGAGTGCATTGGGAATGTGACGCGGGTGCGGGACTGTCCCAACGGCCTTGCTTTCGTGGGCGGGGGCGGACGGGCGGGGCGTGGGAACCAGCTTTTCGGGAACTGCGAGTACGACTTCAACGTCGACTGCACCGGACGAGAAAAACGAAGTAAAGGCATTTCTCAAGTTTCTAAGTAGTTTTTGGGTATTTTAGTTTTTGCAGTGGCGTTGCCGTCGATGGTGGCGGGGCAGAAGAAGGGGACGGATCAGATCAATCCTTGTGACGTGAAGGGGAAAATCGTCGGAGACGTCACTTACTGCGACAGATATTGGGAATGCGTGGGTGGACAACCCGAGCTCTACGATTGCCCCAATGGACTCGCCTTTGCGGGCCGGAATCGGGGCGTCGCGGACGGATGTGACTACCCATGGAGGGGCAACTACTGCGAGGGAAAACAGTTAGCTAGTGCGTTACTACGATTTTTAAGCGAAGATACAATTTTTAACCATTTTTTGTATGAATTTTGAGGTGGCTATGTGGTATTGTGGTATTGTCGACTTTTGGTTGGAGATCCTTTACTGATCTAACAAGGGAACATTCCCAACTGTACCACTCCAATATTTGTTTGATTAGGATGATTCAAGAGAGGACGAGGAGGTAAAAATGATAAAATAATGAAAAATTGGAACTAAAGTATATTTGGAATTTCGGACACGACCTACCTTAGGTAGCAGTTCAAGTACATTTTATCTGTAAGTTTTATTTTTGTCTGCAAGTCCAATGATAAAGGTTTTGTAAAATGTTATGCTTTCAACCATTAGTTACATACTTCCTCCTTCAAATAAGACTTAAAAAATATCTTGGTGTTACAGTTGGGAATGTTCCCTTGTAAGTGTCTTCGTAATAAACCCAAAACCTTATTATCTTCGTATAATGTATTGAGGTCTTTAGGTTTAATATAATTCTCCGGATGGACTTAAATCAGTGAAGTTCTTTCAAAACCACATGTTATCCATGTTGCTGGACTTTTGCATATGGAATGCTTTTGACGGGATTTGATGAGATTTGATGTAATTACAGACCCTCCAATCAGCACGGATCATTGTGATTGGTTGTACGGTATTTTCGGACACGAGACGAGTTGCACCCGGTACTGGACTTGTTGGAACGGAACTGCAACGGAACAACTCTGCATCGGAGGACTCCTCTATAATGAAGACACCCATGCCTGCGACTGGCCCGAAAATGTTCCCGGATGTCAGAAACATCGTAAGTTAACAAGCAATTATTATCCCCTAAAAAATTTTTTTTAGTCGTTTTTAAAAGTAATTACGAACGTTTAAAATCACTTTCGATCATTTTAAATAAAACTAGCAAAATAACTGACAGTATTTCTAACTTTCTATTTATTTTAAAACTCTAGCTCTGTGCAAAGACGACGCAAACGGCAACGTGCCCCTTGGAAAATCCTGCAACCGATACTGGCAATGTCAAGGGGGTTACCCGCGTCTCCAGCGATGCCCCGCCATGTTGGTCTTCGACAAGAAGTCCCTCCGATGCGTCGTGCCACCCACCGAAGACTGCGACATCCCCTCCACAACCCCACCCCCTCCAGAGGAAGATGAGCCCCAGGGCGAGGGTGCACGACCCCAACAAGGGGGGCAACAGGGGCAACGTCGACCTCAAGGGGGCAACCGACAAGTCGTCCAAGCCACCCAGTTGAGGGAGCAACAGCACAGGGATCGGGTCGATCATCGGGAGAATCAGTACAAAGAACGTTCAGACAATCGAGAACAACAGCTGAAGGACAGGACGGACCAGCAGAACCGTGACAGGTCAGAGGTCAGAGGTCAACAGAGGGAAAGGCCAGAGGTCAGGGAGCAGAGGTCAGAGGAACAAGCCGGAAGTCAGAATGTCCCCGTGTACATCGTACAACAAGCCGCTCCTGAAGACGCTGAAGACGCTGAATTTGTCGGAGGCAACCGTCAGCTTTAAATATCAGACAAAAGCATTAATTTTTTAATTTCTAAGTTAGAATTGAACCCTCAAAATACAAGCGAAATGATTCCTCGACCTTTTGCTTCAGTTCTCAAATATTTCGAAACCGTAGGTAATTTTACGAATTAATTGCCTCCATAGATTTAAACATGAATGAACTTCAATACATGCACAATTTTTTGTAAGCCTACTTTCTCATATATTGTTGTACTGTATCTTTTGTGTAACCGTTTTGTACGATGATTATGATTTTTTAAGTGTGACGTGTGAATAAATGGCCCAGTCTTGTCTGTCTGTTTTTTTTATATAAAACAAAAAGATTTATTAATTTTCCTTACTCTCCAATTATAAAAAATATAGAATGATTTCAATTTAATTTTGTTGACGATTTATGTAAAAAAAACAATTTTAAGCGAATGGAGTGTAGATTTTGATTCGGTGTTGGAATTTCTAGTAGCTGATGAGTTTATTTCTTCAAAGCTCCGTAGTAGTTGGCACTAGAATAATTTAATGACACATTAGAAGGATTTAAAATTAAAAGCAAAATGTTTTTAAAATTAGTCAAATTTTGAAGCTTTCGTCGAAAAATTTAATTTTTTGAAGGGTGTTACTGTTACCATTTGGGGACGTGTTCGGGATCTTCACAAGTCAAGCTGTTCTCGTTGACAACTTTTCCTTCTCCGCAGGAAATGAGTCGTGGATATCCGTTGACACAAGTTATCAATCGACCACAATCTCCCGGAAGTGCGAATCGGGGGTAAGGCCAGAATTTGTAGGCCAACGTGTCCGGTTCTACCTTATCTGGGCATCGGTATCCAATCACCTCTGCAGTTACAAATAATTAAAAATATACGTTTTTAACTATCTTCCAAGCCCTGTTGGCCTGTCTGAAGAGCTTTAAAAGGTGGAAGACCGTTTAAAACCCGATTTAACTCATTAAACCTATTAAAACTCTCCTAAAACCCCCTAAAATATCCTAAAACTCCATTCACACGAGATTTAACTGGTAATTTGTGAGTTACCTTCGGGATTGCATTGGTCAAGGAGAAGATCGGGCCAGTTGCAGGAATGTGTCTTGTCGTCATAGGCAAGTCCAGCCTCACAGGGTGTTTCGTATGGGACACCGTAGGCGCATTTAACATATGAAGTGTGACAGCCTGGGGCCTTGGGGTACAGGCCGAATTGGTACAGACATCCGGGTGAGGAAATGGCCGGAACTGCCATTATTAAGAGTTTAAATGATGAATTAAGAGTGACCTTTGACCTTTGACGTTTGACCTTGTTAGACCTTGTTACTTACTGTCGGCGAGTCGCTTGTCACAGTGGACGGCCCAGTTGTAGTTGCAGTGGTTGTGGACGGCCCCTTTCCCGTCGTACAAAAGCCCGTTCTCGCAAGTCTCGAGTGTCAGGGTCCCGTTCTCACATTTGTAGAACTTGTCGCAGTATTCGGGATGAGCCTCCGTCGCCAGTCCGTACACATCCGGGCATCCTGGAACACCCAGTCCCTGACCTAATAACAACAAGAAAAATTAACTTATTTACTAGCAGAATTATTAGAAACAGTAGGCTCATCGATTCAATCCTCTTCATGAGTCATTTTATAGAATATATCAATGAAACTTTGAATTAGAAATTAAAATACAGGCTCATCTATACGGGCAAGCTTTGGGATGACACCCCGAAAACCGGGTGAAAGGTTTTCCATTTTAATCAATGCATTTTTTTTAAATAAACCATTTTAATTGATGCATTCAAATGTGTAATTTGGTTCATGAGTAGCACTTTTTTCGGCTACCCTATGGGGATGGGGACCATGCATATGTAAATGCATTTAAAATCCGTCAATATTTGTTTCTGTCTGAAATGTGTTTTTTTAAATTTTTTTGTCAAATCATAAGTGTTTTTTTGTGGAAACTGAGGGTTTCGCTTTGTTCGTCTCATTTAGCGAACGAAGCTTGTACAGGATTCCGTAAATACCGTAAAAATATCACCCACCGAAATAACTCCCCAATGCCACTATACTTCACAGACTTTTAGAAGTCAATTCTTATAGGGAGATCTTTTTAATAATTTGTGTATATATGTTCATATTGTGTATTGTGTATTGCATGTCGCATGTATGCACTTAATTGATTAAATAAAGAATAAATTGTAATTAGTAAAAAAGAGCCATCAATTTGGATTTAATTCATACTCCGACAACTGCATTTCCTCCCCCCGTTCCCACGATAATAAACCTCAATTCAACTTTCCCAAACCTCCTTTAATTGTTCTAATTAGCTCTACTCACGTTTTATTTCTTAGCGTTGATTAGGAGCAATAAAATCATGATAATTTTGATAGAATAACAAGTCTCACGGTTTTCATGTCAAACTCACGATAAAATTTAAGTCTCTCCTCATTTCAATTTCATATTTTCTCTCCTGAGAATTCAGAGATTCAGACAAGTTGAGATACACTCAAACCCATATGTGTAAACCTACTTGCAAAATGCCAGGATTTGGGGTTTGCGACATCAGATCAGACATTTTAACATGAATGCAAAAGCGAACTAACATCGATATAAATTTGTAATTTAAACAAGAGAGCTGTAGCTTAAATGTCATTAAAAAATACTTATATATCTAGTCTCCTTTTTAAAAAAGAACGACAAATCAAAAAAATTCGGCACTCGTCTAGTCTCCTTTAGTCGCCAAATTAAGGGGACTTGCGTTGTTTCAGAGTGCCCCATAAGGAGATTCTCTCGTTACCCCCCAACGCCATTATGGATCCTCTCCATTAAATTTGCATATGATCGTCTAAATGTTATGTAAATGAGCTAAAGGCTATTAGGCGATAACAGGTTCTATTATTTGTATTGGCTAATTATCGAGAATGATAGGAAGTACAGGGGTTACCTTGATTGAGGGTGACGAGGGCGAGAAGTGAGGTCAGGCAGAGGGTCACAGCCTGAACGGATCTCATTTTTACTCCAGTCCCGAACCAAGAAACAATTAATTAACTAATTAATTAGGTGGTGGCTAATCGATATTTGACTATTCACCAGTCCGTCTCTATAATATCTGATCGAGTCAAAGGACAGGGCAGAAGTAAGCACCCGATCTATACGAACAACCGCCCTCGTACACGATATCACCTATACGCTTATTATATCCCTCAATCACCTTACCTTCACCAATCACTTTAGCATCACTCTCACACTTACTTTTAATACTCATTCATAAATCACACCATTTCTGACCCACCTGACCTTAATAAGTTTAAACTGCAGAAGTGCCCAAAAAACATCTAAACATTTCTACCTGAACTTTATGAACGGCCCTTGGAAAAGCAGACAATGTATTTGGAGACAAAGAAGGACTAGAATAATAAGATCAGTTTCCATATTCTGATTGTGAAGTAATACATTTCGATATTCATTTTCGTTTAGATTTAGTCGTTAACATAAGGACTTGATTGGGAGCATAAAACTTAATATTATTCAAGTCTACTATTTTTTGTTGGAATCAATTGGTGACCCACTTCTTGGTACTTGTCTTTGCTAAATGGATTGGATTAGATCACCTTCCCCATCTAGACCAGTCACCAATAATCCAATTTTATTTGCTAGTGTAATCAAATATTTACATTTATCCATGTATTAACAAAGCGTTGAGGGTCCAAAAGTTTAAAACGACTCGATCAATCAAAAATTGTAGGCATATTTGACTATTTTTTAACTACTAGCTATAGTAGCTCACTCCTATAATTTTTTTAAAATTAACATTGCAGGTATTTTTATGCCTGTGTCGCCTTACCCCAAACATAAAAGCGTCGCGTACCATGTGCATGCAAGCGCCGTGCTTGCGCGGTCAATGGAACAAAACCCTTACTTGCATCGTAGATGACGCTACCCTCTACTTCTTTCCTCTTAAAATAACCTCAATCAAAATCGATCCTAAATATTTCTCCATCCAAACTACCAATTAAATTAATAATTTAAACGGATGTAAATATTTAATTAGTTCAAAAAAGACTTGATAACTCGCTCCAAGGTTTGCAAGGATCCACCTACTTATTCGATTTAATTAAACGATTATTTAAAGCGATCAATTATCAAAGCTGATGGAAGGGCTCACGCGATCCGACCACGTTCAAAGGGCTTCCCGATCCCGACCCGAGAGGCAAACAACTCGATGGAATTATATATTGGCCTATAATTAAGTAATTCTAATGCAATTTAGTTAATTACAGTTTAATTTCCTTTGCATTGAGAATAAATGTAAGCGTGGTTTTGTTTAATTCATATAAGCAACAGGATCCAACCTCGTATTATAATTGCCAAGAATGGGGAATCTGTGAATGTTTATTTTTCGATATTTTTGTGTTTTCAAGGCGATTTAGTTGATTCGTCCCTCAAATCCTTTCGTCCTTACCTTTTCTTAGGAGAGAAACTTTTGTTTTTCAAAAGAATCACAAAAACCCCAGGAAAAAAAATCGTGGAAACCCTGAGTTGATGAATGCTCTACTTTCATCGTTTATATTTATTTTTAGACAAATGGTCAGGTACACAGCTTCACTTTTCATTAAACGGGAGATAATTCAGAGTTTTTTTTAATTCACCTGTAGTTTTCATATTCCCTGTAAGAGTTTAAAAAATAATAGCAGTGTCATTGGAACAATTCGTCTTGTTTAACATGAATTTAGTTTAAGAGCTCAAATATCCCTTTTTTATTTTAATGGATAAAATAATTTAACTTTGTAAGGTTAAAAATAAAAGTCATTTGAAAAATGCCAAAAGAAATAATCTCCTGTAACCCGTCTGAACAAATGAATGCAATTAAATGCATCCCTTGAAAAAAAGATAATTATTCCTAATTACGTTTCCCGGAACAAGTTTGGCCACTTCTTCAAATCCAACGATAAAGAATTTAAACGTTTGGTAAAGTATTCATGACTTTAAATTAATTAATTTAAATACAGTTTCCAGCAGCTATTCCTAATTCCTATTTGCAAAGAACATATGAATCCAATATCCAATTAAAAACAATAACTCTATTCAATTAAATATTTAAAGTTGCTCAATTTTAATGTAATTCAATTTTCAACGCTTTTCCAATTAAACAGTTAAATATGTATATTTTGATAATTGGCACAACTGATTGATTGTTATTCAATTTGAATATTTGCAATAGGATTTTTTTTAAATTTGCTTGGTACGTGTATCCCACTGATTTGCCTCACAATTGAGAATAAAAATATGTCAAAATGTCAATCGACAATTATCAAGGTTCGTTGAGCTTATGATGCTCTAGAGCTCTGCCCAGGGGTCATAACCTTTTAAATCATCCTCTTTGGATTGAGGCAGTGGGGGATTGAGTATAAAAATTGTTTCAGAAACAACTTCACAATTAGACTTTAATTTAATTGGGATTGGGTATTCAAATGTTTTAATGTTTTATGAGGTAGTTAGAACCTCAGGACTGCAATTGAGACAAATGTGATAATGATAATTGCATCGAGACGTCCAATATTATTAAAAAGAGACAACAATACGAATACACGGAAATGGTCATAGACAGTAATGTATGTTAATGTGCAAGGAGTAAGGAGTTATGTTAAAATGTAACATATATGGCTACACGATCACAAGATTTAAATATCATTTAGTAATTTAGTTGTGCTAAAAGAATACTGTGGTATCGTGACAATTATCACTCCGACATTTATCTCAATCTTCCCTACACCGCAACTAGATGCAGACATTTGGGACATATTTGTGGGAGGTGTAATCGTGTAATTGTCCCGTTCCCTAAATAACGTTCAACGTGTACAAAGATAACTTTCAATTTCTAAACTGGTTTTCGGACTACCCAAAATATTCTGCAATGAAGTGCACCCCACCCTTTTCCCTATCTGACATTCTAATAATAATTTATTGGTCCTATGGAATACATTACTATATTATTATTATTACTTATTCTAAGAACTAGATCGGAGGATAGTCGAGAGTTACTTTTAAAGATTTAGGCCAAATCTCAACTCAGAAACTTTTACTTCTGCCTGAGAAGTTATTTCAAATTGAAGAAGAATATCAAATATCAGAGCCTTATAACCCTTTAACCGGAATTCGTAAAAGGACTCTTTTCATTATCCAAAATAATCTTCTAGAATAATCTTCTAATCTGTGGATTTAAACCTTCTGAATAAAGCAGTTCTCCTTTCCCTTTCCTTAAAATATCCCGAATCAACTACAAGAAATGAATCACAGATTAGAAATTATTTTATTTTTCTAATTCATTTGCAATTGCATTTTGCTTAAGGACAAGGGCCCTTCATAAGCACCTGGGGTAAATTGATGCAAAAAAATTGGGGCAGATTGCTACATATGTAAAGTATAGGACAACATTATTCCGCTTATTCTATGGTTTGTGGGTGTGGAATTCTAACATCTTAAGACGGGTCCTCAGGACCCTGACTTGGGGTTCGATTCTCGGTCACGGGATCGGAGTTTGTTGTAAACATTGGGGCACTGTAAAACACGGGGTTACGGAACGTTCATCGACGTAAATTATGTCGACCAAAATTCCCGTCGATGCTTTGACATGTGTCGATGTATTGGTCGAAGAGCCGTGATTTGATTATAATACATGTCGCTATAATTCATGTCAACGTTGTTTTTGTCGATGAATAGTCCTGGAACTTACAATACATACCGTTATGCCGCGCATATTCAAATAATAAGAGTCAGACACAATGACACATGCCTAGGCTATCAGAGTTTTGATTCAACCAGTATTACTGAATGTTTCGATTGAGGAAGCCAGGTTTTGTTGCTTAAATCTCTTATAAATTGTGAATGGCCCTTGGATGTATGAATATGATATTATTATGATGCTTTAGTTAAGGGAATGGATGAACTATTTGTCAAGAGGAATAATCTCGTTTGTCATCTTGAAACCTGAATTGCATTTTTAACCAAGAGGCCCAGCCCTAGCTTTAAATAATTCAAAGATTTGTATGCAAAAGTGATTGGGAAATGACGGAAGAGGTGGAAGCAAAGTTATGTCCTCATCTCTCAGTCAATTACATTACGTATGACTAGTTAGTGGCTAGTATAAATATTTAAATGAAATATTAAATCAATTTAATTACGCAACCCAGGAATTTGTTTCAGTTGTACTTTTTTATTCTTATTTTATTTTAATATGGTTTAGATTCTCGGGAGACGTGAAACCATTCAAGACTCACAATTTCACACACATTACAAAGGCACACAGAGAGTAGTTCTAGTTGGCAACCACAGACTTTCTAGTTTTTTATCAAACATCAAACTTGAGGTATAAAATAATATCAAAATATAATATGAAAAATATATATATATTCCTCTTAAATCCTAAATCAAAAATCGTATAGCAAAATAGGGAGTTTACAAAGTTTTAAAATGACTTGAGTCTTTCTTATGAGTTGGATTTTTTCCTGAAATTTTTACCTACTTTTCTTTAATAACCCCCACCAATCCTTCATTCTTCAGTTTGACGATCCATTCTTCGACTTTAGTTCTTGTCATCGTCGAACCATTTCTCGCTGAAATATTGTAAAGGAACAATTAGTTAAATACATGAATAATTAAAATATTGAAACCTGTTAGAGTTATTAATTCTGATATGGTAATTGATCGTGAGATGATTAAATTATTCTAGTTGCATTCGCATGTAATATTATGCAAGGAAAAGATGGGTTAATTGAACCCTGCGTGTGTTGGTTTGAAGGTACAAGAATGCTAGAAATGGGGCAACATAATAATTGGAGTGGGTATTTCTCTTCTAAAATGGGGCACTGCGAGATAAAACGGGGCAAATTAAGAAACTAACCACCCAGGGACGTTTTCAGGGTCCTCGCATTTGAGGTTGGCCTCCGAGTAGACGGTTCCAGGTGGACAAGATCCCAATTGGGGTTGAATTCCATTTCGGCAAATGTAGAATTTCTGGCAGTCTTCGGGGTGAGGGTAGGTAGGATGGGGCAGAGGGCGACCATTGTTTCCCAAAACATCTCCATCGGGGCACGAGAACCCATCAGCTAATTTCTCTGCAGGGGCAAAGTGGACAAAATCGGAGTTTAATAAAAACGTCGAAATAGTGTCCCCACATGGGGCAGTTATTTAGGGGGGTTAATTGAATTACCCTTTTTCCTGTTTTCCTTCTCGCATCCTTGACGTTGTGCAGATTCTGGCCAAGTACAGGTTCCTTGGTAGTCGTCGTAAATGAGGCCACTTGGGCATGGGACGACATTGGCAACTCCGTCGACACAGTTGTAGAATTTGTCACAAACCTGTGGATCCTCATGAGAGAAGTAGCCGTTCTTCCTTGGGCACTGAACCGTTGATTGAGCCGGTTCTGGGTAAATAAGCCAACGTAAACATAAAAAAAACACGAATCTCGACATAACAAGTCTCTTAACCTCCTAACCACCCAATTAAAACAGGATGCAGTTTTATCTAATTCGAACATCAAGAAAAGAACGGTTCTTTCTGCATTCATCATGTAATAAACGCAATGAACCCAAACAAGGTCCTATTAACTCACTTTTTTCAAGGAAAACAGCTCAAGGCCCTTTAAAAACCCCAATATTTTTCAAAAAAATTCGAAACTTATGTCTAAAAATACTTACGGAGTTCAGTCCTCTCTCCACAATCGACGTTGAAGGGGAGGTCACATCGCTCGTGGTTTGGGTTCTTGATTTCGAAGAGGAGCCCGTCGGGGCACAACTTCTGTTCTGGCTGGGCGTCCTGGCATTCGTAGTACTTGTCACACTGCTTGGGGTCCGCGAAGAACCCGTTGTTCTCGGGGCATTTGAAGGCGACGGCGAAGCCCACTGTAAAAGCAATTCAATTTAATTAGTGGGTGTAATTAGTTAACCGTGATTAGTGTAAAGGGTTAATGTCTTACGAAGGGCGAGTTGTAAGAGGAGAGCTTTGGTCATGATGATCCGTATGGTCTGAGGGCTGAGGAGATACTGGAAGTGCAAGAAGGCTTAAAGCCCAAGTGAAATTTTTTCACAATTTCTTGAAAGTAGGCTAACCAACCTCGCCGGCCCAACAACCACTTATTCCGAGTTATATTCACTTAATATATGGTTATATTAACTATTAACTATCGAGAACCCCTTTAAGCAACTTAACCAACTCGCAATAGTAGAAATAGTCGAATAAAATAAGGAGTATTTCAAATCCTTATATTTGTCTCTGTTACTCTGCAGACAATCCCTTGACAATTATCTGACGTGATCTGAAATAGAAATGGACTTCCTCATCTAACTACCACAAGGGACAAACTATTACAACCCTTACAGCTAATTCTCAATTTATAGCCACAAACTCCAAGGCATTCCAATACTAAATCATTGGCAAAGGGTTAGGGTGTCCCAAACATAATTCTTTACAGGATCTTCTGGTTCAGAGCTAGAAATATGATCCTATTATTAAATGCAGAAAATACAGGGTGTTCCGAAAATACCATCCTTCTGAATATACTGACCCTTACTATATTAAATTGGAACATTACTATTTCTATGTGTCATTAAAAGGCACATTTAAACAACTGGAAATAATTACATTTTAGATTGAATTGATGAGTATATCATCTCATGCAGGCTATTCATTTAAGCTGTTTACTGTCATTATCATATCAAATCTCATATTCTTGATCTTATAGTGCTATAATATATTTGAATGGAGTCAGTAATTCACCTGATTACAGATAAAAGTAATTATGTTCAATGTTAGAACAATTATTTTAATTTTTTTCTAAGCCGAGGTGGTAATTCATTGGAAATTTGGGATTCAATACTATATTTGGAGCATCTTGTTTTAGGATTGGACTAACTATAGTTCATAATTAAAATCGTCTTATTCTAACATCCTATAATTGTTTACAATTATTTTCCGTTGCTTAACGTTTAACATTTGTCGTACCTGAAATTGGATGCAGTCCGTAGTAAGGAACAATAGCTCCCTACAATCGCAATCTGCAACATTTTTCTCCGAAACTAAAGTCGCAACCTCTATACATTTCTAGAAACTAGTTTTTCGACAAATAAGAGTCGCAATTGACTTGACAGTTGGAAATTACTCAATATGGAATATTGAGGTGCTTCCCTAATAGATTAGTAATATTTAAATTTAATTTATTGCGAATTACATATCCTACATAAATTACGAGGATTATTAGCCATGAGTAACTTTATTCTTTTGGCAAGTCTTCATATTTGACATTTGGCTACATCATAATATTTTGTAACAATTACAACTAAATTGAAATTAAATGAACATATTCCATTTCTGGGATTCAGGGGGCGAATTCATCAAGCGACTTAAGTTAAGATATTCTACTTAAGTCACGACTTTCACTTAACTTAGGAGAAAGTCAATTCACTAAGCAACTTAAAGTGAAAGTTTTGCTTAAGTTAAGACAAAAACTTAAGCAAGCTCCGGAGGTCACTTAAGTCAAATTTTCACTACATTTTCTTCGTTTTCTCGTGAAATCTTTGCATTCATATCGTTGCATTTCTCTTTCTGTCCACATTTACAGTTTCTTCAACATTGAACATTGTTTTAATATATTTTTAATGGCTTTACCATTTAACCCGTTGACATAATTCATAATTGCACGAGTTTTTTAGGAACGCAGTTTGATCGAAACAATGTCAAATGTCATGAGGTCGGAAATTCAATAGTGAACAATGTACTTCCACAATACTTGACATTTCCAAATAACGTTCGTGAAATAATTAAGTCAAAACAGAGGACCTTTTTGAGAATAGTAACCGAATTTTAGATGCGTGGATAAAACCAATAATAATAATTACGATCACAACAAGAATTGAGTTATACTGTATACTATATAGTATGAGTTTTTTAATGTTGGATCTGGATGTACTTTTTGAAGGTTCATGTATCGTTAAAGGAAACGACGGGTACTTTTGTTTGACAATTGGAAATATCATCAGCCCACTATTTTGACGGTTTTAAATCCCGGCAGAAAGTATATTTTTGTGAATCGTCGATATTTGATATTGTTGGTGGACTCTTGAAAAATTGTATTTTTAGTATAAAATTTATAACTTGTGGAATTTTTTAACAGTTTGACGAAACCGGGTTTACAGAAACAGTAATCTCTTTCACTTTTGTGTTTCTAATGTCAAATGTTCAATGTTGTTGTTTGAGTTAACTTTGAACTTGTTCATTCTTAAGTAGATAAAAGTCTCCCGAACAAAATACATTTTTAACTTCTTACTTCATCTTCTCTATTTCATAAGTACTCCAATTCTTACTTCGTTTATTCGAAGCCTTGAAATGCAAAATAATTTGGAAAAAAATCGGGGAAAAATAAACTAAAATTACAATTGATAGTTTGATTATATTTTTATCAAAGGAGTGAAAGGAACGAGACGGAACGAAACGAATTTCTTCAAAATTTGTTTCCCTCTCCATCTTAGCGCATGCTTAAAGCAGAAAATTTGACTTAAGTACGACTTAAGTTGAGCAAGGCTAAGTTCTGCTTGATGAATTGACTTAAGATTTTTACTTAGGGTCACTTAAGTTTCGAACTTAAGTAGCAACTTAAGATAAACTTAAGTTTGACCTTGATGAATTCGCCCCCAGGATTGGAACGGAATTCCCTTCATAATCTTAAGTGAGGAAATGACATAAGTTAAGTGTATCTGAGCATGTACATTGTACATGTTGTAAATGGGTGGACTTGAGGTTAATTGGATGAATTGTGTCTAAAAGGTTAATAATAATAGATGGCCATGGTCCATAAGCCACTTTCCCTTTTCTCCCCATTTAGAAATAGATAGATGATCCGGTCCTTAAAATAGCTCGTCCAAGGTCCTTCAAAGGGAAACCCTATTGTAAACACTATTCTTATGAATAGCTTTGGCCTTTGATCATCCACTAAAACTCTAATTTTCTAATATATTTGACTAATTATTAGCTAAATCAATTGTTTAATGGAGTATGTAAACTAAAGACTAGTTAAAATGGGAAGATTTTGCATTGTTACAAGATGGACCTTTTCTTTATACAAAGGAAAAATAAAATGCTTTAAAATCCTGATTACAGGATTAAAATATTACTTTAATAATGTAAATTTTTATTAGTTCGAACTGAAGGATTGTGCTTAAAATACTGGAGTGGAAACTGTACTGTATTTGAACTTGAAGGTCCTATTCTGTGCAAATGAGGGGGATAATCCGATAAATTATTTTAGCGACAGTTTGTATGGGCCGTTTCTGGGATACGGGGGTAATATGTTATTGTGTGATTAAGAGTTAAGAGATGTCATATTCATATACAGACTAATTCGATGATGCTGATGACTACAATTACAAAAATCCTAATTGTAGTTAAGGCTCTGATGCCAACTGACTCCCAATGGGTCAAAAGTAGGTGTAAAGCTCAGGGACCTTTGTAAGGTAGAGACAATTAGCAGGAACATTGACAAGCGAGGAGGGATGAAAATAAATTCGAGTTTTTATAATCTTCGTCCTTTTTAGCGTACCGTCTAAAACAAATTAAGAACTAACATAATGAGGAACCAAAAATAGCAACGCTTTGGAATCAGTGTTTTCACAAAAAAAGGGAATTTACTATATGCGTGACGCTGAATCAATGCAAGCCATTTAACCTTAGAACTTACTACTACTTTTGACCGTTTTGACCCAATAGGGGTCATAGCTGTCAATAGTCAAGTGTCAATTGGCAACTAAAGATAAAAATTATGATTTCGAGATCAGCATATTCAAAATTAGTCTACTTGCAGTTACAGTATTGCATCAATTGATCTGTTGGGCAGGATAAGTATTTAAGTATTTTGGCAAGGCGTAACAGTAACAATATAGCGCGGCATTAAAATATCTTTTATTTTAGCGACGCTGCGCTATCCGAAACGTCAAAAGGCAGCGAGCGATTTCGTATTTTGGAAACTTTGCCATCGAGTTTTTTTCAGCGCGAAAGTAAAATCAAAACATGAAGTTGAATGTCAGATTTTTTTTCTTAGATTTTCAAGAAAAGACAAAAGAGCACAAGGAGTTCAGATCAGTTCATTTAAAAAAACATTTTTAAAGGAAAAGAAGGTGAAAGGTTAGAAGTGAATAAGATCGTGTGAGAGTGATTTAGGAGTTGGTGTGGATAATTGATGGAAAGGGCTACAACAGGATGGATCCCAAAGAACTTAAATCTCTCCTCAAGGAGGCCAAAGACGGACTCAAGTCAAAGGACTTTGCCACCACCATCAAAAACTGCAAAGTAAGTTACGTCTTCCCTCAGTTTAAAAACTGACAAGTCTTATTCTCCGTTGATTGAAGATGGTGTATTGTGCCACAGAGATGACAGCAATGACACATGCATGACAAATCATGAAAATGAATCACACATGAAATAATAATAAGTAATTTGTAATTAATACATTTGTCATGTTTGTTTGAGCAGACAATTCTAAAGAAAGAGCCGAACCATTACCAAGCGAACCTGTACTTGGGGACGTCGATGAAAGAGCAAGGGAAATGGCAGCAAGCCATCGAATGCTACAAGAAGGCGACGGAAGTGGACCCAGCTCAAGTGTACGCTTGGCAAGGGATCATCCTCACTTATGAGAAGCAGGGAATCAAGTCCAACAACGACCTCCTCGACGCTTACAAGCGTGTTGCCACCTTCTTCGAAAAGTCCTATACTCCTATTCTATTCTTTAATCATTATTCGGTGACAATAAAAAATAAATCATGGTTTGTATTTATACAGAGATGACCAACAGAAGTACATCGAATCAACCAAGAAACTAGCATACGCCCTCATTTCCCAAGATGATCCTAAATCCGCTCTCAAGGTCCTAACTAGACTCTCAAAATCCGTCCGACTTGACGTTGAAATGGCCGGAGTGATTGTCCAACTCCTCAGCACAACAAAATGGGATACACGGACTCCGGATCAAAATGATCTCTATACCTCAGCATTGGAAACAATAGTGACACAGTCCCCTCAACCACCCGAAGACACTTGCAAGAGATACTTCACTCAAGTGAATAGATCGGGGCAGTTCGATAGGGTCATTACTCAAGCCCTCGACATGAAGGACAGATGGAACACGTATCATTCCCCCATGGAGTGGATCTGTCGCTATTATATCGAGGAAAAGATCGACGAAAAATCTCAGCTTGAGATTGGGCCAATGGATTTCTTATCGGAGAAATTATTCAAGCTTTATCCATCAAGTAGTTTTGGTCATTTTGCTCGTGGCAAGTTCCTCGTTGATGGAGAGCTGAAGATGAGCGAAGGATTCGGATTTTTGAGAACCGGACTCGAGTCGAATTTTAATCTTTTTGCTTTGCTCATTCTTGTTCAGGGCAGATTGAAGTTTGGAGACTTCGAAGGAGCTTTGGAGGATTGTCAAGAGGGATTAAGAGCTTTTGACAAAGATCTGGAAGTTTCAAAAGAGTTGAAGTTGTTTGCTTTGGAGGCGATGATTGGTCTCGATGTCGAAAAAGCTATGAACAGTTTGCACAAGGTGAGGCTTTAGAACTTTAACATATTTAAATAAACCATATCAATGGATATAGGAAAGTATCGGAGATGAATAACAAAAATACTATCCAGAAATGTGAAATCAATTATGAAAATATGTGATGATCTTGCCGCTGCGATAGTGTTCATATACCATTGAAATTAGAATGTGACCTTGAGAGTCATTGAATATACCCCTGGGGGAAGTTGGAGGGGTCACACACATGTCAATCTAATTGACGTTGCGATAGTGTTCATATACCATTGAAATTAGAATGTGACCTTGAGAGTCATTGAATATGACCCCTGGGGGAAGTTGGAAGGGTCACACACATGTCAATCTAATTGACGTTGCGATAGTGTTCATATACCATTGAAATTAGAATGTGACCTTGAGAGTCATTGAATATGACCCCTGGGGGAAGTTGGAAGGGTCACACACATGTCAATCTAATTGACGTTGCGATAGTGTTCATATACCATTGAAATTAGAATGTGACCTTGAGAGTCATTGAATATCACCCTTGAGGGAAGTGAGAGTGGTCACACACATGTCAACGTGAGAGCCTATCCGATAGCTACAAGATAGCGTTGGAATCTCAATATGCCCCAAAATGTGCCCCGGGGTGAGTGGGCGTCGTCCCGTATGTGTCTACAACATCGTACGTTATGTGGCTTCAACATAGCGTTGGAATCTCAATTTGATGCAAAATGCGCCCCGGGGCGCACCCCGGGGTGAGTGGGCGTCGTCCCGTGTGTGTCTACAACATCGTACGTTATGTGGCTACAACATAGCGTTGGAATCTCAATTTGTACCAAAATGCGCCCCGGGGAGCGCCCCGGGGTGAGTGGGCGTCGTCCCGTATATGTGTACAGCGTTAGACGGTGACGGTATAGATATATATTCATGAATATGGCATGAAGGTATTGTCTATAGGGACATGTAATACCATAGTATAGTAGTGCATATACGGTGGTGGTGGTTTTTAACATTGGGGTAGATGGGCAAACCCCAGGGGGTGTGGTCGATTTCGCCCATCTTCGAACTTAACCTGTGTTACGATCCATAGGACCAACATCCGAAAAAAAAATTGAAAAAGTTAAAGCGTTCGAAAGTTAGAGCGCCAACAATGAAAATCGGGCGGACGGACGGACGGACGGACGGACGGACGGTCACCAAACGTTCGCATAAAGTATCTCCGATACTTAATAAGCAAGAGACTGGATTCAATGTTACCCTTGCCCTTAACTATAATTTTTAGTGGTTTAATTATCAGGAATTAGGAATATATCGTTGTTTAGGCTTCAAGGAGCTTGGTTTGATTTTTGAAACATAGTATACCATAGTATTCGTAACGGTATTATAAGGGCATCCAATTTTATGTCCTCATATTTTCTCTCACACACACCTCAGGAGTTTAACATATTAACATGGTAGGTATAGGGAATCCCATCCGCTACTCTCACACACACACACACACACACAGCACCCGGAGTTTAATATGGTGCAGTATAGGGAATCCCATCCTCTTCTTTCTCACACACACAGCACCCGGAGTTTAATATGGTGCTGTATAGGGAATCCCATCCTCTCCTCTCTCACACACACAGCACCCGGAGTTTAATATGGTGCAGTATAGGGAATCCCATCCTCTCCTCTCTCACACACACAGCACCCGGAGTTTAATATGGTGCAGTATAGGGAATCCCATCCTCTCCTCTCTCACACACACACCTCCGTCCGGAGTTTAACACGGTAGGTATAAGAATCCCGTCGGCTCCAGTTTAACACGGTGGGTATAGTTAATCGCGTCCGCTGCTCAATAATATTCGATAATCAATCAACTTCATTTATTCCCAAGGCATCGTGTAGCAGCGTATTACACTAATTAAAAATTTTCTTGATTATATCTAACTACATTCGATTAAAATTAATATTTGTACCTATATCACAGCTGAAGCAAGAATTCGAAACCCAGGAAGGACCAATGCAACACAAATTATTGTTACTGGAGGCCCAACTGCAGGCTAAGCGGTTGGATTTTAAGGCTCTTCGACAAGCCTTCGGTCAACTCGAAAAAGCAGCTGTGATTAATTTGAAAGTGGATTTGTATCGAGTGCTTCTGTCGATCGATTTGGATGATTCTGAAGCCTTAAAGCGTGTTATCGATGAGCATATCGGATCTAATTTTGATAATCTCGAGCTACTCTTAACTGCTGCCATTATCCTTTTTGATCTCAAGGTGTATGAGAAATCCGGCGAGATATTGCTAAAGGTAATCTTCAATTTATTAACATCTTACAAATTTGTTTTTCAATTTACTCAAGAGCCAAGTTAATTATTTGTTCGATGCAGGTTACAGAGAACCGAAAAGGAGGAGCACGGCCCTTACCTTGGAAATATCTTGGCCTGTTGTACTCCTTACAAGAGAATGTGAGACTCGCAGCAAAGTGCTTTAAGAAGTCGTATGACCTCTGTCAATCGACGGAAGTTGGGGCTCTGCTTAGTGACGCGTATTTTGATGTCGGGGAGGACGCATGGAATTTGGAGCTTTTGATTCAAGCCACAAAATCGTTCTCCAAGTCAATGTCTAAATGGGCCTGGCTAAGACTAGGGATTTTGTACTTGAATTCCGGAAATGCTAATGAAGCCGTTAAAGCTTTCCAGGCAGCGATCCGGTCTGATATTAATGATTGGTAATTCCCTTTTACAGGAGCAAATGTCTTATAATCTGCAAGTGGTCTTCATGTATAGCCAAAAGAGTTTTTTATGACATAGTTTAAAATGTTTTATTTAATTCCAGTCACGTTTGGGAGTCCTTGGCTGACGCTTATTTCATGAGAGGATCATATTCTGCAGCACTGAACACTTACAACAAAGCCTTGTCGTTGGGATCTGATCCTATGTATCCTAAACTAAAGATCGGTGTAGTTTATCAGGTACAATACTGCAAATGTGTATTGTAAACTAAGGCAAGGAATTGATCAAAATATTAATAGTATACAAACTAATTAAATGAATAAACTATTTATTTAGCGTTTGACTCAATATGACGACTCTATTGCCACGTTGAACGAGCTGTTAAAAGAATATCCAAACAACACACCAGTCTTGGTAGAACTGTCAAGAACGTACAGCCTCATTGCCCAGGAAATGAGTGGAGAAAACTTTGACAATGGGGTTTTAAAAGCTATTGAACATGCTTTGATTTATGCGGTTCTGGCCATCAAGCACTCATCGACTCGGGTTCTCTTTCCCTGGAAAATCGTTGGGGATGCTCCACTTATTCTTATGAATATGCCCGAAAATGTTAAAATTAAGGTTCCGGATTTCTTATTGGGTGAACCGCAACGGGAGGATGCGCCAGAAACTATGACTTTTAAAGATGTTGACTTTGACAGGTTCAAAGAAATTGGAACCAGGTATTGTGTAACATATATTGAACATTATCTTTCGAGACGCTGTATTCGATTATCGACCCATTGTTCACTTTTTTAGTCCGATTACTTTATGTTTTTATCCAATACGTTTTAATTTGTTATTACAGGGCCCTATTGGAGTGCCTCCAAGTGATTAACTCTGAAGAATTGAGTTCGTCGTATTCAAAAACCATTACGGCTTACATCTACCATCAACTCGCTATATCATATTTCAATCGAGCTCGAACCCCTACCGGTCAAACCAAGTCTCCCGAGTTTTTTCAAAAGGCATTAGTCTGTTCTAAGAAATCCGTCGCTGCCCATCAGGGAAATTACATGTACTGGAACACGTTAGGAGTCATTTCCCGATTCTCTGGAAGTGATGAATTAGCCCAACATAGCTTTATAAAATCCTTAGAATTAGATTCAAATAATGTGGTAGCATGGTGCAATTTAGGAGTCTTATTTCTGAAACACAAGAAAGACCACATGGCCCATCAGGCTTTTGGGAAAGCTCAGTCAGTTGCCCCCCTCTATTCTCCAAGTTGGATTGGGCAGGGCCTGGTAGCCGAAGTTCTTGTCCCCAAAGAAGCTCCGGATCTTTTCAGACATGCAGCTCATCTGGAACCGAACCCATTTGCTGTGAGTTGTTACACAGACTGGGTTTGTCGGCTTCTCCTAAATGACATTTTCGCAGAAGAAGACTATTGGTTTAGTATTGTGAGAGTGGACGCCTTGACCATTGTTAACGACTTGATAACGAGAGTGGAGCGAAGGTTGAGGAGTCCACATTTGTTCAATATGAAAGGAATAGCTTCGGCGTCGAATGGGTTTTACGAAACGGCTCTTGAGGCGTTTACAACGGCTTTGGAATTGTGTTCTGTCGAGGGTTCCCAGTTTCCCGTTGAAGAAGAGGAGATGAAGCACATCTTGTTTAATCGGATCTCGGTTTTAGTCAAAATGGAAAGATATAACGAGGCAAAGGAGGAACTCTCTCAAATAGAAGAACTCGGAACTGTGGGATTCCTGAACGCTGCCTTGACTCTGGCGAAGTGTGAGTTTAAATTATTTGAGTACCAGATTCGGATTCAAGAATGGTATTTTCAATCATTTATATGTAACTATGTATATTATTATTTAGTGGAAGATTTAGAAAGTGCGGAGCAGCTTTACTTGCAGTTGGGCGATCGCTTTGAAGATGATAAGGACAAATTGGATATCAAAATAGCCTTGGCAATGATTGCATCTAAAGCTCAGCGTCCAGACGTCGCTTGCACCCTTCTAAGTGATAAGTAAGATTAAATTATATCAAATGCTTATTGAATTTCAATTTGTTGTTCAGATTTAACTTAACTTTTGTTCCATGTGAAAGGTTAATGAAGAAAAGTCCACATGCCTTGCTGGCGTTTTCTGTGATTGGAGTAATGAATTCGAACGTGGATATCGTTTTCGGTGCCATGAATCGGTTAGCTAAATTGATGGAAAAGGACGAGTTTGTTGCTGATGTTGGATTAATTCGAGCATGCTTCCACATTATGCAGGTATGTTATAAAGGGGCAGGGGCAGGCGTATTTCGGAGGGAGGAGTCATTACAGCGGAAGTTATATGTATTTTAATGTCGTCTCGATTGCAATTCGCCAACCATTAATTACAATTCAATTAATCAGTATCAGTGCTTGCGCACATTGGATTTCAAAATGTATTACGTAAACCTAATTCTATTTTTAGGGTAGCACTCGATCTGGTGTGAACGAGTTACTGAAACTGCTTCGGATGTATCCAGGAAACGGACGTCTGTGGTCCTTAACGTCTCAAATGCTGTACAGATATCAACTGAGCGTGATTCCAGCATCAGCTCTTCGAAACGTGACCTTGAAGGCTTTAAGATTGAATTTAGTAAAAGGAAAGGGAAGTAAAGAGAAGTCCATATCGTCACAATCATCTGCAATGATCTCGTTGAGTTACTTAATCGGTGGGGACTGGAAGACGGCCATTCCAACTGCTCTAAAGGGAATCAGGAAATATCCGGAAGTTCGAGAAAATTGGGTTGTCCTCGCCTGCGGATATTGGTATCAATTTACGGAGGAGCGGAACGTCGGGATTTACGATAAAATAGTCAGACTCCTTACGAAGGAATTAGTCCTCAATCGTGTCTCTCTGAGGGCTCAAGCCTGGATTACTCAATTTCTCCAACTCATTCAACAATATAAAGATTTATAAAATGTATTTGAAGGCAATTAAATATGAAATTCTTGTTACTTTGCTATAATAACACCGGAGTTTTTTATGAGCGCGTTCAAATTTAAATTCGATTCCCGACGGCATTCAATACACGTAAACTATTTGTAATTTAAAATAGTCAATTGCTATATCTCTAATAATTTATGTGTGACAAATCTTTAATGACTTTAAAAATCGAATTAGATTGTTCGTAGATACGTATACATAGTATGTTGGTTAAATTAGCTATTAAATTTAGACAATAAGTGTCTTGCCAGTGATCAAATTAATGTAATCCATGAAGGCAGTAACTCGGGTGAAAGCGACAGGGAATCCCTGTTGACAAGTGAAGCTTCCAAAGGACACGATTCCAATTTGCATGAAATAATCTCCCTTCGCTTCCGACTGTCGGAGGAAGAGCGGTCCTCCGGAATCACCCCGACATGGCGAATTCTTAGGCGTCGTCTTAATACAAATCTGATTCCCTGTCAAGATGTCGCGGAAAACTTGTCGACATTGTGCATTATTCATAACGGAAACGTCAGTCTTTTGTAAGACAGGGCTGACTCCTCCCATATCGGCTGTGATTCCCCATCCTGATACTGAAACCTGTTCCTTGTCGAAAGTTTGGGCGAGGAATTTTCGGTTGGGAAGGCAGATTGGTCGAATGTTTTCGTCGAAAGTAAGCTTCTCTGGGAGACGGATGATGGAAATGTCGTTGAAGATGGTGTCCATGTTGTACTTGGGGTGAGTGAAGATCATCTCGCTTGTCACGTTCACAACGCGTCGCTCTGGCTCGTCAGCCTTGTCCGCGCGGATGTTGTGCGCTCCGATAAGGACTGTGATTTGCTTCGCCCCTGTCGTACAGTGACCTGCCAAAAAATTCGATACATTTCAATGCCACTGGAAGTTTGAAGAATTAGGGTTTGAATTGAAATTGGACAAACCAGCAGTCAAGATGTGAGACTCATCGATAATGCTTCCACCACAGAAACTCATTCCGTCGATGAGAAGGGCGACCATCCAAGGATATGCGTGTTTGGGAGCGGGGGTGTCACCGATGATTTTGGACGGTAGAGTGGTCACTTCGTCAGTTGGGGCTGCCGTCGCTCCGTTCAGCGCGAATGATGTCCCACAAACGCCATCGAATGGGCTTTCGTATGCATTGGTCGACTCGTCTAAAGGCTTCACTACGTACTGCAACTTGAATCCTCTGTAATTGTTATATGTAATCAATAATCAATTGCAATACTTTGCTGATTTTGAGTAACCTAAAAAAATGTGTTGCAGTTTGTGGTTACCTGTACTGGATCAAAGCATCAGACTTGAACCGAACTCCGAACTTATTGGCAGTTGAAGTGACGGTGAAAGGGGTCTTTGCATTCTGATCTCCAGCGAAGTTGTCCACCATTCCATAAGCGCCGTCCTTGGAGAGGGACAGAGCGTCGAAATAGTTCAAGAACCAAGGCTGAGTGTCGACGTCAAAAATGGTCGCTTCGATCTTGGTCCCTTCAGGGGCTTCCAGGTTCCACTCGCAAATTGAACTTGCGGGGTATTCCTCGGGATATTTTGGAGATTCGATGGAACCAAAGTCCCAGACCGTAAGGGTCTTGTTGAAGGAGCATCCGTCGTAGGGCTTCCTTCGCCCTCCGGGTAGTCCCACCCCGTAGTCGGCTCTCGCAGGGTTAAACAGGGCCGGCACAAGGGGGATTCGGACGATGGGGAAAAGGGGCGTAGCCCTCAGGAAAGAGTCCAATTCTCCGACAGTTGGAATTCTGAAGGGGTTCGCGGAAATCGCCGAAATGGCCCCCAGGATAATTATAGACTTGAACATCTTTGCAATTGTACCCGTCCTTGTTGTGGTAGATCAGCCACCGAGATGATTACAAGTACAATTAGGTGCTAATTACGAAGCATTTCTCTTTTATACGACCATTTAGACGTAGACATGTGGATTCTATCTATGTTTCTGAAACGGTTGCAAAAAATTGGAAAAAAATCCCAAGAAATCTGGATTCGCAGGTAATTAGAGTTTAATTGCTTGTTTTTAGCCCTTTTTTATTGTTCTTTTGTCGAGATATTTGCATGCTAAATTAATTAGAGGGTTCGTTCATACGCATGAAATACTACGAGTGGACAAAAACGAATCATCTCACATTAACATTAATTCATGTTCCGAAATGTCAAGTTATTCTCGGATTTATATTTTCCTTGATAACATCGAGGTTTATGAACAGACCTATGAGTTCTCTCAGTACGAGAAGTTAATTTTCTAACAGAACGACAGATGCGAGTCTTTGAATTGATTACACACGGCTATTAGAATAGTAATATATTAGCAGTAATTACTGATTGCGAATCATACAATTCATTCATTTAATTAGTAAATAATTAATGAGTTCATTGACTCGCGATTCGGTCCACGGTCAAGGGAAGTCGGATTGGATTTTTTGTTACAACATTTAACGACGCGACACATTCATTTAAGCGTTGAAACATTTGAACCCATTCCACAAATTGCCTAAATTACGTATTGATTTCACTGGTAAATTAAGAGTATTTTAGTAAGAAATTGAAGATGGTTAATCCTTTAGATGTTAGTGGTTTATTCAGGCCAATCACAAAAAAATAAATAAAATGTACAAAACAAGTAAAATCTCAAGACTCGTCAATGTCAATTAGCAAAGAGTCATACCATCGTTTGGTCATGTATGCTTGTCGAAATTACTCAAGCAGCATCGGATTATGTCGCGAACGAATGTTAGTGTTGATTTAAGATCGTCTTAATTAACGAAATACTACATTTATGCGTCAGATTAGTCCGATATTCTCCAGTTGGATATGATGTGGAAATTTATCTGGAACCGGATGAATTTCCAGTCTTTGCTTCACCCGTTCCTCATTTAATTTTGGCAGAGGTACGGGATTTTGGGAAATGAATTATGAAACCCAGCGGGTTTCCGAAGATCCAGTTTCTGGAGACAAAACGCTCGACCTCCCCAAATTTCAAAATCTTCCTTCTCTACGCTTCGCTTTTTTCTATAAAACCAAATAGAATCCTACAATAGAATACTTGTAAAATTATTAATCAACGCTTTGGATTTCGAAAAAGAACCTCCGAGCATCTGAATTCGAGACTCCTTGCGATTTGGTGTCCGGTTTTTTGGGTTTGTGGAAATATCCCGGAAATGCTGATCTCGTATGAATCGCTCCAACTAATGTGTCAATGTTTTTCATTAGCCAAGAAAAATCTCGATCCGATTCAATAAAGGCTTCGTACATGGATGTCCCTCCCTCTCTCGCAGGATAGCTATTCCCAAATACACTTCATTTGTTCACCGTTATCAAAATAAGTTCCCAGGACTTCATTGAAGTCTCACAAATTAATAAATGTCCCGGAATAAGCCCCACCCCCATGCTAAGGGGCCGTCCATTAATTACGTAATGCAAAAAGGCCATTTTTCAGACCCCCGCCCCTTCGTAACGCAAAACATGGCCTCTTTCAATGCTAACTCTTATGGAGCGTAACAAAATTTCTAGACCCCTTCCCCCTCTTGCGTTACGTAATTAATGGACGGCCCACTTTAGATTAGAAACGGCAGTTTAGCAACTGGATCATAACGTCGAGCCTTACAAGTTTTGAGTGATAATGTCGGTAAGGAAGAAGTTTTCAAGGAAAGACCAAAAGAAGAAGGGTACTCGGGCCATCCCTATTTTGGTCCAAGTGCCGTAGCAGCGACCGTGCACTCCGTCCATCACTTTCCATGTCGCGCCCAGAATCATGTCCTCCTTCTCAGGCAAATATTGATACCCTGACGGCATCCTCTTCAATATTTCTCCCACACCCACACCCCCATTCTTACCCATCAGCTTACCGAGCTAGTCACATTTAAAACAATCATTAAAACAATTAAAACCGTCACCGTAAATGCTGAAATAAAACCCCCACCGCCAACCCAAAAATGGCCCACTCATGACCATCCAATTCCAATGTTAACTATGCGGATATATTAAATGTTATATATATTAAATCATAAGTATTGATAATATTAAAATGAATTACCCTGGGTGGACAATGGTCCGAGTTTTCGAAAACGAACTCATCGATTTGAATGTTGCGATGGCAAGCAACGAGGGCAGAATAGACATCTTCGAACATTTCAGAACCCATTTTTTCGTCCATCACAATGATTTTGAAGAGGTCCATATCGTTCAACATCTTTGCTTTAAAAACCTCAAAAATCTGATCTACAATCTCGTCCCGTATCACATTGTCAGGAGCCAACTTTTTAAAAATTTCGAAAGTTTTGTCTAAAATTTTGAATATTTTCATTTCTGCGGGATTGGACGCGTAAGGCTTAACCAACCCTTTCGCATTCCTCTCTATCGTTTCTAACATTTTCAACATTTTAGTTATCTCTTCCCGTTTTTCTTCCAATTCTTCTTCACTTAATTCCTTCGATTTCGACGAGATTTTGGATTTCGAAGGAGCCTTCGTTTTAGTTTCCGGTTCATTCGATGAATTCGTTGTCGACTCTTCAGACTTTGATTTGGACTCTTTGGACGAATCGGCCGGAGGATCGACTGTCGATGAGTCTGTCGAAGTGTCGATATCGGGTTCGAATGTCGTGCTTTCGACATCTCGTCGCCGTCGACGTCTCGAGTAGTCAGATTCATGAGATTTTTCGGTTATGACCTTTCGACCTTTCCTTGGGGACAGGAACGGGCTGGATTCTTCTATTTCGTTGATAATAAAGCCAGGATTCTGAAATGTTGTATTTTCTTTGGACTGTTTGCAGTGGTTGGGCAGCCCGTGGCAAATTCCTAAATCGAGTCATACTTCAAGTTCACGATGATATAAGTTTTTAATTACATATACTACTAATTGCATTTTCTAACTCGAAACTGAAGTTGAAGTGGGTTTTGACTCGGACGGAAGGAAGAGCTGGGCTCTTAATCCCAATATGTTTTTCCCTGTTGGACTTGTCAAATATTTGGAACATGACGAGCCGGTTTGGCTTATCAAATGACCCGAGGTGGAATTTCTGGACTCACAGCCTTCGAATATTAGGAGGCTTCAAAAAATGATATCTTTTAAATTCTTATAAATTAATTCATTAATTAAATTGTCGAATTTGCAATAGACTTACTCAGAATCAAAGCAGTGACAGGGTTCGTCGATGAGGACGGGTTCCTTGAACAAAACTCCACCGGGACATGCCGCAGTCGTAAATGCGTATCCCTTATTTTCGGAACAAAAAGAAAATTTCTGATTTAAAATTGAATGTCCGAAACTGTGTCGAAAATTCGAAAATAAGAAAAATATCGCTAGTCCCTTCCGCAAAAGCATTTCAAAACAAAAAAAGCACACTGTATTATTGAGTTTCTTAAGCCGAGTTCATGCAGTTTCCATCAACTCTGCTCCATCTCAAATTTTAACTCGAACAATCGGCTAGGAATTATTATACGTGCAATTCATAATTAGAAATCGAATTGGAGAGAGTTAACACCTCATTAACAACAGTCATGGATTGTATATGAAATCAGGCCAATTAATAAACAAACACGTAAAGACTCAGTGCGATTTTTTTAAACCTCTCCAATCGATTTAACAATGCAATTGCAGTTGCATGCAAATAATGAAGATACGGAATAATTAAAAAATACACGTTGGCTGTTTTTCATAAAGCAATGAAATTGCATCCTTTTAATAATCAATAGAATCTTCGTAATACAATTCAGCAATTTTCTACCAGGAATTCTAGATAATTATTTAACTAATTACAACTAGTAAAAATTAAATCCCTTTGCGGTGGTTGGAAAAAGGTGACAGAGAAGTGACAATAAAAGACAAGCTACTTTTTTTAAAACTGAGCCGGAAAACCTTAGAACTATTTACAATTTCACAATAACAGTTTTACATCTAGAGACACAAGAACATTCACTCGACGACGTCGACAACTTCATCGACAACTTTTTCGACAACTATTTAATATCATTCTACATACTCATTTCAACTAGACAAATTACAGATTAAACACAGCTCCTCTGTAGCACATTTTATTCAATTTCGAAACTGTCGAGAACCAGTAACAACTGGGATATCAAATCCTGGTCTGGAAATCTAGAACCCTATAAAGCTTCTTCATCAAAATTCATAACTATTATATAACGATCCACGTATCTTTTCTAATTAGGAATAAAAACAAACCCCTTCGTATAACACTTGCCTACTTAAGTTTAGTAATCTTACAGCTACGGCTTAGGATTATATTTAGATTAATACATTGTTTGATTTTGATTGTTCAATTTGAGGAATAGTTTGTAAATGAAATGATGGGTCATGATAATAATAATGGTGACCCTGGGTTGTTGTGTGTGGCCCCTAGCCCCCCTTTGACCTCTGACCTTTTGACCCCGCTTACTCGTCCAGGCAGACGGTTCTGACGATGACCTCGGTGACCCTGTAGGGGTCACAGTTGGAGGAAGGTCGCCTGTCCTCCAAATATCCCTTACGTTCTTCCGCGACGGAGCGTGGGATTCGGATACTGCATCCTCGGTTTGCGACACCTGAACAATTGTTATTCAATCAATTAAAGTAATTTACTAATTAACACGACATTAATCATAACAGTTTTAAATATCCAGCATATTATATATTGAAATATCACACCATATTCAATACCATAAAATTCCTACTTCATTCATACCCTTTGGCAACGATTGTCAAATGGAGATTATTGCATGTTCGGCTATTGAAGGGTTAATAAGTGGTCTTACGACCTAAATTCAGAAACTTTGTGATTTTATCGACGAATTTTAAATGGTTTGTTATTTTCGACTCATTCTTTCGGCACTGAATATCAAAAACTAATAATACACTGTATATTTTTCATTAATTCAATAGTAAATGCCTGACAAAATTATGCATGTCTAGTGTGACCATTGACCATTGCAAATAAAAACATCGAATTTTAATCAAAACTACCGAATTTTACCCAGTTTTCCGTTTTATCTCAAAACCATGTCCCAAATACTGTTAGTTTTAACTTTTGTGGTGGGATGGTACTTATTTGAGGCAATAATAAGACAAGTGTCTATTATAATTGTTGGGTGGGTAACTTCTATTATTGGGGTGGAGACTTTCTATGATTGTGGTGGGTATTTTCTATGATTGTGGTGGGTATATACGTACCGGCGGAGAAGTCGTGAATGGATGAAGTTTCGTGATGTCCAGTGAGTCGCCTCTCGTTGTCCTTGCCGTCCTTTGGGTCGTAAGCCTTGATGTGACGTAAATGATGTCGCGAGAGTCGGTCAATTGCCTTCTCGATGTCAATTATACCGTTCTCGTCTCTCATCGCCTGCAAACAACAAAACAATTCATTTAACTCATCTCCGACAGACAATAACCCCTTATCTATGTTTAATTCTCAAGTACATATCATTTCACTTTCATTAAAACCAGAAGCTACAATTACTAACCAAGGTTCATCCCCTTTCGGGATTTGAGACAATTACAATTTATGAGACCAAGGCCTAACTGCCCATTAAATAACAGCCCATGTAATTGAAATACAGATGATTCCTTCAACTGAATATTCACTATTTCATGCATTTTGCCCAGAAATAGTATTTCATTCGCCCACTGAAACAGGCTTAGGGCCAGTTAAATTGGAATCTCTTGTAAATTTTAGTTTGAAATCACAGCGTTTTTTAACCGGCTGTGGACTTAAACTACAAATAAAAGGGATGTTGGATGTTTTTGCCCGAAGAGATTAGGAATTAAAACAACATTTTGCACTTGAAAATAGAATATCTTGTTTCAGAGAATTAAAAAAACATTTCTTGTAAACACTTGAAACTTGTGCAATTCCAGTACAGTTTATATTTAAAGTTAAGCGGAGCGAGTTTGATTGATAAGGTTTTGAGGTTATCATCACCCGTTCCACTCTTGTTTTTTTTTTGAGATTTGAAGTCAATATGATGTTTCTAAAATCATTCCTCATTTTCATGCGATTAGAGAGCTAACAGGACCACTTCAATCACAGTTGGCTTAATTAAAAATTATGTGTGAGTGTCATTTTGAACGATAAATGACACGTTAAAGAGTTCTGTCATGAGCTAATTATGATCTACGATTAGCCTTCCAACCAAACTGTTTTCGACAGGAATAAACCCAGACTAATTCCAGACTTCCAAAGTCGATTTTTTTAAGTTTTGAGTATTTCGAAGAGGTTTTTATTCTGGGTGGGTAACAACACTTGTACTGGGATGAAACATTTAACTCCAACGTTTTAAACTATAGATGTATTTCTGGCACCATTTTCTACGTTTTATTGCGATTTCAATAGAAATCGGGTCCATCCCTGCTATCAAACCGGACACCCTGAATTGTACCCCCTCGGGGCCTCTTACAATTAGTTTTAGGGAAGTTGCATAGTTGCACTCGAACTGATTATGATATGAGGCTTGAACGCGAGCAGTAGTCTCAAATTGTAAAAGCATCAAGGCCCGTTTTGGGGATTAAAACCTCTAATAAAACCGGTAACTGACCTTAGTAGAGAAGTTAGTATGACAACCAGCTCCATTCCAGTCCCCTGGGATTGGCTTGGGGTCAAGGGTGACGACGACACCAAAGTCCTCAGCAACCCGGTGCAGGATGTAGCGTGACATCCACAACTCATCGCCCATTGAAATCCCCTCGGATGGTCCAACCTGGTATTCCCATTGGGCAGGCATCACTTCCGCATTCGTTCCGCAAATCTTGATCCCGGCATAAAGACAAGCCCTGTAATGAGCCTCAACCACATCTCGTGCGAATACTTTGGTTGCCCCGACCCCGCAGTAGTAGGGCCCCTGTGGCCCTGGGAACCCGCTCTTGGGCCACCCGAAGGGGTGCATGTCGCGGTCCAACAGCGTGTACTCCTGTTCCATTCCGAACCATGGGATGGTGTCCTTGGCCTTGGTCATTGCTTCGAGGCAGGAGGCACGATGACTCGTGTTCGTGGGCTTCTTGTTGTATTTGTAAGTGTCGCAGAGGACGAGTTTGTTGTTCCCTTGGAGGAAGGGGTCCTTGTACACCGCCACGGGGTGAAGGTACACGTCAGAATTTGACCCTTCTGCTTGATATGTTGAGCTACCGTCGTAGTTCCATTCCGGCAAATCTACAACAAACCATTTTATTAATTACGGAGGAATGAGGAGGGGCTAAATACTGCGACAAATTATGCCTACGACGCCGCCTTTAATCCGCCAATTTTAAATTTTTTAAGTCCCTCGTAGCATATACTGTTTCAATTGTGCGACACATATGCCTATCGACAAAAATGTCGGGGACAATATGTCACGGCACCAAATATTTCTAGGCCTTACCTTCAGCCGTTTTGAATGGAGTGTAGTGGGTCCTGGTCTTTGACCTCAAGTACTCTCCAGTCCCGTCGATCCAGACGTAGGTCAATTGGGAGAGGTTCTCGTCGACAGGGAGGTCCATGTACCTGTCGTACACCGTTTTGTTCGTCGCGATTGAAGGTAATCCCGCCATCTTGTCTCAAATATCTGATAATTAACAAGTACCTCAGTTAGTTATTGATTTACCATTATGGCAATTAAAGATCTTTAGGTATATTTGACAATCTCTCAACGCAATATTTGTCCCAGGCCTTGGGTTAGATTTAGATATGCCCATTAAGTTTTTTTTAGCATAAATCAGGTTCCACAGTTCTAATTTATTCCTGCTCTGTCCACAGGGTTTTTAAATAAAAAATACCAAGGATTTTTCTTCCAAGTAATTACTCTCTGATTTTTTACAAACAAATCTTTGCGTAGGTCCAGCAACCCGTCTTGATCGTTTTTTTTTTCGATTAGAACGATAGGTTTACCTACTCAACCAAATGGCAAAGGATCGTGTAGATATATCAGAATATCAGAAACTGTAATACATAGTAAATCCATAGTTAAATCTCAATCTCATTGACGATCGGAATTTAAGGACTTGCTTCTATCCTTGTCTCCGTGAATGCAAACTCAAGGTTAACACGTTCCTCGGTTCATGATCATCAGAATGCAGAATATATTAGAATTTACAGTGTAAACCTGCATGTAATTTATGTGAGCTCTTATTTATCAGATCATTATTATTGTTGTTATTATGCAACGATGATGGGAGATGGTGATTTAGTGATTGGTGAGGATGAGCATAATATTGTTATAATTTATAATATTATAATGCCAATTTCCGTGAATCCGGTTCAGTAGAAGTAGGTAGAACCGAATTGTAAATTGGCTGTGAAATGTTTGTGAATAATTCACATCTTATAGCTGGTTCTTATTTTGCATGGCATAATGTGAAGAGGATTTTATGCCCGATTCTAAGTATTTGAATATTGCGAATTCTGTAAGTTTTTTGCAAATTTTATGAGGTCTAGATTATGGTCTTTGTTACGAAGATGAAATAATGTTTAATTTTAAGTTTTTTGGATATTTTTGCATACTTTGGACTTTCGTCTGATCAACTAGACTACAGACTAATAAAAAGTTCTTCAACCAACCCAACCAATTAAAAATTTTGCAACCCCTCGTCCCATTTCTCATCATCAGTTTAGGTATTCTTCATTGCCAATTGCCACCCTCGTATTTAAATACTAAAATCCTGTCCAGCCAGAATCAGACTATTATGATTGCATCAACAGTGCTTTTAATTTAATTACAAAACCTTGTTAATAACAAAGTCCCATATAAATAAAACCCGTTTGTGTTTTTTTCCTGCCTCGATCCTATGGCTATTATCTATTATGAACTGTGAAGAATAAAATATGGTCAAGGATGGATGATTTACGTGCGGATTTCCAGAGCTTGTTACAGAGTCAAGCCTTTGACTATTAGGTAGGAAAGTGTACAAGGTAACACGAAACACGACCCAACAAGGACTTCAATAAACCCGTTGGCATTTTTAATTTTAACTTTTGCTGCTGGAACTAAGGGCTATTCGTACATGAGGTTGGGGCTAAAGTGGGTGTGGTCACCTGGGCCCAGACCACACCCAACCCGACATCTAAAGCCCAAGTATTTATGAACCTAACCTACTAGTTTCCAGACTTTTGACATTGAAAGAACCTTGTTGCCTGACCAGCTTTCTTGGCCACTTTTGGGAAACTATCCTACTGATTTAACAACAGAAAATACATGAACTATCTATTACAATATTAGAACTAAAATTTAGTCTATTCTATATAACAATAAAATGCCAATGCCTCAAATCATATACTTCATCTGAAACCAGCTAAGCTAGGTTCCTTACTCCATACGTTTCAAACCCACCTATTTTGATTCCGTAAACCCCAAAATCATGGAAATTTACTGACTTTTTAAGGTTAGAAATAGCTTTTATGAGTCGTGGTCGAGTCGTTTTTAGAGCCTGAAAATCTATTTGTAAATAACCATTTTAAATAAAAAGGGTTATTTACACCACGTTATGTGGAAGGGTAAAAATACGATAAGCTAAACTGTATTTACGGTATGATTAACGAGGATGAGACACTGTATCTGTGCATTGGGATTAGAAGATCAAAGACCTGAGTAAATGTAAAAACTATTGGCCTTAACTGCAATAAAAACTACTTTTATTGCACTGATATTTATACACATGTACTCTGATGCAACTGGGTAATAAAAGGACTCTGAAATTAATTTAATGGTTTTAACGATATGGAATATGCATAAGTCCCCTTTTCTGGGTCTCTAGGTCAGGCTAATTTAATTACTAACAATCTCAAAACTTTCGAATCTAAAAATCGACTTCTTCCGATGCATCCTTTCAATCCACGTTCAATTTAAAACGAAAGATTTTAAATGTCCTTGGAAATTAATTGCAAATGCAGATTAACAGGTCGGAGTAATAAATTAGTCTATGGGTTATTGCTGTTGTAAAATAACTCTGGAACTAACTGGAATCTGTCAGAGAACTCATCAGAGTTTATTGCTTTGCTCAATTAAGGATTTTATTTTAAAAGGTTAACTATTAAAGGGATCGGGCATGTCAATAAATGTGCTATAAAAAACCTAAATTAAAACTGGTACAAACAAGCTATAATACTATAATTTATAAAACCAAACCGAAAGGGTTGACACGATTTTGAGGTGTTTTAAAATGCTCTTAAATGATTTTAAATTTTAAACTCGACTCAAGAATGAATAAGTCAAAATCTGTTATTTTTCCGAAAACAGTTAAAATCAGCATTTGCTCAATTCCGAAGCTCCTAAATATGATTAATTTAAAAGTATCGTGAATGAGAATGGGTGAAATACCTGTTTCTGTTTGGAGAAGTTGTTGTCTGCTGAAGAGATGAAGTTTGACTGAAAGTTCGGAAAGTGAGTCTGGCTCTTAAATGCTAACCAGAGGACTAACTAAATAACTGCCCATTAAAACACATTTAAAAATGCAAGTAGTTAAGGAAGGGGTTGTCCAGTCGCAACTTGCCCACACCCACACCCCCTACACCCTAACACCATAAATACGGAACCCCACCTGGAATACATGGACAGCCCTGGACCTATTATCTCATCATACTTTGTACTTGATACTTCAGGCCAATAATATCCAGTTTAGACAAACCAACTACTATTTCAAGTAAAGCATATAGTGACTTATAAATCATAATACTAAAACAATGCACAATCCTGTCACTTAATCCTATCATAATATATTTGACATTTGTTTGTTTCTAGTAGAATATAATTGCTAGGAGTAATTAATTAGGATAGGCAGCTAATTAGTTGGTTCAAGCCGAGAGGTCAAGCAGAATTTGTTAAAATAATGGGTGGTGGGCCAAATCCTTACCTCGAATTTAAATTAATTGGGAAACGTGATGTTTAAGTTCGGAATGTATTGATTTGTGTCACCTGGGGCAGTTATTTAGGGGTATGAGATTAGTTCCCAATATTTTTTTGGGATTTAATTGTCAGGTGGAACAATTGACTTACGCTAATCTACTCATAACAGTCATAACTTATTTTTTTATTTATTGCATTTGCATGTGTTTTTAGGAAAACATGCCCTTTTAATCAAAGATTTATAAATACTTGAAATATCTAAATCCATTTTTAGAGATATGTGTTTTCATTGCATTTACAACGGTCTGACTGTCGTTTTACATTTTTATCAACGCCATGGAGGAAACTGTGAATGGTTCCTATTGGAATAATTAATTTAAATGCTTATAGTAAGAATATTTTACGACCAATAATAAGTAAAATAAGCTTGTTACAGAGATAAGAGATGAAATCATTCCATTGATATGAAATGGGGTGTTAACCTTGTTTAATTGTTTTATTAGTAACTCGTGTGTCATTGAGTCAGAGATTTGTAACTATTTCGGTCGTCAAGAATTAAAAAAGTGTGTTATGCCTTCCGTGAAGATTTTAGCTTCTGATTGGCTAAAAAGCAATTTAGAATTTGCAATTAATTAAATAATTATTAATTATTACAGAAATAAACGTCCCTGAACGTGCCCCCGAAATAACAGTCCCTGGGTTTTTAATTCTTCAATCGTAGCTGTCATAAACGGACTTAAGTGATTTGTAAATGTAATGCAGTGAAAATAGCTAACAATTGCGGTGTTTTTATTTTGTTGCTAATCTATTAGTCATCTTATCCAATAAGTTCTTAATTTTAATACTCGGTTTCCAACCTGAAATCTAGCGTCAGGGTGTTATCAGATGTAGATGATAGACATAGAGTGTAATGTTAAATACCTAAGCGGCAGTTTCAAAATATGTCCGAGTTTTCTACGATTTTGATGGCTTTTATGGGGGGTTTAATTTATGGGGGACAGGGGGTGTGACCGATTTGACCCAAGTTCGAACTTATCCTGTGTTAGGACCCAAGGAACAAGTGTACAAAATTTGGTGACCGTAGGTCAAGCCGTTCGTCAGTTATCGGAGCTACAGACAGACAGACGGACTGGTCATTCGCATAAAGTGTTTTCAACACAAAAGCTATGGATTGACTCAAATGTTGTATTTTATTCATAGTACGTCTGCTTTTTCTGTCAAAATGACAAGAGTCCTAACCTCACGCAATTTTAGCCACTTGCCAACAAGTTATCTAGAGTGAGTTAATATCTGTAGATTATAGAATGTAAGGAGAATTAAAGAAACTGCACAAAGTTTTGAGAAGATGACATTGCTCACGTAGACAATGTCAAATCAGACCAAAAACCAACTTGTTTTTTGGTGGTCTGATGTTTGACAGATTCCATACTAGATACATTGCTTCACATTTTTTCTCCCATATTTTTAGTTATAATTCGAGGTGGTCTCCTCATAGTCATGATATTTCATGTTCTCTAATTACATGAACAATCCCTCCCAAAAGTCCTCACTCCAATGACAAATGTATAAACACGCTTAAAATTAAAAACAAAAGGTTGGAGCTTGAGGATTCCCAGGCTCACGGAAGAACTGGATAAAATACCAATTATGCCTCTATTTTATTTGCTTTTAACGATTCAAAAACAAAAACCAACCCAAGTTTATTAAGAGGTGAAACCTCTTATTAAAAAGACTTTGTCCGTCCGTCCGTCCGTCCGTCTGTTCCGTCGACGATAACTCACGAACGGTTGAAGTTTTTAAATTTTTTTTTTCGAATACATGTTCCTCGTGTCCTAAGACAGGGGGAGTTCGAAGATGGGCGAAAACGACCACACCCCCTGGGGTTTGCCCATCTACCCCAATGTTGAAAAACCACCACCATCACATACTAGAATAGTATTACATATGCCCCTATACACAATACCATCATGCCACACGTACATATTTATATGTATGAAACATGTAACAGTGCACACACATACGGGATCACCCCAACTCGCCCCGGGGCGCGCCCCACGGGGCATTTTGGGGCAAAATGAGATTCCAACGCTATATTGTAGCCACATATTGTGCAATGTGTAAACACATACGGGATCACCCCAACTCGCCCCGGGGCGCGCCCCAAGGGGCATTTTGGGGCAAAATGAGATTCCAACGCTATATTGTAGCCACATACCGTGCAATGTGTAAACACATATGGGATCACCCCAACTCGCCCCGGGGCGCGCCCCAAGGGGCATTTTGGGGCAAAATGAGATTCCAACGCTATATTGTAGCCACATACCGTTCAATGTGTAAACACATATGGGATCACCCCAAGTCGACCCGGGGCGCGCCCCACGGGGCATTTTGGGGCAAAATGAGATTCCAACGCTATATTGTAGCCACATACCGTGCAATGTGTAAACACATATGGGATCACCCCAACTCGCCCCGGGGCGCGCCCCACGGGGCATTTTGGGGCAAAATGAGATTACAACGCTATATTGTAGCCACATACAGTGCAATGTGTAAACACATACGGGATCACCCCAACTCGCCCCGGGGCGCGCCCCAAGGGGCATTTTGGGGCAAAATGAGATTCCAACGCTATATTGTAGCCACATACCGTGCAATGTGTAAACACATATGGGATCACCCCAACTCGCCCCGGATCGCGCCCCACGGGGCATTTTGGGGCAAAATGAGATTCCAACGCTATATTGTAGCCACATATTGTGCAATGTGTAAACACATATGGGATCACCCCAACTCGCCCCGGGGCGCGCCCCACGGGGCATTTTGGGGCAAAATGAAATTTCAACGCTATATTGTAGCCACATACCGTGCAATGTGTAAACACATATGGGATCACCCCAACTCGCCCCGGGGCGCACCCCACGGGGCATTTTGGGGCAAAATGAGATTCCAACGCTATATTGTAGCCACATACCGTGCAATGTGTAAACACATATGGGATCACCCCAACTCGCCCCGGGGCGCGCCCCACGGGGCATTTTGGGGCAAAATGAGATTCCAACGCTATATTGTAGCCACATACCGTGCAATGTGTAAACACATATGGGATCACCCCAACTCGCCCCGGGGCGCGCCCCACGGGGCATTTTGGGGCAAAATGAGATTCCAACGCTATATTGTAGCCACATACCGTGCAATGTGTAAACACATATGGGATCACCCCAACTCGCCCCGGGGCGCGCCCCACGGGGCATTTTGGGGCAAAATGAGATTCCAACGCTATATTGTAGCCACATACCGTGCAATGTGTAAACACATATGGGATCACCCCAACTCGCCCCGGGGCGCGCCCCACGGGGCATTTTGGGGCAAAATGAGATTACAACGCTATATTGTAGCCACATACAGTGCAATGTGTAAACACATATGGGATCACCCCAACTCGCACCGGGGCGCGCCCCACGGGGCATTTTGGGGCAAAATGAGATTCCAACGCTATATTGTAGCCACATACCGTGCAATGTGTAAACACATACGGGATCACCCCAACTCGCCCCGGGGCGCTCCCCACGGGGCATTTTGGGGCAAAATGAGATTCCAACGCTATATTGTAGCCACATACAGTGCAATGTGTAAACACATATGGGATCACCCCAACTCGCACCGGGGCGCGCCCCACGGGGCATTTTGGGGCAAAATGAGATTCCTACGCTATATTGTAGCCACATACCGTGCAATGTGTGAACACATACGGGATCACCCCAACTCGCCTCGGGGCGCGCCCCAAGGGGCATTTTGGGGCAAAATGAGATTCCAACGCTATATTGTAGCCACATACCGTGCAATGTGTTAACACACACGGGATCACCCTCACTCGCCCCGGGGCGCGCCCCACGGGGAATTTTGGGGCAAAATGAGATTTCAACGCTATATTGTAGCCACGTACTGTGCAATGTACACAATGTACACACAGCATGTACAACATGTACTTGTACAACATGTACAGCATGTACTTGTACAACATGTACAGCATGTACTTGTACAACATGTACAGCGTGTACTTGTACAACACGTACAGCATGTACTTGTACAACATGTACAGCGTGTACTTGTACAACATGTACAGCATCTACTTGTACAACATGTACAGCGTGTAATTGTACAACACGTACAGCGTGTACTTGTACAACATGTACAGCATGTACTTGTACAACATGTACAGCATGTACATGTACAACATGTACAGCATGTACATGTACAACATGTACAGCATGTACATGTACAACATGTACAGCGTGTACTTGTACAACATGTACAGCATCTACTTGTACAACATGTACAGCGTGTAATTGTACAACATGTACAGCGTGTACTTGTACAACATGTACAGCATCTACTTGTACAACATGTACAGCGTGTAATTGTACAACATGTACAGCATGTACAGCGTGTACTTGTACAACAGGTACAGCGTGTACTTGTACAACATGTACAGCGTGTACTTGTACAACATGTACAGCGTGTACTTGTACAACGTGTACAGCGTGTACTTGTACAACGTGTACAGCGTGTACTTGTACAACATGTACAGCGTGTACTTGTACAACGTGTACAGCGTGTGCTTGTACAACATGTACAGCGTGTACTTGTTCAGCGTGTACTTGTACAACATGTACAGCTTGTACTTGTACAACATGTACAGCGTGTACGTTCAGCGTGTACTTGTACAACATGTACAGCGTGTACGTTCAGCGTGTACTTGTACAACATCATACACAAGAAGATTATTTTTATGTAAATGTTTCGTAGCGGTTTCACCTCTTTCTTACGTGCGTTTGCAACGGTTTATTGTTTAATAAACCGTCAAGAACGCACATCAAAAAAGGGTGAAACCCCACGACGCAAGACGTCCAATAACATATAACGTCGATATCTGTCACGCTAGAGACGTATTGTTGAAGAATCTCACATTTCCCCAACCATAGAGTGAAGTCGTATACATCGTTGAATAGAGCGTTACAGTACCTTCCAAACCATGTATCACACATGTAGTGTCGGAATTTGAAAAAATAACGACCCTTGACCTTGTACAATTGACCTTTGACCTACACGGCTCCCGAACGAACTCAGCCTCCGCTGGAAGGTCATTAATGGTTTCTCGAAAAAAAATTCAAAATATCAAACCATTCGAGAGTTATAGCACGAACGGACGGATGGACAGACGGACAGACGGACGGACGGTCAGAGTAAAGCCATAAAAGGGTTTCACCCTTTAATAATGCCCCCGGTGGGCCTCACTTTCATTGTCAGGATCACAATTGTTTCGTATACAAAATTACAAATACAAATAACATGCTTTGGAAGGTCGGTACTGGTCCACTGACTCTAAATTTAGTTTTTGACACAAAAAATGAGCCATAAAATATAGCCAATTCTCAAATCACTAAATCTGCACATTTCGTAGTCCTCTCCAGAACTTGTGCAATTCTATTAATAATTATTTTCCTCTCAAGCTTGGAGTCATTTTTTTGGCAGAAAGATTGTAAGCCCGTGTTTCCCTGATGTTTGCATAATATATTATATTATGAAATGTGGATGAGCAGTTATTTAAAAATGCCATCTAGTCCGAATCCATGGATGGAGGATAGGATGAGAGATGACAATTTATTGCCAGCTTAGGGTTCTAGGGTTCAGATTTTTATTTGATGGACCTTGAGGGTTAATGAAGCAATCAATTATTTATAATCTCTTCCACTCCACATCCTCATCATCATCTATTATCTACAACATCAGTTCTCTATCATCTCTTCTGTTATTTATGCAATTCGAAACTAAAAACCAGGTTAACAATTTCTTCTGCAGCTGAAGACATTAATATTTTTAGAAAATTAGCTTGCCGATAAGATGGGATTTGAGCAAATAAAATGCTTAAAAGTGGGGTGATGCGATAAATGCTAAAGATAGCCAAGCAGTCTCTAGAGAGGATAAAATGCAAGTTGACCTTTTGACCTTGGCTAATCAAAAGTGACACTTGCAGTCTCACAATCCACCGTATTTCCAAACCACAGACTGACATCATCCAGATATTCACAAAGAAGTAACGTGTCCAAAGTATGGAACGATGTGAGGTAAAGGTCAGAGATCATCTACAATTTATCACACTCATACATCTTATCATCCTCGATGACAGTTCGGCAGAATCAGATTCATATATTCTTCTCAAACTGATGATGCATTCGGAAACATACGATCAAAGTTAAATCATCGGAGCTTTTAAATAGCTTCTGATGAGCTGTTCCTTTTGTAGATGGATAATTTTCATAGGGGTCTTTAAATAGTTGTATAATTGCTTTACTTTGAACAGGGGTTAAAGTTCATTAAACAGGAGTTTTAGAAAATCCCTTAGTTTAGTAGAGAATTAATTCCGAAGCTAAAAAATGTACATAATTAGGTGAGTAAAGAGTTAAAAGTCGCTATCTAAAGTATCTAAAATACTGTTGTTTTTCAGATCCATTGTTATTAAGACCCACCTTGTACATGGAAATATAGATGACGATTCCTAAACTATCAAAATTAGATACGATTAAATTTCGAAAATCTAAAAACAGGGTCGGTGAGGCTTGAAGTCATCATTCTTCCTTTTGTGTCAGGAATTCAAGAATCGGAGAGTTGAACAAGCTGAAATCGGAAGCCAGGAACTAAAGAAAAACGCCAAAAAAAGGGTTCAACCCTCAAAACTGTTACAGTTACATAAGATCATAGCCGGGTTATCTAGGAATACACAATAGCAGTTGAAACGAAATTGGAGTCAAAATATTTTAAAGGAAATAGGATATGGAGATTGTGCCTGCACATGCATAAAAACAAAGTCATAATGATCCTCGATTTTAAGTTATTGACATTGGAGATGAAGTGATGATAAGCAGTCCTTGTTTACCATCATTATATTTTATATACACCCTTTGTACACTTTGTTGGCTCGTGACGGAAAAGTGAGACTCATCCATTTCCATCAAAATAGGTTTCTTGCTTTTACTCACACAATTCCAATAATAGTTTCATGAGGCCAAATGCAATAATAAACACTAATACCAAATTCAATAACATTAATAAGACAACCTGATGACCCGATTCCTTTAAAAGCATCTTCATGTATAGGATTTTCTTGAGCGAATGTCCCTGGAATAAGTCCACATAGGACCTATTCCAGTAAGACATTTATATACTGACAATGGACCCTATTTAAGTGACAAACGAGTTAAGGGTTGTAATATATGCAAATAGACTAATTAGACCATGCTGATTACGAAAATCGTAATTTTAGTCGCGATTTTACTCCTTTTGACCCCCAAGGAGTAAAATCACAGAGCTAAAAGTATGATTTCCGTAATCAGTATGGTCGAATTAGTCTATTTGCATATATTACAACCCTTAACGCGTTTGTCACTTAAATAGGGTCCATTGTCAGTATTAAACTACTCTATTCCTTACTAAACAATGTCGAATGGCTCTTTCAAGTGCATTTAATCAAAACTCTTAAAAATCTGGAGGAATAAAAATCAGAAGTGAATTCTTCCAGACTAAAGAGTAAAGAGGTTTCTATATATTGCATCGACTGTTTCGACGTTTCCATGATCTCATTCTTTGATAACTGTTAATGGTGAGAAAAATATGACTATTGACAGTATTGGCATGACACGTTCGATTTGGCGACACGAAGCAAAGTAAACGTGCAAAATATTGGCAAACACGTCTAGAAGGCCATGAATCTATTCAATAACAAGCCTTTCTTTCCAGAGGATCGTAAACAAGTTTAATATTTATAAACATATTATTCTGGAATTGTAAAGCCCCTGAAAGGGAACAAACTCCTCTCTATATTATTATGAGCAAAATATTTTATATAAAATTACATATCTCCGATTGGAAATGGAAAGTCCATTAGGAGCAAAGCTTTAGAGAGCCGACGAAGGGCAGAGTGACATGAAATTAATTGGTAAATGGACATGAATGACCAATTTATGCTTATATCTAGGTTTGACTGTAAACTTTAATGTGTCAGTACTGCAAGGAGAAAATATTTAACTATGTGTCATTCTTCGCTTTTATCTTTATCTGTCATCGAACTTCAGACTTTGCACCGCAATTAACCATCGTATCCGAAAAATAGAACCACAAAATACGGGCAACTATAAAAACAGACTTTTGTGGAAGGAAGGAAGCAGATTTAGACTTTGGACTTAAATACTTCGAAAAACAATTAATAACCACAAAACTATTAAATTCTTGATAATTCCTAAAATTCATGATTCCCTCTTACATTTCTGATTAAATAAGGTTTTCATTCTATTAAGGTTTTAATGTGAGGTTCTTTCGAAACTCGAAAAGTTTTAGGGTTTATTTTTGGGGGGTTGGGGTTTATTTAGAAAAATCAAAAATTCAGAGATAAAAAATGTTCGAAAAAATGAGAGTGACTGTAGGATTGAAGAACTGCAATTTCGGCTTAATAAATGCATGCAATTTCCATCCTTCAAAGTGCAAAGCTATTTCTAAAACGAAATTGCAATGTGACTGTGAAGGAGTCCTTGATTCTGCCAATCTTCCGATCGCATTCCGCCATTCCGGATAAATAAATAAATAAATCGGGAATGACAGTGACAATCTACATGCAAATCTTCAATCAGTTTTAACACTTAATCCATACACAAACTGACTGACAGTCCATTATCATTTATCTTCCTTCAAAAAGGTTCATTCACGACAACAAGTACGCGTACAACAACAACTATTTCAATTCATATCGATTTTAAATATTTGCAGTACAATACAGCCTTAATTTGCAAAACATTTAAATCTAAAAGTTCTTGTTCTTGTTCTTGTAGCCTTTATTTTTCTTGCGATACATCCGGTCAAACAAAGTAAGTCTGGTCTCCCCCAGGTCGCACAAATATAAATAGCTAAAATTACGTAGATGTGACTTAAGAATAGGGTAGTGATAATGAGAGAAAAACAATTAAATTAAATTAAAATTAGATTTGAGCAGTACATACTAAATACTAATAGAATTTGCTTACGTGGTATACATTTGATTTCTTTGATCGTTTATGATCCATTCAATCGTAGCAGATCGAAAGTTAACCTTTTGAGGGTCACAAGTCTTTATGACTGGGGGGAAACGGTTCCATAACAGTGTGGAATAATATTGTACCGAGTGACTAAATAGCACGGTGTTATGTTCTATTAGTGTACAGTTATCTCCCTGTCTCGTGACACGGTTACAAGTATTAGGCTGGGACTTAAATATGTCAACTATAGCAGGAATGGCATTTGGAGAAGTAGAATATTTTTTGTATCTGTAAGTGTTTTGTAGACTATACAACATTAATCTTTCAGTTATTGTAAACTGATTACATCTTTCGAGTAAGTTGTAGTAATCGATTTTTGAGTGTAGTTTCCTACATTCAGTTTGTGATTTCTTTTGATCATCTTGACCTTTCCAAAATCTTCGGGAGTGAAACTTTGCAATTTGAGGGTGAAAAAATAAGGCCAGAAGTTCACTGACCTTGTTTTGAATGGATTGAAAATCTGGGAGTCTCGAGGGACCCCAGATTGTCAGACAGTAGTCTGTTACAGAATTTATGTAGGAGTTTAATAATAAAGTTAGCATGTGTTTGTTTAAGAATTTTCTGTGCCGGATTATCATTCCAGAATTAATACTAACTTTAAGAAGTACGTGTTCACTGTGCTGTTTGAAGGTAAGGTGTTCGTCTATAAAGACACCAAGATATTTAAAGCAAGCAACACGCTCAATGACATTTCCTTCACAGGACAAGCTAAGGTTATCAGGCAATTTCATACAGGATTTATGAAAAATCATGTATTTGGTTTTATCAAAATTGATGGTAAGACCAACAGAGTTGCACCACGAATTTAGACTACAGAGTATAGTCTGCAATCGCATTAGACCTGACTCGATATCTGTGTCACTAAGATATAGAGCCAGGTCATCCGCGAAAAGAGAATACGCCGCGTCAAGGAGAACTTTGCCAACGTCATTTATAAACAGAATAAATAAAAGCGGCCCGTTTACTGTCCCTTGGCCAATTCCTCTATTTACAAAGAAAGACTTAGATGTAAAGGAACCTAACTTAATCTTAATAGTTCTATTTACTAAAAAGTTTGCTACTACTAAAACTAGTTTAACATTTATTTTAAAGACTTTATGTAAAATATGTAAAAGGATAAAATGGTCGACTGAGTTAAAAGCCTTTTTGAGATCGATCATGATACAGAAGACCATGTTACCCTTTTTGTCAAGATTTGTAAAAATATATTGGCTAAAAATTGTGAGTGCGGTATTACACGAACGGCCCCTGCGAAAGCCGTGTTGATTTTGGTCGAGAAGTTTAGTCTTCTCGATGTCATTGTGTAGACGAGCATTGAGTATGTACTCAAAAAGCTTACTGAGTGTGGGGAGCATTACAATGTCTCTGTAGTTATTTGGGTCTGTAAGGGATCCCTTGCCCTTAAAAAGTGGAGCTACTATGGCAGATTTGAAATTTTTTGGAAAATTGCCTGTATTTAAAATTGTTGAAAAGAGAATGGACAAAGGAACAATCAATGAGGGGATAGTCAGTCTGAGTACTGTGGATTGAACCTTGTCAGTTGGAGAGCTTTTCCATTTCATTCTTTTTTCGGCGTATAGTATTTCATGCTCCTCAACATTTGTTGCTGGAGGGGCAGCGGAGGATTCATCTTTCAGTGCTTGGAGAAAGTCTGATTTCTCAGGTTGGGGGGATGAATCGGCAAGGATAAACGCGTTGCTCAGTGCAATCGCTTTTTGTTCATTGTCCTGATTTAATTCCCCGTCAATTTTTAGAAAGGGAATATCATGACTCTGTTTAATGTCTCTTCCCGTAAGTTTGAAAAAAGTTTTCCATATATTTCCAGATTCTTGAACTTTTTCAAAGTTATCGAGGAAGTAACTACGTTTGGTTTTTGAGGTGGCAATGTTTACAGCATTACGAATTTTACAGTATTGTGACCATAAGGGTTTACTAGGAGACTTGTCGAAATCCGACTTGGCTGAATTTCTTGAGGCAATCAGATCAAGAACTTCAGAAGTCATCCAAGGAGGGGATTCCCCTTTAATCCTTTTTCTTTTTAAGGGGGCTAATTTGTCAAGGTGTTTGGTAATAACGGCTTCAAGAGTCTCGAGTTGAAAGTCAACATCGGACGATTCAACTAGGGAGTCCCAGTTTGAGCTTTCTAAGAGGGATTCATTTAGATCGGACCATTTGATATTTTTTAGGCTACGAAAGTTAATAATTTTAGAATCAACTTTAAGGGATTTTTTCCCATAACAAAAATAAATGAAACGGTGATCAGACGAGGTGACAGTAAAGACACCAGAGTCAGTTATTTTGTTTGGGACAGATGTAAAGATGTGATCAATTAGGGTTTGTGATCTAAGAGTGACACGGGTTGGGGTTTCGATGATTTGCTTGGCGTTGAAAGACGCTGCAATATTATTTAAGGTTTTTGAGAATACTGTTGGAGAGAGAAGGTCTATATTGAGATCTCCCATAATCGCAAAATCCAATCTATCTTTCTCAATCGTTGTAAGAAGCTCTTCCAACGACTGGAGAAAGCTAGACTTTTTATCCTCTCTAGGGGGGTTGTAAATAAATACTAATACGATGGGCTTGTTATGTGGGGTAAAGATCTGCACGCAGTTTACCTCCACTTCGTGTGGGAATTTGATGTTATAAGAAAGTGGTAGGAATTTGATGGAGTCTCTTATGTAAATTAAGGTGCCTCCACCTTCTCTAGTTTCCCTATCGACACGAAGAAGTTGGTAACCTGTGATATTTACATTGGCAACTGAAAGCTAATAAAATATACAAAATTTACTCTGTAATCTCATGTTTTGAAGAAACAAAATACAAAACAAAGCTCAGAAATTCGAAGAATAAAGATTATAGGATTTTGGCAAAAAGTCATGAATCAGTCTTCTGGGGAATTAAGAGCCATTCACAACTAATTAAATATTAAGCTTGTATTTAGAGTTATAATTTCTTTTAACCTCATGCTCATCGATCCCGGTGGTATTCAGTAGTCTGTACGCATATCTTTAAAACAATGAGGATATTTATGAACAGCTCTCTTATTTGAACTCTAAAGTTGATTTCAGTGAAGAGATATAAGGAAGGTTCCTTGAAATCTTTCCAAAATGTCAAGGCCGAGGTTTCTCATGTGAACAAATAAATACTGATTTTCTTTCCATGATGAGGATTTTAGGTGTTATGTTGTGGTGGAAATGTGCCTACGTGATCTCTTATTGCAAACATTAAGATCGGAATTACGATTTCGGAGTTTCTAATGTTTTGAATGAAGAATTGTATTTGTACAAGAATAAGTTTGAATGGATGATGAGGACGTGTGCTTTCTTCTGACGTAATGTTCAAATATCCGACATAATCATCATTAGTCAATTCTTATCGGTCAAGAATTACGACGGAGTTGACAATTACCTCACGTTCCTCACTAAATAAATACGAGAGTTCAGAAATGACAAAAATCCATGTTGTTTTTCAATTTCATCTTCATTAAACCTACGTTTGCTACGGCTACGTGTTTATTAACCAGCCTTAAAACAATAGACTGGATAGAGGATATAGGCTCAGATCAGATTTCTATTATTATTCGTCTCGTCAAATTACATCATTCTTGTTTACTTCTTTTATTATTTAATTCCGTTTAACTTTGTTTCTTCAGATCGTAGCCTTAGAATAAATAAAAACACAAGGCATGATGTGGTTGTAGGATCATCGAAATATTTAATCAAACTCATCTGCCTCATCCCCAAAAACAAATACATTTTCAAGGGCTTTAATTAAAGATGTTTAAAATGCATTTAGAAGTAACTGCCAGAGTTAGCTCATGTTATAACTTTGATTAAATTGAAGCTGCTGTATATCCTGAAGAGCTGAATTCTAAACTCCATTTAAAACTCCTAAAATTTAAAATCAAACCGTCTGCAATTTTGAGCAGAAACTAGTTTTTTTAAGAAATGACCTTCTTGGCGACAAAATGAAGAATAAAATGTAAAAATGTAAGATCAGGTGATGGAGAATTATCTACGTTTCGACGTAAGGAAGGTGTGTCAAAACCTTGGCCAATCACATCAGCCTTCTTTAAACAAAGTCCAATCTCGTGATAAGACTTATTATAATATCTCGTGTTATCATTATCATTACTATCCTCCTATCCATTACTAACAATCCTTCAACCAACATTTCTGACTAATGTTTTGCAAAATCTGAATTTGCATCATTTGAAAACAAGAAAACTTAATGTTGTAGAGGTACCTGTCTGATTTTAAGAACTGAAAATGCAAAGATTATCAACCATCGAAGTTTTTCATCCTCCAAGTTAAAATTATTAAATTGAACGAGGATGACAATTATGCGAGGTCAGTTATCTTTGGGAATATTATATGTACTTTAACTAGGTTGGAGAGGTATATATAATTTATAGCTAATATTATCTCAACTGGAAGCGTTTTAGATGATTTTTGTTTTTGTGGGACTGAAGATATGAGAGGATAGTAAATGGGGATAACCGGTTTCCTGGAACTGGTTCATTCCTGTAAATGATAATGAGATGATGATATGGGATGACGTGGAATTGGACAGACACTCTTACCTTATCACACCACCAATCATCCACAATCAAACTACTATTTTTACCATTTATTCCTCTTTTTTTAAGAGTTCCAAATCACGGTTAAGTTTCAATTTTCAATCGAATGTTTTTTAAATATGACTAAATCAGAATTTGAAGAATTTTAAAACTTCAACCTCTAAAACAATTTTTCCCACTATTGCATTGGAAGTACATTAATTCCACTTGTCAATTTATTACAGGAGAGAACGATAGTTTTCTAAAAATATCTTATTAGCCCCAGAAATAGATCCCTACCCTTCCAGAGGATTTAAAATAATTCATCAGAGAAGATCAGAAGAAGATGCAATAGTTTATATATTTTCTTTAAATCCGTTTCCAAACTGTTATTTAAAATGGACTGAGGATAGTCCAGCAGACAATATGTTATTAGAACCGCAGTTTTCTAATTTATCGTTTAAACCATTAGTCTCATAATATAGTACAATAGTCCAGTATCAGATGATGAGGATATTCCGCAATATTTTATTTTGCAGTCCCTTTCGCTATTGAACAAGAGATCGCATGCAACAGAGTTAAACCCATTTAACAACCTACTTTTAAAGGCTCGTCCATAACTCACATTTTACTAAATATTTGTGTTAGAATTAGAAACACGGAATTTTGATCTCATAGTTTTAATCATAGATATGGATGGTTTTAATTTATCAGTTTTTTTTATCAGTTTTAATTAACTGTTTGTCTATAGACAATTAACGATTCGGCCCTGCCCTGTGATAACCACGACACCAATTAACTTTAACCGTCTCCTAGAACGAGACGAGATTATCCGGGAATAAAATAAAAAGGTTTATACGAAATTGAAATCTTATTTATGAACGGCGCAGTCTGATGATGTAAATTGATGGATAAAATGAACGGATGTTTTCGTGTCGTCTTCTGACGTTCCTTTGCTAAATAATTATTCTGGCAAGTCAGGCAATCTCTCTCTGAACCAACAAGCGCAAATTCTAGGCTGGATAAATTATTGTCATCATTACACATTACTTGCCGAGATATTAGGATGGACGTTGTGTCAGAATCTGTCTCAACTGATCAATGTCAAGGCCTCTGGCTTGTCATTTATCATCTGTCAAGTGCTATGCCTGAATTAAGGGGCTTCTGGAGCAACCGTCAAAAACAATACGGATCTCAAGTCAGGAGCTATTGTTTTAAGCATCGGAGTGGAAATATATTTGCTTTTGCCAAATCATTCCACTTCAAGTTGCTAAAATAATGAGTGGGTAAAATGTGTGTCCTCTGGGCCTCTGGAAAAGTCATTTTAATCGCGAATCGCGACCAAACAATTACTTATTTTTGTATCATTTGCTGAATCGGCATTAATCTCTACTCTACTTCTCCCGATTAAAAGTTACAAGTATTTTTATCAGACAGAGACGGGGGCTCAATTTGAGGTCATCTCTCTGATGTTTTTATTCTTCTCATTGGTAGGGTGACATGTTAATGTGATTTAGAATACAAGTTTCTGCGTAAACATGGATCATTCACATATTCACAAACGGCCCATTAAAATCCGATGCAATTTTTCAATAGAAACTACTTACAATTTGAGCTTTAAATATCGACACTTTCGAATGCCTCTAATACGAATTCAATAAAAAATAAAAACAGTGCTAAAATTAGTATTTACTTCAATTTTTCAGACAATCAGACCGATTTCATACTTTTCGTTTTACGTAGATTTCAAACCTGCCATTTAAAACCTCGGAACCTTACTTACAATTAGAAGCATGCTTTAGGTGAAGCCCGACAATCGGGTAAAGTTTAGTTTTTCGGAGCTTTCACATTTAATATCCTAATGAAATGGATAGAAACAGTTAGTATATGCTACTCAAAACTCAGCTTTTCAATCAAAACATCACCAAAAAATGATAATCAATTTCAGCTGTCGATACAATAAAATGCTCACAAGTAGTTTAACTAATTTATACCGCAACGGTTGATCTAATATATTTTCTAGGCAAAACGTGATCGGAATAAAATTCTTCTATGCGTATGATATGGGTAGCCTTGCTTTTGGTTTAATATTTCATAGTTGATGGATGCCAATTAATCTACGCACAATTAAAGTTGGATTGTAATGTCCTCGTGTAATAAGAACGATGATAATATGACGTGTCCATGAACAGGATGATGATGTAAAAATGAGACTGTCTGATTGTCATTTTTGTTATTGTTGTGCGAGAGATGTGTGTGGAGGTAGAGCTTTTCCACGTGTCTTCAATTCAATCGAGGTTCTTTTCCTAAATCCTCCAACTAAATAACCCCTTCAAAACGCACGTACCAAAGGGGTGAAGTCAGGGAAAAAATAGGCAATTGTTTGTATTGGGGGAGGGGTCCCACATGGTTTAAAATTTGTTAGGTAACATTAAGGAACTGTCCCTTCAGAAATTTTCAAAAGTATTTTAGCAATTTTTCGAAATGCATCAATCAATTTCTGCTCTGTCTTATCCAAAATATCATATTATTATTATAAAATTGGGGTTTGCAGTTAAGGCAGAAACAGCGGGACAGGGACAGATGGTCATGATATTCGTATAGAGTGTTTAGAGCACTTAATAGAAATGGAAGAGTGGCCCAGAGGAGTGGGGATCAATACGACAGAATTATTTAACTTCTTGAGAAGAATCCCGACTTTTCTTACACTAAATCCGCTTCTAGATCAAGATCCCTTTTAAGCAGAGACCCTTTGTCACCATTATACCTTAACACTGCGTACAATGGACACGCACAATATGCCCATCATCTTTCTCATTTTCTCATCAGAATAATCCCTAAAAATAGGCTTAGGAATCTTTTCCAGGGGATATATTATATCCTTATTGTAATGCTATATTCTACAGCAATCCCGATAAGTCCCGATTTACAATCCTATCGGGTTCAATATTATCCAGCCTTCTAAAAGTAACGGGTATTATTTTTTAAGGGACTTTTATTACCAATCTCACATTTTTTTTGCTCTGAATTTGGCTATCAAGTTTTAACAAACATCGTTACTTTCAAAATTTTTAGCAGTTAAGTAATTAGGGAATTCTATACACTGATTGTTTTATATTAAATTATTTAGATCAACTTATAAATACATCTTTTCATCTTAAGTTTGGTTTGTTTTAAGAAAATTTATCCATTAATACCTCCGAAAACATGTTGTCTAAAAATCTTAAGCATTAAAATGCTTAGAGCTACCACCTTGAATTTAAATGATGAATTAAGGAATTGTGAATTAATTGAGGGTGGCCTAAATGTTCGAGAGGTGCTTATGAAATGGTTTAGTGTTATTTCCAATACCGTAATTACCTAAAGGTATATCTGCTCGTATCAAAGTTGATTTTAATGCTACATGATGCATATGTTAACAATAATAGTTTAATGCTATTAATGTTCCGAAGTAGATTCTCTTTTAATATGATTGGAGGTCTTCAAGGCTAACTTCCCTTTATTATCATTTCATTAATGTAATTCATAAGGAAATTAAAATACAGCAACTAATACTACTAATATTATTGTATTTACTAAATTATATTTCATTTAAAGTCACGAGGGTTCAAAATTGTTAAAATTTATCTTACTGACGAGGTGTATAGTCAAGCTTAAATTGTAATATAATCTGGTTCAGTTATTCTTTTAGGAATTGTCTAGAGACATATTAAGACGCTTGGAGGACCAGTTAAATAATATAATCTTTTACATATATGGATTTCATTTATTTTTAACTAGCTACCACACCCGCGAGGGTAATCAACACCTACCCCTACGGGTATTTATTTGATGACAACTTTTGTTCCGGGTTCTTTTATAATCCATAGTCAGGTAATTGAAATCTTAAGATCCGAGTTCACTCGTACAATCTCAAATAAGCCCTTGGTACTCGTTTAATTTCTGAATCAATTCAGTGGTACTTATTACGAGGATAACCTTATTTGAAACCTTTATCTTTATAAATACATACTATCGATTTTATTTAATCCCATTACAAGTGTTCCAGAGTTATTTTTAAGTCGCAAGAGAGCAAGGTTAAATAAAATCAAAAATGGAATGTAAACTAACCTTGAAATTTCAGAAGTAGTTGCAAAAATCCCAGTAGTCTCCAAGAACCGAATAAGCTATAACAGTAGAATAGCAATGAATTAAAAATTGAGTCCCGTTCCCTTAATTCCTTATATTTAAACTTTAAACCCGAAATTCTTGTCAAAAACTGTGAAGAATAAAAAGTGTGCGAATAAATCGGGTGTTTTTTGTTCTGTTTTTTGCAGGAGAGAAGGACATTCAGGACAAGGGGAACCGAGTTAACCTCCGCCTTAAATTCAGTTCGGCTACACCTATTTCCTAATTCTATTCAATTCTATTATTTTCAAAGTCAGAAATAACTCTGGTTTCTTTGAATAGTTTCAGTTGTTGATGAGCCAAAAGTCAGAGACAGATTGACTTGGTTCCTATCCCACTCTGCCAAATGTGGAGAACCTGAGGCGAGGGCAGGGGCAATACTCAGCACTAATTATCCGAATTTCGGGGAAACACGACCCCAATTCATGACCACCTTACAATATATGGGCAAAACATACACCCAGTTCTATAAGACATTGTCCATACATTACGAATAGGTGTAGGGTTCAGAGGAGGCCGCAAGTCCGGGTTTTGGGGCACAGGGTCTGTGGACGGGCCCCGATTTCGTAAAGAACCCGGGTAGTAATAGGGAACTTGAACTACAGTTCCTCCCGAAAATACCCGACAAAACAGAGGATACCGAGAAATTGTAAATGGGACTAGTATAGGGTTGATATTTAAAGTTATAGCACTGACCTCTCTAATTGGAGGATATGTATGGACTGGGACGGTATGCCATGCAATATATCATCTTCAAGAATTGTACCCGGATTCGGTTTTTTGCAGTCAATGACCTCATTTCGGTTATCAAGATCGCAATAACCTCATTTGAATGAATGCGGAGGTGGCTTAGAAAACAAGAGAGCGTGAAACCACGCCGGAAATCCATTTAATGTTTACCACGTAATCTTAATTCCAGAGTACTTCAAAATAAGTCACCCATGATAATAATGTATTTACTCCGAAATAAGTCCCCACAATTTAATACACCTCTACATCAGTTTAGATGTCCCGTTTGTGGCTGCAATACTGGAGCGTTAAAAATGTACATATTCAAATGAAATCATGGAAATGGTTTCAAGAAACAAAACGCGGAAATCACATGAATATATTATTATTGCCTCGAATTTAGCGAATCCACAAATTATTACTAGGTTATTTTAACATGCATCAACGCACCTTAGGACTTTCTATGTATTTATTGTAAATATTCGCTTGCGAACCAATGTTACAAAGTTTAGAATATTTAATATGTGACTTGAAGATGAAAAAAATGAAATTCTTTTCCGCGTTGTATTACATTTTCTAAACCACATAAACTGTTCAATGAAATTAACCGAAAACATAATATAGATGAAAAATGCATCTACAGTTACTAAACATACTATGTATTAAATGTATATTGTTATGATAAATTTTCAGGTAATCATAGTCATGATTTTGAGAATGTGGCATGTCGACGTGAGTTTGCTCCGGATGGGGACTTATTACGGGGGGTCGGGGAAATCAGTTTTAATTTGTTTTTTGGCAGAATTTAATATTGTATTTAGTAGTAATAGATTATAGTAACGTCATATGAAGAAAATGATGATGCATGAACGAAGCGAGATATTAATTGGAACCTCATTCATGATACCAGCACTATTAATAGCGCAGTGATAAGATATTCAATTTGGAAAGGTTATAATAAGGAATTATATGTTAGCTTCATTTTAAGGCTAAATTTTAAGAAAACTATATTTTACTAAACTGATTTGGAATGTGAAAAGAATATGTTTATCAGAAATGGGGGACACTGATGATATTGCTACACATTCAACATTCGCATTCGATCTTATTGGGGTTAAAAATTGTATCTACTATAATTCAGACATGAGATATTGTGATGGTTAGCTACTCGAGCAGCGAAGAAATCCAAGCTTTCGAGAGTATCGAGAGGATGAGAGTACTGTTACAAACAAATTCGTATACATAAATAAACGAATTTCAGATGAGCTGGGTTATCAGCGGTTCATCCACAAAACCAGTCTCGACACCACAGAACCTGGACATGTGAAACCCCTGACATATTATGACAAGACATAGAAATTACTAATTTCAGGGATTTCCGTGTCATAATTCTGTGGTATCGAACTTGGTTTGTCGATAAGTTCTGGTGCTCAAACTGCTTCCGGCTATTTTTGCAAACGTCAATGTCAACTAGACGATAAGACATTCCCAAAAATGAGTTCCGATCTAATTGTAAGAGACGTCTACAATTATACCAGATTGGTCGTCCAAACCCATATGCTTACCTAAAAACCCTTCGTCGGGCTTTTATAAAATAAACTGCATTGATTTAGACATTCGCATTTGATACTGTGGCATTTAAGCTTCAGAAAAACTTTGCTCATATGGTTTTTGGAAGCGTATTTTGAGTTTTAAACTTTAAAAAATCGTTTTTAAATACGACGCTTTAAATTCCAAAGTGTGAAAAATTCGGACAATGGGCTATTATTGCTGGATCTCTGCTTCATATCAGATACGTTAGGTTATTTATTGTACACTAAAAAATTCTCTTGTCCCCATACTAGGCTATTAAAAAATGTCATGATCTTTATCCACCATTAGTCGAACGCCGAGATTAATATGAAAAAACTAATTCTGTTCAACATTTGCTCCTCAAATTCCTCCAGTCCTAAAGGGGTCGAAATCGATACAACATTTCATTTATACAAAAAATCAATATGCCTTCCTAATGTCATTTGCAATAATTATTTATTTTCTACTTTGTTTCTTACACTTTAATTCCAAACTGGACAGGTTTCTAAAGTGGGACTGCCGGATCGTTAAGGCTGCAACTCCGTTTATAATCAAGCAATTATTTATAAATTAAAAAAGTTAATTAATGTCATTAAATGAAGATAAAAATGATTTCGGCCACTTTGAAGTACATAATTGAGGGAATGGTCCAGATCCATGAAATCAACGTACACTTCAAGGATGAGCTAATGACTGTATTTATGAGAATTGGATGGGCCTGGAATCATCATTATGATTCACTGGACAAGTTATCAAGTTTTATAGAATCAAATACATTTAAATTGATGAAGGACTTGAGGAATTGGAACTCCTCCCTTAAACATCATTACAAACCCACTTTTTTAATTACACCAGAAAGAATGATTCTTTGTATTGTTACCTCTGATCTTGATAATAAATTAGTAGGATTTGACGTGTTATAAAAAAAGTGATTATCCAGATTGTTCCACAATATTCAACTTTTTACAGTCATTTTCAATTTTATAGCTTGCAATACGATTTTTCTGACCCACGAATTAAAGATTGGGAATATTCAGAGTTTAAAATCTTACAGTCTTTCTTGATAAACAACTCTTTAGCATAAAAAGAACTTTAAACAATTTCAAAATCCGACCACAACTCTCTGCTTTACAAGATGTCGAAAATTACCATTTTAGTGATTTTTTTTCGCCAATTTTCTACAGTGTCGATTTGGGCAGCTTATTTTTTACGATGCTAACAAAATCAATCATTTTTTTGTAATTCACTCTCTAAGACATTCGTAATGGCGTTTTTGAACTGAAATCAGTTTTTCTTGTACTTCTACAACTGCTCTCCAGTTACAATCAAGTCTTTTTCCCACTTCGTTTCTGATAATCGGTATTTTTGTATGGAAGTCTTATGTCTTGTCTTATGTTTGATTACAACGTAATTCTTAAGTGGTAAATAATTAAATGTTTGATAATTGAGACGTAGGGTCTGTTGCAATTAATTGGAGAAAAAAGGAGGAAGAAATAAATAGATCCGCTTTTAATTCATCGGCAGAACGAGAAGAGGTTGCAAGGATTTCAAGTTCAAGAACAGCAATGGCCTATTTTTTATGCAGATTTTTTGTTGGATTGCTGGCGTGGATCTTCTGGCTAAAATAGACGTTCCACGAAACCAGGATTGTCTTCCAGGAAGTCATTTAATTTTATATCTATATTTCTACTAGTCATACGTGGAATAGCCCATTTTCCACGAGATATTTATATATTTACAACTTATTACTCATTAGCCTTTCAGTATCAAACTCTAAAAGAATATTGAATGTCGCTTAAAAAATTCCGAGTTAATTTACAAATTTCAAAACACCAGGTCGAAAACTTTCATATCCAGTGCCTGGCTTTTAAAAACATTACCCCTTAAAGATAAAAGCATTGTCCAATTTATTTTAGAGATGCATGTGCAAATTATTAGCTCCGACTTTTCTAACCATCAACCGTCATTAAAATATTGGAATATAAAACATGTAATGGGCTTTCCAATATTCCAATCCCTGTTCCTATTGAAAGTCCAACTGGTTCTTAAATTTTTTTACTGTCAAATTTGAACCCACATTTATTTACAAGTATTTAGAATTTTTAAGCCGTTGTAAACGCACATTGAAAAAGGGTGAAACCACACGAGCCAAGCTGTCATATCACGATTAAATTATTTCCGTATGACAAGCTGGAGACATTTTATTCAAGAGTCTAGCATTTCCCCAACCATAGAGTAAAGTCGTTTAAATTGCTGAATTGGACTTGGCAGTTTCGTTTCAGCGATGTGTGTAAAACACATTTAGGGTTGCAGTTTGAAAAAATCTGACCCCTGACCCTTGACCTTTGACCTATCCAAATTTGCCACCGCTTCAATGCCATAAATGGCTTCCGGGGAAAAAATGGTAAATATTCAGTCAGGCGTTAGAGAGTACAAGATCATAAACGGAGGGACAGAGAAATAGATTAAACCTTTAAGGAGTTTCACTCTTTAATATAAAATCGAGCTATCAATTAAAGGGACAATTAGTTAGGACAAACTCCAAGATGAAATAAATGCAAAAAACCGTAAATGTAAGTATTAGACTGGGACACCCTGAATAAAAGTAAAAGTGAGCCGAAGCATTAGATACGTTGGACGATGCCTTGTACTTGGCCGTGCAGTGGTGGACTGCCACAGGGTTTTGGTTACTTTTATTATTACAAGATCTCAAGAGGTATTATACCTTAGGAATTATATCTCATATAATATGGCTATTATGAACGTAGGATAAAGTTGTAAAAAATTGGCAAGGTATCCAACTATCCCTTCACATGTAGTTCGTAAAACGAGTTATTCTTGTGGAATCCTAACCGTCTTAAAAAACACACTAAAGGAGGCAAATAATATTCGCATGACTGTGTTCCTCTAAAGGAAAAGGGCAGAGAACCACAAGACATTAAACAACACGAGCTCCTAGTCACTATTCCAATCAGTATCAAACTATTATTATTATTTGCTACAATTTGCACACAAAAAACGCGAGTCCAGTCGATCAGTAGCCATCAACAATGTCTAAGAGTCAGGATAAGTTCTGAAGGCGGATAATCAGACGATATTTTTATTCGGGTTCCTGGGAGTCGAAGGACACAATTATACAAAACCCGAGAGTTGACCAACAAATTGTATCAAGGAAAGATTCCTGAAATGGTCACGTTTCTGACACGTTCTGCTTCAGATTTGGACATAAGCTCTGATTGAAGTTATTGCTGGAAGATTTTTAAAAATCATTTGTTGAAATCATAATTTGATTAGTGCAGATTAAGTGTATGATTTGATATTTGAGAGATAGAATTTAAAGTTCTAAGGAGTTTGGAAAGTGATCCGTAAAGTTCAGTTTGAGTGTCTTTAGACGCCGTTCTGGTTCGTGGTGATTGTTGATTAGTGCATAGGAGTATCTGTAGATGTTAATTGCTGAAAATGAGGTGAAGGTCCGCCAGTATTGGTAAATGAATAATTAATTAAACAAAAATCAAGTCTGAATATCCAAGATGCCAAGGGTCAAGGTTCCTAACCCCTTCACCAAATACTCCAAGAGTTGGACTATCAACCCCTCCATGTGAGTCATACCATTTATTAAGATTTTCGAATTTTAAAATTTTAAAAAATTGTTAATTTTTAGATCCATTTTTAAATGTTCTATGCCAAGGAAAAATGTGCCCTAATGATTTTAGAACCTGAGAATGCAAAATCATATTTATAGAGAGCGTTTAGGAGTCTTCATGTAAATTCATGAACGGAGATAGATGACAGAGCTTGAGTTGACAATTTGACATTCTATCATTGCTTAACGAAAAAAAATCATGATGTCGAACGGTATTTACTATTAGTTCAATATCAGAAGTTCCGGTATATCATTAATGTTAATAACTTAATAGAATATAAAAAAAATACTATTTAAAGTTCATATTAACTCAAAATCTTCTTTTAGTACCGTCATACATGCATTTTTTATTGTTGGGTATATTTTAATAAAAATCGACGCGTCACAAATTGAATTTTCAGTTGTTTTTACACTTTCTTCTATAATTACAAATTATCAAACGTTACTTTTTGATTTTAAGATCAATTGACGTACTCTTATTTAAAGGGTGGGGAATTATTAAGAAGAGGATCTCAATTTTAGATTTGCACTAAATCGCTGCTAACATAACTGTCGAATCAGTTTCGATTAAAAACCGAATTTAATGGACATTGCGATTTGACATTCATTTCCGTGATCGTAAAACAAGTGGTTGAAATTTGAATGCAAACCCGGACTATTATTCTCCACTCACTCCAGACGGGATGAGGAATTTTAAATATTTCCTATTAAAAAAAACATTACGAAATGTATTTATTTACAACAATTTAAAAGTAAGTAGTTTCAGAAAAGCGTAAGTAAGGAGCTGGATAATTGCTGCAACTTGTATATTATTTCAACCTTGAAAGTACGAAGGCGTAATTTTCCTTGTACTCTTATACTATGCGGTTGGGTGCCTTCCGAACCAAAATAATATTCATCATCTCCATTAAAAATTATCTAAGCCAGGCTCTTCTTAATCATCATTTACTTACATTTCATTACACTATATAACTATTAGTTTAAAGTAGATATTAGTAACTAAAACCTAGTTTGAAGACGAATTCTCGACAATAGCCTTCAGGAAATTCGGAATTTATGGTTAGTACATATCCAATCCATGTTATAAAAATTCACCTTGGCCATAAGAGCAACCCTAGTCCTCCTGAATGAGAACTTGAAGTGACTGGTTCTCGAGGGACTCTATCTGGGTTCGAAGGACCATGTTCTAAAAGGTCAACCTCCTCGTCAAATACAGTACCTCTACATTGTCAATTGTCAATGAAATACGATCCTCTGTCTTATGTATCGTTTGGAACATAAGACACATGCCTTAGTTTATTTGTTTATTAAAGATGCTTGAACATTATAAGCTTTAACATGAACATGTTCAACTTTTGCAGTATATGGTCGAAAATCGAGGGATGATCGTATTGTAAATAACAAAGATTTGTCAAAGTTCGCCGTTACCATTTACTGCTTATCTACAAGTTTTCCCAAGTATTTAAGGATGAAGAGGAAGCAAAGATGATTAGTTAATTATGCAAACTTTCTTAAAGTATGAAGATATGGAAGCTTTTAGCACTTCCCTTGTCCATCTTTTTCTGCATTTGCGAATATTAAACTAATCAACCAAAATTCCTCGTTCATCATTTGTTTAATGATCCAAATTATCAAACTACAATGTATTGTTTCTATTTTATGAGGATGCAATCAAGAATATGCATCGAGTCGTTGAATAATTGGTTGGAGAGGTATCTTTTGAAGATTTTTACTATTAAGCTCGAGTTACCCCAATCATAGAGCAAGTCATTATACACCAAGGTAATTGAGGCATACGAGAAATATTAAAGAGCTGAGTGAGTGGGAAGGTAAAGGTCAGACGGACGGACAGGACAGTAGCAGGATTGATTGTGGCATCGTAAATATCCCATAAGAATGCGTGGTCATTAAAATGTGAAACTACGAGGAAGATGAATGGCTCATTCCTCCAGTCAGAATTAATGAAAAACTCTGTTGAAGTGTTATATATAATATTTGCTTAATGAATTACTTTTTCCCAAAGAACAAATGTTTAGAGGTCATCCCAGTGATATGAATTAATATATAGAAATAGATAGGGCATTTTTATGTGGTCTAGGAAGGCCTGGGAAAAACCAAACAGTTTTACTTGTAATAACAAACTTGATGTAATAACCGGAAAGTAACTGACCTTATGTATCTTGTAAGTTCGAGTTACTCACAACTACGAGCTCTTCAGAAACCCAGACATAGGAAATCAATGTCAGAATCATTACGTAGGGTTATATTTTCAGAAGATTAACATTCTTGTGACTAACTAACTAATACATAATAATACCAGTTTACAACCGAAATTATTACGAAGCCATAAGTCCTACTTTCGGCAACGGTAAACAGAGGGTAGTTAGGAGAACATGATTGATTGATTATTTGGAGTTATAATCTATGATTTTAAAGCCATGTATCGGGTTTTTCTCATAATTTTGCATGGAAAATGAAAAAACTTGAACTAACCACAGAACTATTTTTAAACAATTATTGGATTTTTTTTACCTCGCAGGTTACTTTGCAATTTTTTAACTTATGAAAATTATTTGGAGACAAATTTTTATTCCCAGTTTTTTCCATGATTTTGTTTCGGCTGGCATTAAGGCTGTTGGAAATTCATTCCTAACTTTTTTGTGCAGATAATGGATGATAAAAAGGGAGAAAAACATGTGTTTAGTTATCTAACTGGGAATTTCCTTTTACTTAACTGCGATAACCTTAAATGCAGTAACAATTAGTTAATCCAGTTTATTAATGAACGGGAAGGAGTTTCTGGCAACAAATACAAAAGTAAAAGGATAAGGTAGCTGGCAGGGTTACATTGTAAGCCGAACTTGAAATTAAATTGCATAGACTGTCTATTTTGTATTTGCAGAATAAGTTAGAAAAGTAGCCTAGTACCTTGTTGCAGTTGTTAAAGTTTGCGTCAGGTTTAATGTGGTTAAAACCCAGATTATTACAAAAATAGGAGTGCAGTTAATAACCGGTGTCCCTCGGTCATAATAATATATTCTCATATCCTTTGAAACTACTGGCATTTCCAGTTCAATCTTACAAATCAAAAGTAATTGTATTGGAATCCCAATTATAAAAATTATTAGTTCCCACGTATACCTCAAAACACTCAAAAGCCACTATTTTTACTCAAAAACCCAAGGAAGCTTACTTTATATGTCTTTAATTTTTAATTATATTATCACTTATTCCAATCCCATGTTGTTCATGTTTACAAACTTGTTAAAGAAGGTATGTAGCCTAGTAGATGACGTCAAAGTATTATCAATCTCTATATTTACTCACAATTACCACGTGCTTTCGTCACTATTTTATCACAAAATCCCAATCTTAAATTATAGGATATCGGTAAATTCCAAAATTACTTGGGCTTGTAAATCGGGCTGGGGACATATTTAAAAAATATTTTTTATACTAAATTCGACTATGTATTAATCATTATCATTAGCAAACCTCACAAAACTGCAACTCAAATAACACGGAATTATTTAAATTTTTTAAAACTCTCATGGACTGAAGCGTCTTGCATATAGTACAACAAATTCAGTTCTCATTCGATTCGAACCTTGGATTTTTATGCTATTATTATTATTGTATGGCGAACGTCCATTTGAAAACAAATGACGAATCTTTTATGATGTGTGGATGCTCTATTTACTTAACCTGATGTTTTTATCCTAGACAAGACGAACGGTCAACATGGTCCAAGAAGTCGTCACTGGACGACGACGACGTCTCGAATTGGGAGAAGTTAAAGTTACTCTTATGGAAGAACTATAAGATCCAAGTTCGTCACAAAGTACAGACGGTTGTCGAGATTCTGGTCCCCATCTTGTTCACGATCATTTTGGTCGCTGTCCGATGCACCGTCGAATCAAACGTCGTCACCAAACCCACCATATTTCGACCTTTCGACGTCAACGATATCCCCACAACGCCCAGGGAATGCTGGTATGTCACCCTCTGGTATTATTACTTTGGAATACACTAAAGGCAACAATCAAACTAATTCAATTGACATCAAATAACCGATTGATTTCGGCATTGGTTAATACTTCGAATATTGGACATCTTTGTTCTTTTTGGATATCAAAATAAGACTTGGTTCAGGTGTGTATTAAATAGGATGTTCTTTTGACTACTGTACTTTTTACAACCTCATATTCAACTAACCATCTGGAATTTCAGTTCTCATACTAAGTTTTTAATACTCCATAGATGAAGGACATCCATTAAGTTAGATATGATGTTTTCAGGCTGGGTCAGTTAGAACGTTATTATAACAATGGGCAGTAACCGAAAATATTGCTCATCCAAATGATAAATTTAAACCAATTAAATATTATACCTAGAGACTAACTGCGCTAAGAATATGTTCAGTTATCATCCGCTAACACCTCCGGCAGTTTAATTTCTCGGCACTTAATTTAGGAATTGGGTTCTTATTTAGTTTAGGCTGGCCGATTATAAGATTGCTGATGCATGGAAGAAATAGTGATAAAAATCAATTATGATAGGTTTCTCGTATGGGACGGCCTGTTCATAAAACCTATTAGGAATACTTACAATTTAAAGGATTGTCTATCTATTTAGATTTCGGCTAAATAAAACATATGAACAGACCAACGGTAGACTTTAGGTTTTAGCGTTCATGCAGTTAATGATGGCAATTAAGTGAGTAATGAAAGGTAAATAATTGTTGGTTGATGATTTAATATTTAATAGTCAACAGATTTACTATGCTCCCAAGAACGACTTGACGGAAAAAGTGATGCTTCAAGTTCAACAAGACTTCTTCAACCTCACCGACTTTAACTATTCCTGTAAGTCCTCAGTTCACAATTAATTAATGTTATTCCAATTAAGGCATGGGAACTCCACTACAGAGTTAGATAACATCAAACTACCAACTACCAACACCACAGCTAATTATCTCCAATGACGTGGAAACCAGGTTTAACACGTCCAACCTACAGCCCTAACATTTATATATATTCCCATTCTTCATTAATTCCACTGATTCTTAATTCTGTAATACCTAAATATGTTATCTTTAAAAAAAATCATTTATTAAGACAAAAAGTCCTAACCAGCCTTAAAGAATTTGTCTGTCCGACATTTAAGGTTCAAGGTCTCTTTTGGACCCATCACTGCATTTAAGGACAGTTTCCTTACTAAGAATAAGCTCTATATTTGATTAGACGCTATTAACTTAAATAAAAAACGGAAATATACCGGTTTTAATACCAGTTTGATAAAGATGCAGATGCAAAGAACCGACCCAAAGACACGAAAAGACCGGTTTTTGGTAAAACTGATTATCATTTAATTTTATATCAGATCGATGTACTCGATTTGTACAGATTCTTGAAACTGGGCTGAACTTTTTTTTAAGTTCTCCGAAGTTTAAAGTTTGTTTAGGAGGAAAATACAATTTAATAGGCCAGGATTTGGACTATGGTTTACTCGGAAAGAGTGACAGATCATGTAATTATCGAATTGCTTAATAATGGCTTTTAATAAATGGCATTGGTATTGCAGTTCTGGGTTTTGCGGACGAGAAAGACTTGGAGTTGAATTATGCGAAAAGTACGACGGCTGAAAAATCGTCGTCGGACGATGAAAGTGACGAGGGTCGACTTGGAACCGTTTTGGCCGGAATCGTCTTCACCAACGAATTCCCCTATGGACAGTTCCCTAAAGAAATTAAGGTTAGGCTCCGTTCTATTAGGACATGATTTGGTACATAGAACATATATGCTCTCTTCAAATATTCAATTAAATTCCCTAAAAATGCACCAAAGATACTTCCTGAAACTCTTAAATTCAGGTAAAATTAAATCCAATAGGGGTGTAGTTTTTAAACACTCCGAATATATGAAATGTATTTTATGGAATGGGGTGGGGATCTATTGAGTTATTTTTTTTTATAGTAAAGACACATTAAAGCGTCTGCCTTTTCGATAAACTCTTGTTCGGGGGATTTATTTAGAGAATTACGGTATATTCTCGGGAACATTGTCCATCCAAAGGACCATTTGACCAACCTTACCATGCTTTTAAATGACTCATCCGGCATGAGCAAACGTTTAATATAAATTGCAATCGGACTGATTTTTTGTTTCTAATGTGTAAATCAGTACAAGATCCGGTTCCCCGCGGCTCCAAGAGCTGAATTCGACTTCCTGGAAGAGAGATTCGGATTCAAGAACATTTGGTTCTCTGAGATCCTCTACCCCGTCGTTCAGATTCTGGGACCACGTGCCATCGGTCAACTGACGGGAGGAGTTCCAGGTAAAAAACCCAGTACCGAGTCGGAAATGAGTTTAAATTAATTATATTAATGAATTGATTAATTAATGTGACTTTCAGGTTACTTCAACGAAGGGTTCCTGTACTTGCAGTACGCGGTGGAAAAGACGGTGAGCGAATGGGTGTTGAAGGACGAGGGGGCCTTTGACCCTTACAAGGTCAAACTCCAGCGATTCCCGTACCCCGGATTCATCGACGACAAGTTCCTGTTCACCCTCCAGGGCATTTTGCCCCTCACCCTCATCCTCAGCTTCATATTCCCTGTCCTTTGTGTCACCAAGTTAGTCGTCGTCGAAAAAGAACGGCGTCTCAAGGTTACCTTTTACTTTAATTATCATCTTTATCTAGCTAATTAAATTCCTTATAGTGTTGGATAATTAAAGACGATTGGAATTATTTTCAGGAGTACATGAAGATGATGGGCCTTCCAAACTGGCTCCATTGGACGGCCTGGTTCATCAAGTCATTTCTGTTCCTAGCAATCACTGCTTTCCTTATGACCATTTTGCTCAAGGTTTGCATTCCTCAATTATGAATGTAGCATTTTTTCATGAACTGACTAACACTAATGTAACACATCTATCCCATCAACAGATTCGAGTCATGGAGTCACAAATCCTAGCCATTTTGCCGAATTCGGACCCGACCCTCATTTACTTCTGCATAATTTCCCACATCTTCCAGCTAATTTGTTTCGCATTCTTCGTCTCGACTCTATTTAAAACAGGTATGGAGTCCCATATTTTTCAAGCCATCCAGAATCGGTCGGTGTCATATTTCAGGATTTTAAATAATGTTTGTTTGTGATTGTAGCGAATTCTGCAGCGATCGTTGCAGCAATCCTGTGGTTCATCTTCTTCATTCCGTTCGCGTTCATTCAGCCGCGCTACAACATCCTGTCGCGCGGTGTCAAGGTGCTGTGGTCGGTGGGCACGAACCTCGGGATCTCCTTCTGCTGCCAACTCTTCTGCATGTTCGAGGGGACGGGGAAAGGGGCGCAGTGGAGCACCGTCTTCCAAGGCGTCACCCCTGACGACACCTTCTCACTCGCCGACTGCATCCTCGTCATGTTCGCAAACTCCCTATTCTATTTACTACTGGCCATTTACACCGAGGCCGTTTGGCCTGGCGAATTCGGAATACCCCTCCCTTGGTACTTCCCATTCACCGTGAGTTAGAGTTTAATTATTCCTCAACATTCGACAAGTTCTGAGTTGTTTTTCGAAATTAATTTAATTCTTCAGAGATGGTATTGGACGGGCGAAACAAGGCAAAAGTATATCCAAGATGACGATGGCAAACATGCGATTCCACAACGAAATCTGAGGAAAGATCTTTTCGAAGATGTGCATGCTAACCTGGTACCGGGAATCGAGATTAAGGGTCTCACCAAGAAATTTGGAGACACGAAAATCGCTGTTAGAAATCTGCACTTGAACCTTTATAAAAATGAAATTTTTGGTAATTCAAGTTTAAAAAATTTTGATTGGATGTAATCTACTATGAATCGTTGGATAAGTCTACAATTGTATGTTTACTTACTTTAGTTTTACTGGGACATAATGCGGCAGGGAAGACGACGACGATGTCCATTTTAGCCGGTTCGAATTATTGATTTTATTTCACAAACCTTCGAATATTTAAAATGATTAATAGCATTTGATGTTATTGTTTTGCAGGAATATTTCCACCAACATCCGGTACGGCTCTCATAAACGGCTACGACATTTGCACGGATATGAAATCGGTTCGACAAAGTCTTGGCCTCTGTCCTCAAACGAACGTCCTGTTTGCGGAATTAACGGTCGAAGAGCACCTCTACTTCTTCAGCACGCTGAAAGGGCTTAAGAAATCGGAGGTGAAACCGGAAGTCAATCGGATGATCAAAGCTATCGGCCTTCAGGACAAGCGGGATACCTTAGCCGATGATTTAAGCGGGGGCATGAAACGGAGGTTATCGGTTGGAATTGCTTTCTGTGCGGATTCAAAGGTTCGGAAATATTTCAATACGTCGAGATCGCTAGCTTTTAGGTCAAACGCTTCAAACCGAATTTATGAATTTGCTGACAGGTGGTACTACTAGACGAACCGAGTTCAGGGCTTGACCCCGGGGCACGACGAGGAATTTGGGATCTTATCCAATCCGAAAAAAGACACCGAACAATTTTGCTCTCGACTCATTACATGGACGAGGCTGACATTCTTGGAGACAGAATTGCCATAATGGCAGAAGGCGAAGTTCAATGTTGTGGCTCCTCTTTGTTCCTTAAGAAAAAATATGGTGAGTGAAAAAATACACTAAAATGCCATTAAAATATAATGTTAATATCTTTAAGCATTAAAATTAATTCTTGTTCATTGACAGGATGCGGTTATCATTTGGTGATCGTGAAAGAGCCGACCTGTAACGTGAATAACATCACAAATCTGCTCAAGTCTCGGTTGGAAGACGTTGAAGAAGAACAAAATGTGGGTGCGGAATTGAGCTACGCTTTACCCGACAATCAGTCACATTTATTTGCAGCCGTTTTTGAAGAGTTAGAGAAGCGGAAGTCAGAATTCGGGATCGCAAGTTACGGAGCTAGTATCACGTAAGAACAAATTCGACCATAGTTTCTATCGCAGTCAGAATGGTTAGATTAGGCTACAAATATTTTTAAGTGCCAAAAACTGATAATCGAAAAAATATTGGGAAAATATCTTAAACATTTAAAATTATTTACAATTACATCAACATTAGTCACATTTTTAACTCTGAATAGATTTTTTAGCTTTTTTAACAATAAAAAATATTACTAATATTAAAAATGAATATTTTTAGGACAATGGAGGAAGTCTTCATGAGGTACAGTCCATACACTTTATCTATTTGCTTTTGTAAATGTGAAGTTTCCCAATTCTTTCCTAAGCGTCCCAATTCCTGCTTGCCATGTTGTCAGTCCAGTTAAAATACATCGTTGCAAGCGAACATCGAAAAGGGGTGAAACCATCCGCAACAAGACGTGAAATAACATTCACGTCGGTGTCAGACACCTGGGAGTCGTTTTGTTTAAGAATCTCACAGTCCCCCAACCACAGAGTAAAATCATATACATTGCTGTTTAGCACGTGAACGTACCTTTCCAACAACGTAGGGTTGCTGTTTAAAAAAAATTGTGACCTTTGATCGTACACCCTTGAACTTTGACCTACATAACCCTCAAACGAACTCAGCTCCCGCTGGACGGTCATTAATGGTTTCCCGAAAAATAATTTTTAAAAAGTCAATCGTTCAAGTGTTAGAGCATATACGGACGGACAGACGGACAGACAAAGTCTTCACAGTAGGGGGTTTCACCCCTAAATAAGCTATAAGTTCTGATATCTTCTGCCTAAATCATGGGTAATCACGGTCTTGTGAATTTAATGATTTTGAAACGAATACACAGAGTGGGACAACTGCTGGACAACCAAAGAGAAGGTTCCGAAGCGTCTGCAAAAGGTGTGTCGAAAGGGACAAACGGGAACCGAATCGAAGTCCCAAAAGGTTCGACTGCTGGCACTTCTCCGAAGATTCAAAAAGAAGGTCGTGTTCAACAAGTCGCCCTCGACCTCGACCCTAACATCGTAGACGAGGCGGAAATGAATTTGGACCAAATCAAGAACACGGGGCTCACCCTCCGATACCAACAGTTCCGAGCCATGATCTCCAAAAAACTTGTATTTACTACAAGGAAGTATGGACTTTTATTGGGAACGGTGAGACTTCAGTGCTTAAGAACACCATAAACATTTAATTAGTTTGTTTAAAATATTTAGACATAAATTGCATATTTAATTGCTTTCCAGATCGCGATTCCAACAATTTATCTCTCACTCGTCTCACTGGTCCTCAAGACCGTACCTGGATTTCACGACGCCCCGCCCCGTCCTATGATTTTAGACGTAAGACTTACAGAAACAATTTGTCTTGCCGAGGTATCTAACTGTCCTTCTACATTACATCATCTTAATTACAGGACTATGAACTTTTCGGAAAAACCGTCACCACTCTCCGATGTCCAAAATCGGGGGGAGCAATTGCCAGCTCAATTTGCCAAGGATATGTCGGGCATCTTAAAATCCTGGACAAGAACTACCAGTTTGTTCCAGACAACCTAACCTTTGTCGATGAGATTCTTAATCAGGTAAATGAATTGCTATTCAATTGGAATGGGACGGTTCGTTTAATTGTTGTTTAATGCTTGATTACAGGCTGAATTGGATCTACCATTCGTGAACACAAAGTACATGATCGGTTACGACGAGCGACCACAAAACGGCACGAATAAGACGGAGTTGATTGGGTTCTTCAACAACCAGCCCCTCCACACGCCCCCGCTCGCCCTTAATTTCCTCACAAACGCGATTTTACGTGGACATGAGTCCGGAAACGTTGACCTTTCGACCGGAAATTACTCGATCCAAGTGACGTCGCATCCATTTGAATTCGGAACGGCTCATCTCCAAGACGTCGGTTCTTACTTCACAGTTGGCTTCCAAATCGGCCTTCATTTGTCGATCGCGATTGGATTCATGATGGGCATTTACATCGTGTTCCCGATCAAAGAGCGGATGTCGGGCTCCAAGCATTTGCAGTTCGTCTCGGGAGTCAATTTCCTCATTTTCTGGCTCGCCAATTTCCTGGCCGATTTAATTGCATTCGCCCTCCCCTGTCTCGCCATTCATCTTATCCTCTTCTTATATCAAATTGAGGACTTTTACAGTTTCCATGTTCAGTCCTACTTACTTATCTTGTTTTATTCGTTCGCATTCGCCATTTTACCTCTCCTCTACGTCGGGTCACTCTTCTTCCGCATTTCATCCAGTGGATTGGTCGGAATGGGCGTTTTTAACGTGTTCACAGGTCAGTCTAACCACCATCAGTTTGACATTTCCAGAGGGTGGAATGTCTTCAAGGGGATACGTTTGTTCTAAACCGTTTTTTTTAATTTGAAATTGCCAAATTGACTTTGTCATTTTGATCAATTTAGTGTTTTTTTAATTACGATATATTACCTATTTCCAGGGGTTTATTTTTCTATAAAATCTTCCTCTGCTATAGAAGGGTTTTGGGTATAAAAAAAATAAAAATTGATTTGTAACAAATTGCTGTTGGTTTGTAGGATTCGCTTCACTATTCGTAGTGAGTATTTTGGAGAACCCGGAACTGAAGCAGGAAGAGTTGGCGACAACTTTGCATCGTACGTTTTTAGCGATTCCGTCCTACGCATTGGGCAAAGGGATCGTCCAAATCTCAAAGAATCATCAACTTCAAAAAGCCTGTTCCTCAATTAATCTGGAATTTTTCTGTGACGCGTTCCCGGACTCACTTTGTTGTGCCCAACGTAAGTTCAATTGAGAAGCTATTAAAAATTAAAACTTTAAGCAAAAATGAGCTAAATTTCCAATGCCTTCTTCAACGCTTTTGGATTTTGTAGTAAAATCGAATTACTTGGATTGGGAGGAATCGGGAATCGGTCGGAACATCATTTACCTCTTGATTTTCGGACTAATAACTTGGACCGTCCTTCTCGTCTTCGAAAGTGGGATCCTCCAGAGTCTCTTTGGACGCTTTTCTCAGAAAATAGAGAATCTCAGCGTTTTCAAAATGCCAGAGAATAATAATCAAGAGGACTTTGACAACACGGCCCATACTGTCGAAGATGAAGATGTTCATTCCGAGAGACTTCGAATCCAAAACACAAGTTTGGAGGGGTTGAATAAAACGGATAATCTTATTATACGGTAAGGTTCACACTACTCATCTTATCTTCGATTACCCGCTTTTATGAGCTTATCATATGGGTGTTTATATTGGATAAACGCGATTGAAGCAAGAAAAAATCACAAATAGTTGAGACTAATTGTCTGAATTTATATTTTTTCAGTGATCTGACAAAGAGATACTCTGGAGATTACTTGGCCGTGGATCGTATCAGTTTGGGTGTCAAAAAGGGAGAATGCTTTGGACTGTTGGGGGCAAATGGAGCCGGGAAGACGTCAACGTTCAAGATGTTGACGGGGGAATTGCCGGTGACGTCCGGGGATGGTCACATTTACGGGCATTGCATTCGGACCGAGATCAAGGAGGCGCACCGGAACATGGGCTACTGCCCCCAATTCGATTCCTTGATTGAGGAGATGACGGGCCGAGAGACGCTGCAAATGTACGCCAGGTTACGTGGCATTCCCGAAGGCCTTATCGATCGAATGATATTCAACCTCGCAGAACAACTTCTCCTTACCGAGTTCCTGGACAAAGTTTCAAAGAGTTATAGGTATTTTTACAAGAGTTTTATTTATTAATTTAGATAGTGACGTGACGTTGTTTTCAAATATTGTTTATTTTTCCAGCGGTGGAAATAAGCGTAAATTATCGACGGCAATCGCCCTAATGGGTAACCCACCACTTGTCTTCCTCGACGAGCCAACATGTGGCATTGACCCGGTCGCACGACGTCATTTGTGGGAGTGCATCACCCGAATTCGGGATGCTGGAACTTCCGTCATTTTGACATCTCACAGGTATTCTAGTCAACTACACTTGAATGTCGTTCTTTTAGTAGTAAATCTATAAAATACAATCCTTTGGATCTTTGAATAGTATGGAAGAGACGGAATTCCTCTGCACCCGATTAGCAATCATGGTGAACGGTAAGTTCCGTTGCTTAGGGTCGCCTCAACAATTGAAGAGTAAATTCGGCGAAGGTTACACCCTCACAGCTCAAACACAAGTTAACGAGTCGGAAGTGACGGCCGAGACGAGTTCGAATAAGGGAACTTGGGGGGTAATTTTTTATTAGAATCTGGATTTGAATCCTCAATATTATTGTGACTACAAAAATTAATCCTCATTTCAATATTCAAATTTGCAGTCTAAGGCAAGAAAACGAGCTTTAAGTCGAAGTCAAAGCATAGACCCAACCTGGAGGCATAAATTAGCAGGCCTTCGACAATTCATCGAGGAATCTTTACCAGGTAAACTTGTCATTTTTAAAGCTTTAAACCTTAACCTATATAAAACTATTTCTGGGAAATAAATGCTTATAAATCTATATAGGTTAACTTCATGATAAATAGATGAACTGAGAGCTAATTTTGCATTTGCATTTGTTTCAGGATGTTCGTTAGAAGATATGCATCAAGGCTTCCTCCATTATCGGGTGGAAAGTGACAAGGCGACCTGGGGTCAAATGTTCACCGTCATGGAGGTGGCAAAGGAAAAGTTCGGTGTCGAGGCTTATTCCGTTGGACAGACCAGTTTGGAACAAGTATTCCTCAACTTCGTCAAGGCTCAAGTTAACGCCGATAATTTATTAAGTTAATTAGGTCAACAAAAATACTAATTTAAGGACAAACGTATAGTGTAGTAGGATTGTTTCAATAAAACTCGTTTAATATAAAATTATATGATATGCGAAAATACGGGGAAACGTCCGTCCGTATATTCCTCTGATCAAGTTGCCCCAAGAGGGTCAATGTGGGGGTGACGATCGTGGTTATCGTGACTGTGCGGTTGACTGAATAGATAAGTTGAGAAGAGTATCCCAACGAATGTCCCTAGAAACTGCATCAGACCCACCAGTCCATGTTTATTGGAATCGTCACGGTTCCAGGTCAGGATTTCGAAAAATACGACGTACAGAAGCGTACCACATGCCAGACCCTGGCAAATATTAATTACTCATTTAAAGTCCATACTCTTTGAAAACTAGGTTTAAATGTTATGGAATGTTTTCGCCAAGTCTTTGGAAAATCGTCATGGATGTACCTCAATTACGACGAGGATTTCATTCTGAACGAGGGACGTTTCTGCCGAGAGGGCAGATCCGATAAGTATTCCGAGGGGCGAGACGGCGGAGAATATGAGGATTGAGGCCAGGAATGACCCGAATTTGACCCCCGATTTAACCAGTTCCATTCCAAGACAGAAGGCAATAAGGAATTTGTGGGACGCGATTGCACCAAATATTAACCACAGGTCCGATGATCCCTAACATGTTCATATTCATAAGTCATACATTAAATTGCTCATTTTATGCATCCAATATACACAATCTTTAATTTGGACCGTATAATCGGCAGTTAAGCAATGAGCTTACTTTGCGTGTCCATTGTACGATTACTAATTCATAAGTGAGGAAAAGTCTAACCTGGAGACCAATTGCAATCCCTTCCATTACGGCGTGGAAAGATAAGGCGAACAATGACAAGAAAGCCCTCAGTGATGACAAGGGCCGCTTATCAGGGGTCATTGACCCCCTAACTCCAACAGAGTCTTCCTTTTCACTTGACATTTGACCTTCCTCTTCCTCGATCTTGTTTCCCACAAGAGAGGTACATTCCTTGTGACCCATCGACTTCTCATGACCATCGTGACCTGGATGAAAATGTTCCTGACCCCGTCCAACGATAAGGTGAACGACCTCTTCAAAGAGGTAGATAAGGCAAAACCCACCCAACATGAGGATTTCGGCAACGGGATAACCGTCACCGAAAAACGCTATCAGATCCGGTACACCCTCCGACTTCTCCCGTACTTCGGGGAGGATGTGAACGATTGTTGTCGACAATAGGATGCCCCCACTTATACTCGACAATGTCGACAAGACGAGTTTCGACAGATTGGAGCCCGAGGGGTCAATTCCAGTCTCCGTCAGTTTGTTCGTCCGGAACATCCGATACGGGATAAGGCCGAATAAGGCAGACAGGATTGTCAAAACTCCGATCGCGATCCATTTCTCCAGCGAAATTATCGACGAATTTGGTTCTGGTTTCTGAACGAAATCTTCATCTTGGAACTGGAAATGTAATTGGGACAGGGTTGATGTTACTAGGATTTCCTCCATTCCAAAAATAAAAAAATTCAAATTCTTAGACGATTTCCGAATTTAAAAAATTTGCAAAATGCGACATATAATCTGCTCTCGTCTCTCGCTGATGTCAGATTGTTAACTATGCGTCCACCTACAAAAGTCATCCCATCAAATGTATTTATTTGTTTATCCGTACGTACTTTTACAGGCTTATTACTGTTTGTGTTTAACAGTATAAACAGTATTATCATCGCGGTTTCAGTAGTACGAGAAACCACTTACATATCATTCCAGGTACGTTGAATAATATTAACTACTTTACTATGTACTATGTACTATCATTGTTTGCATACTTTGCATTAAATCGTATATCCGCATTTAGGTGATCCATATAGATTCATGTATGTGAATAACTTTAAGGGTTCTGAATAACAATTCAAGATGATTAAATGACGACCTTAATGAATAGATTTGCGATCCATTTCAGGATTAAATAATGTGACCTTTGACCCGGAGGTTGTTAATCTGTGAATGTCCCTTCCGTTCGTCTGTCATGTAAATCATCCACCTCCACTTCTCATATCTAATCAACATCACACTCGTCTCCGTCTCACTTCTAATCACTGCAATTATTTATATTTTAAACTCGAGTCTCGCAATGGACATGCACCGACTGCGGTTCCTCATTCCTCATCTCCGCCTAATTAACCTACGGCCCTCCTATAAAAGCCAGTAAATCAGACGAGAGTACCTGTAGGGCGAATAGATTCATTTACTGCTTTGCGAAATGCGAATGATGGTCAATAAAACATTGGGCCATATATTAAGCATGCCGGCTATTCTTGGCTGGCAATAGTGGTAATTCATTCGAGTAATTAATTTCACCGAGTGACCTTCAATGCCAGATCCTTGTACATGTTTTGCATATTTCATTTGTTTACTTCACTTTCTAACAACCTGGAAAACGTCAACGATCCTTTGACATCATTTTGGATTGGATACGTCGTTATTTGAAGATATTTGTGAATTCATCTGCATCTAGATTCTTTCAACAAATCCGGATACATAGATGCATTTGCATACCCTGTCAGGCAATTTTTTTCGATTTTATTAAATCCTGCCAATTATCTCTCAATCATATGAATATTCCGGAACAATGATCGGATCCGAATTTTTAATAATAAAAATAAAAAGCAAGAGATTTATTACGTCAATCTTGAAGCTCTCTCATCCACAAAAAACTGATCTAACATGCAATGCTGGAAATGAATCTCATTCAAGCCGATGCTATAATCGACGGTCCACATCGCCGTTTCCGTACTTTTGGTGATCACGAAATCAGGGACATCGGTACCACCGCCACCGAACTGGACACCCGCGGACAGGAGGAACTGGTGGATTTCAGTCTTGTTAACTCCAGTTGGAGCCATAAAAATATTTAAATTTGGATTCACTCGCCCATCTTCCTTCCCCGGGTACCGAAAAATAGCAATCCGTTCCAACGTCTTGATTTCCAACAACTCCTTGAACAGTCTTGCTGAAGTACGGCACTGATCCTTGGACCTTATTGCAACGGATTTCAAATTCGGGAATATAGTGGAAAGATGATCTGCCAACTGAGAAGGCCAGGCGCAAACGTCTAAATACAACTCTTCACATAATGAGAAGGGAATGACAGCCTTCTTCCTTTTGTAAGTTCCAAAATTCACCTTCGATAGTGCAAGTTTGATCAAGGAATTTCTCTGGAGCAAATCAAACTGGAAATTAATGTTTATTCCATTTTCAATGAAGATGCTCAAGTTCTTCAAGTTCGGAAACTGATTAATAAAATCGGTGGCAGTTCGGCTGTTTGGAAATTCTACTCCTTGAAGCACCAGTGTTTCCAAATGGGAAGATTGGATGAGATGAGGGTGATCCAAATTGCAATTCATCAAACATAATGATTTCAAATCTTCGGATTCGGATTCCAAACTTTTTAGAATCAAATCTGCGTCCTTGGGTTCCGGATAGGCAAGAGTTAGTGTCTTGTTCTCGACGTTTGGACTGAGATCAAGGAGTCGTAAACCTTTTACGTCAATACAGACATCAACTCCTAACGACCAAATATCACTGAGGGTCCAGGAACTGAGTTTGTCTTTGTTAAAAAATAGAAAATCATTTAAATTGAGTCCAGACATGAAGCTCTTGTCTGGAAGTTTAAGACAAGATGAACTCTTTTTTTGATGGAACTGAAAGGATTGGAGATTCGGTAGAAATACTCGTCTTCCTTTAGCTCTAACTGCATTTTGTATTTCAACATCTTGAAGACTAATTTCCTGTACAGAGAATCGTAATTGTATGGCATGAAGTAGGTCACCGAATTCCATTGTACACAATTCTAATTTGAATATGTTTCGTCGGTCGATCATTGCTCTTTTTGGTAAGATAGGGGATAAGGCTGAAGAATGCCTTGTAGAGTTGGACTTAAGTTGTACTGGTTTCTGAGGTAGATTAGCTAAATAAATGAAAATCACATTATTTATCTACAACACACCAGTCATAAGTCACCACTACGAAATGGGCTGACGTAAATATGTTTTTAAACACTAATCGTACCTCTAAAAGCTCTGGGTTTTGTCGGAATATTTAAGACAGTGCTATTGGGCTCCATAAAGTACTTCAAAATACGGACAAATTCGGAGCTGATGAGGAGTCCCGAGTTTTTAACTTCCGATAAAACTTGATCATATCCCATCAAGGTGTATCTTACATAAAGTCTTGCATCTTTCAGGACAGCACGAATATTATCACCAGTGATCTCCCTTTTCGAACGTTTGCATTTGCTTTCTGCCCATCTATTAATAATGAGACAAATTAAATTATGCAAATTCAATTCTGAACTACATCAGATTTGGAATTATAATTATGAAGTTTCTAATATTAACCTAAGCGTCGCCTGAAATACTGTTAATTCGTCCGTGGCAAGTCCATCTTCAAGTAGAATTTGACACAGTCCAACATACGAGACACGGACAAACTCTTCGGATTCCAGAACTGCCTTCGCATTACTGAATAAAATTCCAACAATCCAGATATTAAAAATTTACATAGTATTTTACTTTTTATGATCACAATCTACATAGGTAGGCATACTTTAATATGAAATGAAGAGCATTTTGTTCCAATTCATCATCCCCAAGGCCTTTTGCAATGTCCAAAATGAATATTGAATTCGTAGCCGTGATTTCCGTCAGCTTGAGTATTTTTATGGATAGTTCGGGGAGTCTTTCAAATCCAAAGTCCCGTGCTACGTCCAGAAAATGGAGCAAGTCGTACATCTCTAACTCGTCGGTGTAGATGAACTGGAAATAATTTAAAAATATGTGACTATACTGTAAATCGTAAATTAGCGCTTATAAGTAAATTGATACATGAGATAGAGCAAGGGTGGGTCTTGTCGACGTGTCGATGAGTTTACCTTGAGGAGTCTCTTGAAAGCGGAGGGGGATGTGTTTGGAAGTCTTATTTCTGCAAGGCCCTCTTCCTCGTGAGCCGTGATGAGGTTTTCAAAGACGAGTGAACTGAGGCGGAGGATCAGTTTGTGAGCCGCGATTCGAACCTTCTCTTCTCCTACAACAAATTCCACGTCTTTGTACATGGAATCCTTCTCCAGCGCAAAGCCAAGTCGATCTCGAACCGACCTAACAATAAGTTACCACAAATTACAAATCTCAACCTAGTAAATTACGTATGACGTACGGGGTAAGGGCCCCTACCGCACCACCCACCAATTATCACCGAGAGCCCCAACCGCACCACCCACCACTTATCACCGAGAGACCCTACCGCGTACCACCAATCGCTGAAGCCCACTACGACCACACACTACCAAGTATTAAAAAATTAATACCATCGACAAGTTAAGTGGAAGTGCAACGGCAAACGGTATTATGGATGTCAATTAGAGGTACAGGTAACAAAACAGGTACAAAGTATTTTTATTGAAAATATGAAATTAGGAATTATGAATTAAATGTCATATCAAATATGGAATGGTATGATGGCTGTATGAACACTATGAACTACAAAATAAATGTCAAAAATGAATGAATGTCAAAAAAATGAATGTGAAATGAAATATGAGATGACTGACCTGTCTCTCCAGTAAATCTCCGAACCATCCGCATCCCCATTAATACCCATCTCTAATCTCTAATTCCAATAACTAATTCCAAATTATTTGCTCCGGATTTCGAATTTGACAATAATTTTAAGCTAATTAAAAAATTGCAAGATCTTTGATTTCCAAATTCGAGATTCAAAACAATAGAATTTCAAATGTCACTGACTTTCCCACATCAATTTCTATGTCCAAGTCATAGAGTATAAAAATGTTTCTTCATTGGAGAATGGAGAGGAGTACAGTCCAATTGATACGATGGCAATGGCTTGAGGTGTATGTAACGTTTTAACATGAAAACCAAGCCGGGTTCTGACTAATTACTAATTAGACTCTCAGAACCATGTGCAAGCCACATGTTACCTAATTATAAACTATATACGGTGATGATTTAAACTGCAAATTGATAAGCCAAAGTCAAGGCAAAAGGGTTCAGGGAATTTCTCTATTATATGACTTTGCTTTGACGATATGATATAATGTCTGGAAATGATAAAAAAAAACGATATATATATTTTAAAAGAAATAAATCCGCAATTTTAATTTAATCCGGTTTAACATCCAAATACATGTCAACGCCACAAGTACATTTTAAGGTTCCGCTGATCTGGCACAAAACGACGCCGACGGCTTCATGGCTTTCACCATGATTAACCTCCTTGCCCCCGGGGGCAGTTCCACATTTTCCAGTCGCAAACTTGCCCTTCCTCTGCAGCTTCGGAATGATTTTTGCTGAAAATCTTTCGAATTTCAGTAAATATTCGATGACTTTCTCGTCACGAACGTCGACGAGTTCCTTGAGACAGGAACTGCTACCTCTCGAAACGGCACAGTTTGCTTTTGCAGTGACTTGGACGACAGCCGTGAAGGGGATTTCGAGAAGTTTAACGACAGAGCAGTAAGCTCTCACCCTCACCTTTGTAAAGCCGTCAGGGATTCTAAATTCTTCTGATACAGAATATTTAGTACTTATTGAACAGCCCCATTGGGTATTCGATCTCTTTAGGAAGTTGAACCCCGATTTTCCTTTGAGGAACGGGATCTTGTCGACAAAACTGGTCGAATCGATGGAAATCAGGTCATCTCGGAAGAGTTTAAAGGACTGGAGGAAACTGAGGTTAAATATCTCTGGGATTTCCTCGACATAATCGACACGAGTTCCGGATTCATGGACAACCTGGTCCAGGAATGGAATGGGGAGAACAGCCTCTGAAATCTCCGAATCGGTCGGGACGTCGAATTTAAAGTCCGTGACCTTCACCCTCAGTTCATAACCCGTCGGTTTAAAACTCCATAAAGCGTCGTGTCGAAATGCACCCTTGACCTCGTACATCTCCACCTCCTTCGTCCCGATTTGCATGAGTTGACCTCTGTCCGAAGGTTCGTTTGAAAAGGTCACGTAGTTTGGCTGTCGTCGGGGGTCAGTATTGTGGATCGTGAAATAGTCGGTGAGTTCCGAGGGGCGGATGTACCACAAGGCAGAGGAGTGCATGGTCGCCCCGGGGGCGTAGTGCTCGGGGTGACTGAGGTCCAGTTCCATGTACCGGCCGCCCCAACTGACCCCGTGGGTATAGGTCACGGAGGCATCGGGGTGACTCTGTGCCCTTAGTTGGTAGATGCCCTCGTTTCCAGCCCCTTCGGGTATGAGAGTCCAGAGGGAGTCAGGGCGAAGATGGCCCTCGGGCCCCTCGTCGTAAGGCTCCAAGTCGTTGAGGGCCAATTGTATGAGATGACCTTCTTCTCGAGACTCGGGTTCAAAGGTCACGAGTCCGTTTGGGATGCTCTTGACACTGAGGCGGTAGTAGAGACCCGTGAACAGGTTCACCTCTGCTTTATCCCAAGATCTTATTCGAAGGAAATCGATGCTGTCAGCTTCTAATGATGACTCCATAACCAGATCACAGATATACCATATACCTCTCCACAATTTATTTGGGCAAATTTCTATAATTCAATAAATTTTATGCAATAATTTAATTTTTCAATTTCGAAAGCAAATTTTGAAGGTCTCTGTGGAACAAATAAATTTCGAAGTCTGGATATGAAATAAATAAAGTTAAAAGTCTAAACACACTTTTGTTACGTGCCTTGCCCAGTGAGTCTGAAATGCCAAAGTAGTCAAGGTCGGATTTAAAATTTAAAAATGCTTAGTGGCATTGTCAATGTCTAGGTTGAATGTTGAATTATTTTTAAAATGCAAAATGACTCTATAGATAGATGATATATCGTATAGTATTCTATGATAATATATGAATTTAAAAATCTTTCTATTATATTTCTTGGAAGAGTTCCAGGTTTCATATCCGTGGAACATAAATAACTCTTGTTGGGATATTCAGGCCACTTTAACTTGGTTTATTGCCATCACATCTATCATTCTCTCATTTAAATATCCAATGCATTGCATTATATCATTAAAGTTGCCCGACATGTTAATTTTTCATGCTCGACATTGATGAATTTAATGGCTGGGAGCCTTTGTTGGTGTGTGGTTATTTGTGGTTCCTCTGAGCCAGAGTAATAATTCCAAAAAAGCGTTTAGAATATGTTAGGATGGGAGGATGAAAGTTCAAGTGCTTTGAAATCAGTTCCTGTGCCCTTGTCATAGGCATAGACTAGACGATGGGTAGAATGGTAGAAAGGTGTTGCGCGCGGCGCGGCAGTGAGGATCCGTCTACCTTTTAATTGGAATTCATTAGTCACCGAAAGGTAGAAAAGTCTCAAAGTACCCCTTTCATATTTGGCGGGAATGTGGACTTTTGAACTTTATTCCGTTCAATTGGGAATTATCTTTTTCATTTTAGTTTCTACGGTTTCTACTCTAGTTGCTTTTGAATTCGGAAGTAATGTATTGGTATTGAATACCAGGATTGCTTGACAACCGGTGTCTGAAGGGGTTGCGCGGATTTGAAGGTTTTTTCATAAATTGCAACTTTCAGGATTTTGACTTTCACAATTACTTCTTCAGTCGTGTCTAGGAAACCGAGTTGAAATTGAATGAAATAGCAATAACTTGGCATGAAATACTATACAAATTAGACCAGCAGATTCGCATGAAAATGGCAAAGTTAGCATAGAGATTCGCATCAAATTCGCAATGAATTTGCAAGGAATGATGAGAATGTACCATATTGCCAATCTTTGTGCATTGGTTACTTATACAATTGCCTTCCCCAACAACCATTCATTCATAAAAACGGTCAGAGATTCATTCATAAATTTTCAATTTTACAACTGATAGTAAAATTGAGGGGCAAATGCCCCTCAATTGATTTTTTCTGAAAAAACCTTCAAATCCGCGCAACCCCCTGGGACGCCGCAGAAATTGGTTGTCAAGCAATCCTGATTGAATACAATCGAGCTAATGAATTTCCAGTTCCCACTCCCCTCTTATGCTATATTCTTCATTCCGGAGGAAGGAGAGCAGAACTTGAACTGACAGATTGACAGAACGACAGAAGACGGAATCTTGTATTCTTTACTATTTTGTATTTTTCCTATATTTTCAATTTTTATTTGATATTTTTCATATATTATTGCATCATCAGATTTTCAATCATTCAATCTGATTAAACTTTGTATTAAAAATACTAGATGTAGATCTAGAAGTACAAGTAGAAACTTTGTACATTTCTACTTTTGACTTTTGACTTTTGACTTCGTTGTCTGTATTTCATTTTCAATTCACAATTTATTTGCAATTCTAAATTCGTCATCTATCATCTTATCATCTATAGACAATATGCAATAGATAACATAACTGCATCATCTCACATCTCACTAACTCTGAACTCACTCACTATTCAGATTCACTATTCGTTTCATTTCAAATTTTGAATTTCATTACAATCCACGATCTACATACATTTGACACTGTGAGAATTGTGAATCGTGAGATCTAACATGCTTTTATTATGTAATATTATACTAAAATCAAAAATACTAAACTAATGAACTAATACTGCACTTGAACTTAATAACTTAGGCTTTGTGAAGATTTATAAATGACAAATGATGAATGACAAATGATATGAAATGGTGAATGGAAAATGATGTTGAAAATATGGCATTGCCTACAACGATCTAATTGTCATTACACATTATTAATCGAAATCTGAAATCAAATCACAAATTCTGAATTCATTGTTTTTGGTTTTACAACCCTTGCCAAACTCTCAGAGACTTTCCGATCAGATGAGACAGAGCGGAGCCTGGGCCTGGTTGTTTGTTTCTGACAAATATTGAATATTGGAGGAAGGATGTCGATGAGAAATGGACTGCGAATATTGAGCCGCCTTTCAAGGAACTCCAGCTCCACGACCGCTGCAAAAGCAACGGCTGTCGAAAGTACGGGAGCCCAGAAATTACCCGTCTCTGGTCACAAGTTGGCATACGCCGAATTCGGCGACCCTTCCGCCGTCATACGAAAGGAGCGATTCCAAATCGATACTGTTCCTGATAATCATGTAACTCCAACTTAATTTAGAGGTCACTGCATTCCTCTCTTAATTTGTAATTTGATCAGAATTCTGAATTGTAGGTGGTGGTTAAAATGCTGGCAGCCCCAGTCAATCCTGCCGACATCAACACAATTCAAGGGACGTATCCAGTGAAACCGGCAAGATTACCCGCAGTACCTGGTAACGAGGGCGTTGGTGTCGTAATCAAAGCTGCCGTCGCTGAGTCCGGTGTTTCCCATCCCTTTCAAGAAGGAGACTGGGTCATTCCCAAAGGACCCGGATTCGGCACTTGGCAAGCCTTCATCAATGGTGCTAATGACGATTTTATCAAGGTACATTTTACATTATTTTTAAAACATTTCAACATATTCTTCAACAGAACCCAATTATTATGCCGATATAATGATGGAAATCATCTATTTGCAGATTCCTAAGATGGATGTAGTCAGTGCAGCAACGTTAAGTGTCAATCCATGCACAGCGTACAGACTATTAAAAGACTTTGAACAACTTGAGCCTGGAGACTGTGTTATTCAAAACGGTGGAAATTCTGCAGTCGGTCAAGCTGTAATTCAACTGTGTCGAGAATTCGGCCTGAAATGTGTATCTCTAGTTCGACCCAGGGACAGTTTCAAACAACTCAAATCAAAGTTGTTGTCACTTGGCAATTCGGACACAATTGTCATTACAGATGATGATCTCAGAGGAATGAGGAAAGACTTCACGGCTCAATTAGGACTTAATTGCTCTGGAGGAAAAAGTGCTACTGAAATTCTACGAATGTTGGGTAAATTAAAATTCAATTTTGTTTTTTGTTTACATGTATATTGTATTTCTGTCTATAACAATTTTTTTTGTTAGACGAGGGACGAACAATGGTAACATATGGAGGGATGTCTCGTCAACCGGTTGTAATCCCAACGTCGTCACTCATTTTCAACGATGTCCGTATTCGGGGGTTTTGGTTAACCCGGTGGAACCTTAATCGACCTCATGAAGAACGACAGGAAATGTTGAACTACTTGAGTGACCTGGCTCTTACTGGGAAATGGATTCCACCCGAACATAAACTCATCCCATTCGCCAAGTACAGAGATGCTTTGGAAAATACCATGAAAGGTTACACTGGTCTCAAGTACATAATTAAATTTGACTAATCAATCATCATGTTCCTTCACAAATATGATGCGTTACTGTTTTGACAATATATCCAAGTAGTCAATTATCTCAATAAAATTAGAAACAAGAGTTTTAAAACCCATTTTAATTTAATTCAGGTTTCATACGTTTGTAAGTCGGCTAGCGAAAGTATAAATCCGACAGGGTGGATTTATTAGGGAAAAGCCGTAATAGTCTTACGCAAAGAATTACGACACATAAATAAGAAATCCGATTTAGATTGTTGTTATTGTAATTTTATTCTAAAAACGTAATCTCAATTCAGCTCTCAGCTAGTCAACATCTTACTCTCTCATCTCTTGAGACTCATATCCTAAACACATTAACTCAGCACAAACTCAGAATATAGTATTATCAGAACAAATGTCCATATAAAAGTAAATGGCCTACTTGTTTAGTTTTGGAAACCCGCAAAAAGGAACTTCTAAGCGTGAACGCGGAATAAAATCCACAGAAACATCACCCGAACAGACAATCAAGAAACATAGAATAAGTGAATCTGTGAACTTAAACATGGGTGACGATGATTTAGAAAAGTTGATTGAAAAAGTTTTACTAAGGAGTAAAGATACTCTGGCTAAAACAACAGTGGCATTAATTAGAGATGACCTGGATAACTTGAAAGCACTGACCCCAAGGCTTGAGACAATTGAAACAGAGGTTCAAAATTTAAACACAAAAGTGAACCAAATTGAGATAAATCAAAGAAGGAAAAATATAGTTGTGCACGGGTTAAAAGAAGGAAATCTGGAAACACCTCTGGTACTAAAGACAGCTATAGAAGCTTTCGCAAAATCGCTCAAAGTACCAAAAATTGACTACGACATAGCTTTTCGACTTGGACCACGAAAACAAAACCACAACCGACCCGTACTTATCAAACTTCTTCGAGCCATTGATAAAATTGAGATCATGCAATCAGGCAAAAATCTAATGGGAACCAGCCTCAGCGTTTCAGATGATCTACCGAGGGAGGAACGTAAAATCCAGGGATTGCTAAGGGCCAAAAGAGTTGAATTGTTAAAAATTCATCCCGCTGCAACCTACAAACTCACCAGTGGACAACTACTTGTAACTAACGGAGCCAATACATCCCTTTTCAAAGTAAACCGGAACTCAATTGTGGAGGAGGAAAGCATCACGACACCAAATTTATGAAAATCAGGCCGACCCTTAAACCATAACACAAGAGAAACATCAACGAAAAATACCATCATCATAGCTTGGAACGTAGAAGGACTAAAGAACAAGGCAACCATAATCACAGAAGTACTAGCTGAAGATCCAGATATATTCTACTTATCAGAAACTTGGCATCACAACGAGTACATTAATGATAATTTAAATACAAGATACAAAATAATTCAAAATTTTGCTAAAAGAGTAGGAAATGTGGGGCGTTTTTCAAAAGGATACATTATTGGAGTTAAGAAAGGTAAAGGATATAATGTAACTATAATCAAACAGACAGATGACTTCATAAATCTCATAGTTACATTTAAGAATGAAAAATTGTTTCTAACATTTGCTTACCTAAATCCCTCTGTAAAAATCAATTGGGACGACTTATTAAAGCACGGTAATCCTTATCAAGACAATTGCTTAATTATTGGCGACCTAAATGCAAGAGTCGGTAAATACCAAACAGCGGAAGTATCTAATATACATAATTTTAAGGATAGGGTATCAAAAGACAAACTCATAAATTCCAGGGGACGGGAGTTAATAAAAGCTTTAGAATATTCATATTATAAGGTGGTAAACGGAGATTGCAACAGTGACAGATTAGGAGAATATACTTTTTGTAATAATAACGGTAGCAGTGTAATTGACCTCTGCCTATGCTCATATAACCATGCTAATGTTATAGATATGGAAGTCCTTGAAACCTTGAGCTCATCACATTTTCCAATAAGAGTTAAACTGAGCTATCCAATACTGAAACATGAAATAACGACGGTAATTAGAAAGGTGATGTGGAATACGGAAAAGGCCGAATTATATCAAGAGAACTTAAAAGAATGTCTGGAACAAAATATTATTAGTCTAGACAACGCCACAAATAAACCAATCATTCAATTTCAAAATTTAATGCTAGAGGCAGCAAACAAAATTAATATAGTCAGAGAATACAAATTAGATGGACAAAAGAGATATCATGGACCAAAATGGTTTGACAAGAATTGTAGGGAAATGAAACATACAAAGCTTCAATCATTGAGACAGTTCAGGAAAGCTAATGACACATCAGAACAGAGTACCCACAAATGTAAGTATTTAGAGGCGAAGAAAGTATATACAAACTATATCAAAGCAAAAAAACTAAAATTTATGAGTACGTTAGATAGAAGTCTAGCTAACGCTAGGAATGCAAAAGAGTTCTACAAAGCAATTGCATACTTTAGACCACGCTACACAGGAGACACACAAACTAATACAGTACGCCCTAAAATGTTTCATTCATTCTATAATAAGCTATTTAGTTCTGATAATCTATCAAAGTATGATAAAAGAAATAACATTAAAATCTCAGAACTTGATAATGAATTTACCTTTGAAGAACTCAATATTTGCATACAAAAATTAGCGATTCACAAGGCCCCAGGCCCGGATACTATCACGAACGAATTATGGAAAGCCTTATCTTATGAACAGAGATTACATTTAATAGACTACATTAATGATATGTGGAGACAAGAAGTTGTACCGGTTAATATGACAAAACTTGTAGTTGCACCAATTTATAAAAAAGGAGATAAAACAGACCCTAATAACTACCGACCCATTTCCCTTGTCAACACAGGACTAAAACTAATCACAATGTTAATGACAATGAGACTGAATAAGTTTTGTATAACAGAATGTATAATTTCAGACGAACAAGCTGCATATAAAGAAAACACCGGATGTGAGGATCATGTATTCGTTTTAAATTCGTTACTTCAAAACCACTTGAAAAATAAGAAAAACAAAATGTATTCTATTTTTATCGACTTATCCAAATGCTTTGATAGCATAAGCCACTCTAAATTATGGGACAAATTAAGTAATGCTGGAATTAGTAATAAATACATAACAATTATTCAGAATATATACAGCCACATAGAAGGAAAAGTTCGTACTACTAAAGGAGAAAGCTCCTATTTTAATTTTGAAAAAGGAATCTTACAAGGAGAAAGCTTATCTCCTAAATTATTCACTATCTTTATAAACGATCTGATCACCAAAATTAATGGTAGCAATATTACGGGCATAAAAGCAGGGAAACGACAAGTACATCTGCTACTTTATGCTGACGATATTGTGGTTATGGCCACTAACGTATTCGACCTTCAGAGCAAAATCGAACTTATTAGTAGCTATTTTAAAGACAATAACCTCAAAGTGAACATTGAAAAGACAAAAGTGGTTATATTTAGAAACGGGAACAGAAGGGTAACTGAAGCTAAGGTATTTTGGGATAATGACGAAATCGAGTGTGTAAATAGTTATAAGTATTTAGGAATAACTTTCCATAACAATATGAACTATAAAAACATCTGTGATGATGCATTTGCTAAAGCTAAGATTGCGGAGAATCATATATTCTCTTTAATGTTCAAAACCAAAATGAAAACCCTAGACGGGAGGCTTAAAATTTTTGATAGTTTGGTGAGATCAGTAATGATGTACTGTACTCCAATATGGGGAATTAGTATGATACAACGATTTGTAATTTTTCAGAATAACTTCTTGCGACGATTATTTATGTTACCACAAAAAACACCGGTATGGTTCTTACGAATTGAGTCATCAGTAAAATCGATTGAAATACATGTAATAAAATGCATTTTAATGTTTTGGAAACGTATAATGATAAAACCCAGAAACTCAATTATATTCCAATGTTACGAAATGTTAAAATGTAAAAGTCATGACACGCATGTTAGGAAAAACTGGTTCAATAACTTTGAAGAAATACTGTCTCGGTTCAATCTCAAATATCTATTAGAACTAAAGGTTGATCCTGAAAATATTGAAGATATTCAAATGTTAAACATAGAATTAAGCAAAGCCATTAACGTAATTAAAAGTAGCATTGAATCAGAAGACATACAAAGAATGCAAATAAGTACAACAATGCCGAATTACAAGACTGTAAAAACGAACACACGACCAGAATTGTATTTAGAAATGTATCTTAGCTGGAATCAAACCAGACTAATTACTCAACTGCGAGCTAACATGTCACAGATATCTGTGAATGGATCCACAATAAGACTTCAGAAATTAAAACATTTTTATGACAACGATATATCACCTATTTGTAAAGCATGTAACCAAAACCTAAACGAAGATATTTTTCATATAATGTTTGTATGCCCACGGTATTTACTATTGAGACGGAAATTTATTTCAGAATATACTCCTCCGACATCTGAGAGTAGATACCTGATGTACTTTGTAAACCTCAGTATTGATAAAGTTAAAAAGATCACTTTGTTCTTTAAATACGTAATTAAACTAAGAGAATTGATTATAGAGACTCTGTAAAACACCCATATTAAGACTGATTTGATTGTAAAGGTTATGGCCATATCAATCCTGAATAAAGAATTATTATTATTATTATTATTATTATTATTCTAAAAACGTATTTATTTTTGTAGTATGGTATTTAACAACATCAATTTATCCTATTTTAATTACAACTCACATTTAACCTAAAAATAGGGATAATTAAAACAAATAAAATATCTAACAAGGGAACATTCCCAACTGTACCACCCCGATATTTTTCAAACCGGTCTCATTCGACAGAGGAACTAAAATAATGAAACTTTAATATAGGAACTACTGTTCCTTCTGTTATAACGTGTCCAAAAACTTCGTGGGTCCAAGAGCCGTGCATTTGATAACGTCGTCAGACTTGAAAATTCAATTTTTAACTTTTTGCTCCAAACGGTCCCTGGACCATTGAAATAATCTTTTAGTGACCTCCCTCGGTCTAGTGACCTACCCCTTGCCCCCCAGGGCCCCCCAAAGGTCAAAATATGATGTCCTTACAACATATATCAAGTGGGGTGTCAATCGAAAGCTTTGATGACCCGCAACATAAAAAATATAAAATAAAAGTTCAGTGACCTAGCCCTTGCCCCCCAGGGCCCCCCAAAGGTCAAAATATGATGTCCTTACAACATATATCAAGTGGGGTGTCAATCGAAAGCTTTGATGACCCGCAACATAAAAAATATAAAATAAAAGTTCAGTGACCTAGCCCTTGCCCCCCAGGGCCCCCCAAAGGTCAAAATATGATGTCCTTACAACATATATCAAGTGGGGTGTCAATCGAAAGCTTTGATGACCCGCAACATAAAAAATATAAAATAAAAGTTCAGTGACCTAGCCCTTGCCCCCCAGGGCCCCCCAAAGGTCAAAATATGTTGTCCTTACAACATATATCAAGTGGGGTGTCAATCGAAAGCTTTGATGACCCGCAACATAAAAAATATAAAATAAAAGTTCAGTGACCTAGCCCTTGCCCCCCAGGGCCCCCCAAAGGTCAAAATATGATGTCCTTACAACATATATCAAGTGGGGTGTCAATCGAAAGCTTTGATGACCCGCAACATAAAAAATATAAAATAAAAGTTCAGTGACCTAGCCCTTGCCCCCCAGGGCCCCCCAAAGGTCAAAATATGATGTCCTTACAACATATATCAAGTGGGGTGTCAATCGAAAGCTTTGATGACCCGCAACATAAAAAATATAAAATAAAAGTTCAGTGACCTAGCCCTTGCCCCCCAGGGCCCCCCAAAGGTCAAAATATGATGTCCTTACAACATATATCAAGTGGGGTGTCAATCGAAAGCTTTGATGACCCGCAACATAAAAAATATAAAATAAAAGTTCAGTGACCTAGCCCTTGCCCCCCAGGGCCCCCCAAAGGTCAAAATATGATGTCCTTACAACATATATCAAGTGGGGTGTCAATCGAAAGCTTTGATGACCCGCAACATAAAAAATATAAAATAAAAGTTCAGTGACCTAGCCCTTGCCCCCCAGGGCCCCCCAAAGGTCAAAATATGATGTCCTTACAACATATATCAAGTGGGGTGTCAATCGAAAGCTTTGATGACCCGCAACATAAAAAATATAAAATAAAAGTTCAGTGACCTAGCCCTTGCCCCCCAGGGCCCCCCAAAGGTCAAAATATGATGTCCTTACAACATATATCAAGTGGGGTGTCAATCGAAAGCTTTGATGACCCGCAACATAAAAAATATAAAATAAAAGTTCAGTGACCTACCCCTTGCCCCCCAGGGCCCCCGAAAGGTCAAAATATGATGTCTTTACAACATTTATCAAGTGGGGTGTCAATCGAAAGCCATCATAATCAGTAACACAAACAATAGCTATATATTAAAAATTAACTCTTCATTGACCATCAGATATGGTCAATGAAGCATGATGCATCAAATATTTTAAACCAACATCTGCTTCTGTTTTTTTAACATTTTCAATGTTACCACAAAAAATAACGACATTTTTCTCTAATTTTGAACTTTAGTCATCTTTTATGAAAGATCCGAAATGATCAAAGAGATAAATACACGAATTTGCCTTCCTTCACTTCCCTTATCAATAGTAGTATTCATAATGTATGAACTTGTGAGGAGTTAAATCTCATCAATAGTATTAATATTGTATGCACTTGCGAGGAGTTAAATAAAATAAAGATTTTATTGGATACGGTAATTATAAAGTAGTGAGAAAAATCATGTAGTACTACATATGGCGACATGTACAAAAGGTATTTTAACTACTTAATAATTACTCGTTTAATTTGTAGGAATTAGCAAAAACGACGCCATTAAGACATCGGCCGAACTTGCCGTTTCCAAATTATATGATATTACAAAAACACGTAAAAACCTATACTTTGACAACTGTAAGGCAAGTCTGAAATGGGACCAACCAAAGCAAAGTTTCACGCGGGAGGTGATGAAGCAGAGCAGACTAAAGATGTACCCCCCGAAGTGGAAATTCCAGGGCAAGTAGAATCGGTTGTTCCAAATCCTGAATTAAATCAGCCCACGGGCTCCCAAGGTCAGGTTCCAGAAGAAGCAACATCCGCTGATGCTGATGACGTGTATCCACCGGCTCCAATTGCCATTGGATGTCGTATCCTGATTAATGAAGTGACAACTCAAAACGACTACAATGGAATCTCTTGTATTGAACATCGGAAAGTGTGTCCGCTTAATTCCAAAAACAAATCTGTAATGCTTAGTGGATTTGTAGAAATAATTCTCAAGTCGGGCACGACTATTCAACAAACTTTTTTCGCTGATTTAAATCGACAAAAACTAATAGGTATGTCCGAAAAGAAGGAGGGACAGGGAACCAATCGGCAAGTACGAAATCTTTTCTTTCTAATTGGAACAGAAGAGTCGAACAGTTGAAGAAGACGACCAGGAGGACTCGGACGATTCTGCGCCAATATATGACCCTTTTCGTGCTGATGTGCACGCGGATATTGGCAAAGAAAATTATCTGGCATTATTTGAAGATGTCGATATAGAGGTTGCTGAAGAACAACCAGACCCTGCGTCACGGCGGCGTTTACAATTTGATGACGACCCCGTCAACGAATAGATTAATAGAAGTGTAGTCAATGTCACATCATTTATATAGAATTAAGTCCTAGGTTATAAAAACTATCACCCCAAGCAGATATTATTCCAATTAAATTAACTCAATGAAATATATTATGAGCTTATGATATATTTTATTTTTTATTTTGCTGGATATCTAAGCTTTTGATTGACACCCCACTTGATGTATGTTGTAAGGACATCATATTTTGACCTTTGGGGGGCCCTGGGGGGCAAGGGCTAGGTCACTGAACTTTTATTTTATATTTTTTATGTTGCGGGTCATCAAAGCTTTCCATTGACACCCCACTTGATATATGTTGTAAAGACATCATATTTTGACCTTTGGGGGGCCCTGGGGGGCAAGGGCTAGGTCACTGAACTTTTATTTTATATTTTTTATGTTGCGGGTCATCAAAGCTTTCGATTGACACTCCACTTGATAAATGTTGTAAAGACATCATATTTTGACCTTTCGGGGGCCCTGGGGGGCAAGGGGTAGGTCACTGAACTTTTATTTTATACTTTTTATGTTGCGGGTCATCAAAGCTTTCGATTGACACCCCACTTGATATATGTTGTAAGGACATCATATTTTGACCTTTGGGGGGCCCTGGGGGGCAAGGGGTAGGTCACTAGACCGAGGGAGGTCACTAAAAGATTATTTCAATGGTCCAGGGACCGTTTGGAGCAAAAAGTTAAAAATTGAATTTTCAAGTCTGACGACGTTATCAAATGCACGGCTCTTGGACCCACGAAGTTTTTGGACACGTTATAACAGAAGGAACAGTATACAACGTGTCCAACACGTACTTGTATATATACAGCGTGTCCAACACGTACGTGTATATATACAACGTGTCCAACACGTACTTGTATATATACAGCGTGTCCAACACGTACGTGTATATATACAACGTGTCCAACACGTACGTGTACATATACAACGTGTCCAACACGTACGTGTATATATACAACGTGTCCAAAACGTACGTGTATGTATACAACGTGTCCAACACGTACGTGTATATATACAACGTTTCCAACACGTACGTGTATATATACAACGTGTCCAACACGTACGTGTATATATACAACGTGTCCAACACGTACGTGTATATATACAACGTGTCCAACACGTACGTGTATATATACAACGTGTCCAACACGTACGTGTATATATACAACGTGTCCAACACGTACGTGTATATATACAACGTGTCCAACACGTACTTGTATATATACAGCGTGTCCAACACGTACGTGTATATATACAACGTGTCCAACACGTACGTGTATATATACAACGTGTCCAACACGTACGTGTATATATACAACGTGTCCAACACGTACGTGTATATATACAACGTGTCCAACACGTACTTGTATATATACAGCGTGTCCAACACGTACGTGTATATATACAACGTGTCCAACACGTACGTGTATATATACAACGTGTCCAACACGTACGTGTATATATACAACGTGTCCAACACGTACGTGTATATATACAACGTGTCCAACACGTACGTGTATATATACAACGTGTCCAACACGTACGTGTATATATACAACGTGTCCAAAACGTACGTGTATGTGTACAACGTGTCCAACACGTACGTGTATATATACAACGTTTCCAACACGTACGTGTATATATACAACGTGTCCAACACGTACGTGTATATATACAACGTGTCCAACACGTACGTGTATATATACAACGTGTCCAACACGTACGTGTATATATACAACGTGTCCAACACGTACGTGTATATATACAACGTGTCCAACACGTACGTGTATATATACAACGTGTCCAACACGTACTTGTATATATACAGCGTGTCCAACACGTACGTGTATATATACAACGTGTCCAACACGTACGTGTATATATACAACGTGTCCAACACGTACGTGTATATATACAACGTGTCCAACACGTACGTGTATATATACAACGTTTCCAACACGTACCTGTATATATACGACGTGTCTAACACGTACGTGTATATATACAACGTGTCCAACACGTACGTGTATATATACAACGTGTCCAACACGTACTTATATATATACAACGTGTCCAACACGTACGTGTATATATACAACGTGTCCAACACGTACGTGTATATATACAACGTGTCCAACACGTACGTGTATATATACAACGTGTCCAACACGTACGTGTATATATACAACGTGTCCAACACGTACTTGTATATATACAGCGTGTCCAACACGTACGTGTATATATACAACGTGTCCAACACGTACGTGTATATGTACAACGTTTCCAACACGTACGTGTATATATACAACGTGTCCAACACGTACGTGTATATATACAACGTGTCCAACACGTACGTGTATATATACAACGTGTCCAACACGTACGTGTATATATACAACGTGTCCAACACGTACGTGTATATATACAACGTGTCCAACACGTACTTGTATATATACAGCGTGTCCAACACGTACGTGTATATATACAACGTGTCCAACACGTACGTGTATATGTACAACGTTTCCAACACGTACGTGTATATATACAACGTGTCCAACACGTACGTGTATATATACAACGTGTCCAACACGTACGTGTATATATACAACGTGTCCAACACGTACGTGTATATATACAACGTGTCCAACACGTACGTGTATATATACAACGTGTCCAACACGTACGTGTATATATACAACGTGTCCAACACGTACTTGTATATATACAGCGTGTCCAACACGTACGTGTATATATACAACGTGTCCAACACGTACGTGTATATATACAACGTGTCCAACACGTACGTGTATATATACAACGTGTCCAACACGTACGTGTATATATACAACGTTTCCAACACGTACCTGTATATATACAACGTGTCCAACACGTACGTGTATATATACAACGTGTCCAACACGTACGTGTATATATACAACGTGTCCAACACGTACGTGTATATATACAACGTGTCCAACACGTACGTGTATATATACAACGTGTCCAACACGTACGTGTATATATACAACGTGTCCAACACGTACTTGTATATATACAGCGTGTCCAACACGTACGTGTATATATACAACGTGTCCAACACGTACGTGTATATATACAACGTGTCCAACACGTACGTGTATATATACAACGTGTCCAACACGTACGTGTATATATACAACGTTTCCAACACGTACCTGTATATATACGACGTGTCTAACACGTACGTGTATATATACAACGTGTCCAACACGTACGTGTATATATACAACGTGTCCAACACGTACGTGTATATATACAACGTGTCCAACACGTACGTGTATATATACAACGTGTCCAACACGTACGTGTATATATACAACGTGTCCAACACGTACGTGTATATATACAACGTGTCCAACACGTACGTGTATATATACAACGTGTCCAACACGTACTTGTATATATACAGCGTGTCCAACACGTACTTGTATATATACAGCGTGTCCAACACGTACGTGTATATATACAACGTGTCCAACACGTACGTGTATATATACAACGTGTCCAACACGTACGTGTATATATACAACGTGTCCAACACGTACGTGTATATATACAACGTTTCCAACACGTACCTGTATATATACGACGTGTCTAACACGTACGTGTATATATACAACGTGTCCAACACGTACGTGTATATATACAACGTGTCCAACACGTACGTGTATATATACAACGTGTCCAACACGTACGTGTATATATACAACGTGTCCAACACGTACGTGTATATATACAACGTGTCCAACACGTACGTGTATATATACAACGTGTCCAACACGTACGTGTATATATACAACGTGTCCAACACGAACGTGTATATATACAACGTGTCCAACACGTACGTGTATATATACAACGTGTCCAACACGTACGTGTATATATACAACGTGTCCAACACGTACGTGTATATATACAACGTGTCCAACACGTACATGTATATATACAACGTGTCCAACACGTACGTGTACATATACAACGTGTCCAACACGTACGTGTACATATACAACGTGTCCAACACGTACGTGTATATATACAACGTGTCCAAAACGTACGTGTATGTATACAACGTGTCCAACACGTACGTGCATATATACAACGTGTCCAGCACGTACGTGTATATATATAACGTGTCCAACACGTACGTGTATATATACAACGTGTCCAACACGTACGTGTATATATACAACGTGTCCAACACGTACTTGTATATATACAGCGTGTCCAACACGTACGTGTATATATACAACGTGTCCAACACGTACGTGTATATATACAACGTGTCCAACACGTACGTGTATATATACAACGTGTCCAACACGTACGTGTATATATACAACGTGTCCAACACGTACTTGTATATATACAGCGTGTCCAACACGTACGTGTATATATACAACGTGTCCAACACGTACGTGTATATATACAACGTGTCCAACACGTACGTGTATATATACAACGTGTCCAACACGTACTTGTATATATACAGCGTGTCCAACACGTACGTGTATATATACAACGTGTCCAACACGTACGTGTATATATATATAACGTGTCCAACACGTACGTGTATATATACAACGTGTCCAAAACGTACGTGTATGTATACAACGTGTCCAACACGTACGTGTATATATACAACGTGTCCAGCACGTACGTGTATATATACAACGTGTCCAAAACGTACGTGTATGTATACAACGTGTCCAACACGTACGTGTATATATACAACGTGTCCAACACGTACGTGTATATATACAACGTGTCCAACACGTACGTGTATATATACAACGTGTCCAACACGTACGTGTATATATACAACGTGTCCAACACGTACGTGTATATATACAACGTGTCCAACACGTACGTGTATATATACAACGTGTCCAACAAGTACTTGTATATATACAACGTGTCCAACACGTACGTGTATATATATAACGTGTCCAACACGTACGTGTATATATACAACGTGTCCAAAACGTACGTGTATGTATACAACGTGTCCAACACGTACGTGTATATATACAACGTGTCCAACACGTACGTGTATATATACAACGTGTCCAACACGTACGTGTATATATATAACGTGTCCAACACGTACGTGTATATATACAACGTGTCCAAAACGTACGTGTATGTATACAACGTGTCCAACACGTACGTGTATATATACAACGTGTCCAAAACGTACGTGTATGTATACAACGTGTCCAACACGTACGTGTATATATACAACGTGTCCAGCACGTACGTGTATATATACAACGTGTCCAAAACGTACGTGTATGTATACAACGTGTCCAACACGTACGTGTATATATACAACGTGTCCAACACGTACGTGTATATATACAACGTGTCCAACACGTACGTGTATATATACAACGTTTCCAACACGTACGTGTATATATACAACGTGTCCAACACGTACGTGTATATATACAACGTTTCCAACACGTACCTGTATATATACGACGTGTCTAACACGTACGTGTATATATACAACGTGTCCAACACGTACGTGTATATATAGAACGTGTCCAACACGTACGTGTATATATACAACGTGTCCAACACGTACGTGTATATATACAACGTGTCCAACACGTACGTGTATATATACAACGTGTCCAACACGTACGTGTATATATACAACGTGTCCAACACGTACGTGTATATATACAACGTGTCCAACACGTACGTGTATATATACAACGTGTCCAACACGTACGTGTATATATACAACGTGTCCAACACGTACTTGTATATATACAGCGTGTCCAACACGTACGTGTATATATACAACGTGTCCAACACGTACGTGTACATATGCAACGTGTCCAACACGTACGTGTATATATACAACGTGTCCAAAACGTACGTGTATGTATACAACGTGTCCAACACGTACGTGTATATATACAACGTGTCCAGCACGTACGTGTATATATACAACGTGTCCAACACGTACGTGTATATATACAACGTGTCCAACACGTACGTGTATATATACAACGTGTCCAAAACGTACGTGTATGTATACAACGTGTCCAACACGTACGTGTATATATACAACGTTTCCAACACGTACGTGTATATATACAACGTGTCCAACACGTACGTGTATATATACAACGTGTCCAACACGTACGTGTATATATACAACGTGTCCAACACGTACGTGTATATATACAACGTGTCCAACACGTACGTGTATATATACAACGTGTCCAACACGTACGTGTATATATACAACGTGTCCAACACGTACGTGTATATATACAACGTGTCCAACACGTACTTGTATATATACAGCGTGTCCAACACGTACGTGTATATATACAACGTGTCCAACACGTACGTGTACATATACAACGTGTCCAACACGTACGTGTATATATACAACGTGTCCAAAACGTACGTGTATGTATACAACGTGTCCAACACGTACGTGTATATATACAACGTGTCCAGCACGTACGTGTATATATACAACGTGTCCAACACGTCAGTGTATATATATAACGTGTCCAACACGTACGTGTATATCTGCAACGTGTCCAACACGTGCGTGTATATATACAACGTGTCCAACACGTACGTGTATATATACAACGTGTAACACACGTACGTGTATATATACAACGTGTCCAACACGTACGTGTATATATACAACGTGTCCAACACGTACGTGTATATATACAACGTGTCCAACACGTACGTGTATATATACAACGTGTCCAACACGTACGTGTATATATACAACGTGTGAAACACGTCAGTGTATATATATAACGTGTCCAACACGTACGTGTATATCTGCAACGTGTCCAACACGTGCGTGTATATATACAACGTGTCCAACACGTACGTGTATATATACAACGTGTCCAACACGTCAGTGTATATATATAACGTGTCCAACACGTACGTGTATATCTGCAACGTGTCCAACACGTACGTGTATATATACAACGTGTCCAACACGTACGTGTATATATACAACGTGTCCAACACGTACGTGTATATATACAACGTGTCCAACACGTCAGTGTATATATATATAACGTGTCCAACACGTACGTGTATATCTGCAACGTGTCCAACACGTGCGTGTATATATACAACGTGTCCAACACGTACGTGTATATATACAACGTGTAACACACGTACGTGTATATATACAACGTGTCCAACACGTACGTGTATATATACAACGTGTCCAACACGTACGTGTATATATACAACGTGTCCAACACGTACGTGTATATATACAACGTGTCCAACACGTACGTGTATATATACAACGTGTGAAACACGTCAGTGTATATATATAACGTGTCCAACACGTACGTGTATATCTGCAACGTGTCCAACACGTGCGTGTATATATACAACGTGTCCAACACGTACGTGTATATATACAACGTGTCCAACACGTCAGTGTATATATATAACGTGTCCAACACGTACGTGTATATCTGCAACGTGTCCAACACGTACGTGTATATATACAACGTGTCCAACACGTACGTGTATATATACAACGTGTCCAACACGTACGTGTATATATACAACGTGTCCAACACGTACGTGTATACATACAACGTGTCCAACACGTACTTGTATATATACAGCGTGTCCAACACGTACGTGTATATATACAACGTGTCCAACACGTACGTGTATATATATAACGTGTCCAACACGTACGTGTATATATACAACGTGTCCAACACGTACGTGTATATATACAACGTGTCCAACACGTACGTGTATATATACAACGTGTCCAACACGTACGTGTATATATACAACGTGTCCAACACGTACTTGTATATATACAGCGTGTCCAACACGTACGTGTATATATACAACGTGTCCAACACGTACGTGTATATATACAACGTTTCCAACACGTACGTGTATATATACAACGTGTCCAACACGTACGTGTATATATACAACGTGTCCAACACGTACGTGTATATATACAACGTGTCCAACACGTACGTGTATATATACAACGTGTCCAACACGTACGTGTATATATACAACGTGTCCAACACGTACGTGTATATATACAACGTGTCCAACACGTACTTGTATATATACAGCGTGTCCAACACGTACGTGTATATATACAACGTGTCCAACACGTACGTGTATATATACAACGTGTCCAACACGTACGTGTATATATACAACGTGTCCAAAACGTACGATTATGTATACAACGTGTCCAACACGTACGTGTATATATACAACGTGTCCAACACGTACGTGTATATATACAACGTGTCCAACACGTCAGTGTATATATATAACGTGTCCAACACGTACGTGTATATCTGCAACGTGTCCAACACGTGCGTGTATATATACAACGTGTCCAACACGTACGTGTATATATACAACGTGTAACACACGTACGTGTATATATACAACGTGTCCAACACGTACGTGTATATATACAACGTGTCCAACACGTACGTGTATATATACAACGTGTCCAACACGTACGTGTATATATACAACGTGTCCAACACGTACGTGTATATATACAACGTGTGAAACACGTCAGTGTATATATATAACGTGTCCAACACGTACGTGTATATCTGCAACGTGTCCAACACGTGCGTGTATATATACAACGTGTCCAACACGTACGTGTATATATACAACGTGTCCAACACGTCAGTGTATATATATAACGTGTCCAACACGTACGTGTATATCTGCAACGTGTCCAACACGTACGTGTATATATACAACGTGTCCAACACGTACGTGTATATATACAACGTGTCCAACACGTACGTGTATATATACAACGTGTCCAACACGTCAGTGTATATATATAACGTGTCCAACACGTACGTGTATATCTGCAACGTGTCCAACACGTGCGTGTATATATACAACGTGTCCAACACGTACGTGTATATATACAACGTGTAACACACGTACGTGTATATATACAACGTGTATATATACAACGTGTCCAACACGTACGTGTATATATACAACGTGTCCAACACGTACGTGTATATATACAACGTGTCCAACACGTACGTGTATATATACAACGTGTGAAACACGTCAGTGTATATATATAACGTGTCCAACACGTACGTGTATATCTGCAACGTGTCCAACACGTGCGTGTATATATACAACGTGTCCAACACGTACGTGTATATATACAACGTGTCCAACACGTCAGTGTATATATATAACGTGTCCAACACGTACGTGTATATCTGCAACGTGTCCAACACGTACGTGTATATATACAACGTGTCCAACACGTACGTGTATATATACAACGTGTCCAACACGTACGTGTATATATACAACGTGTCCAACACGTACGTGTATATATACAACGTGTCCAACACGTACTTGTATATATACAGCGTGTCCAACACGTACGTGTATATATACAACGTGTCCAACACGTACGTGTATATATATAACGTGTCCAACACGTACGTGTATATATACAACGTGTCCAAAACGTACGTGTATGTATACAACGTGTCCAACACGTACGTGTATATATACGACGTGTCTAACACGTACGTGTATATATACAACGTGTCCAACACGTACGTGTATATATACAACGTGTCCAACACGTACGTGTATATATACAACGTGTCCAACACGTACGTGTATATATACAACGTGTCCAACACGTACGTGTATATATACAACGTGTCCAACACGTACTTGTATATATACAGCGTGTCCAACACGTACGTGTATATATACAACGTGTCCAACACGTACGTGTACATATGCAACGTGTCCAACACGTACGTGTATATATACAACGTGTCCAAAACGTACGTGTATGTATACAACGTGTCCAACACGTACGTGTATATATACAACGTGTCCAGCACGTACGTGTATATATACAACGTGTCCAACACGTACGTGTATATATACAACGTGTCCAACACGTACGTGTATATATACAACGTGTCCAAAACGTACGTGTATGTATACAACGTGTCCAACACGTACGTGTATATATACAACGTTTCCAACACGTACGTGTATATATACAACGTGTCCAACACGTACGTGTATATATACAACGTGTCCAACACGTACGTGTATATATACAACGTGTCCAACACGTACGTGTATATATACAACGTGTCCAACACGTACGTGTATATATACAACGTGTCCAACACGTACGTGTATATATACAACGTGTCCAACACGTACGTGTATATATACAACGTGTCCAACACGTACTTGTATATATACAGCGTGTCCAACACGTACGTGTATATATACAACGTGTCCAACACGTACGTGTACATATACAACGTGTCCAACACGTACGTGTATATATACAACGTGTCCAAAACGTACGTGTATGTATACAACGTGTCCAACACGTACGTGTATATATACAACGTGTCCAGCACGTACGTGTATATATACAACGTGTCCAACACGTCAGTGTATATATATAACGTGTCCAACACGTACGTGTATATCTGCAACGTGTCCAACACGTGCGTGTATATATACAACGTGTCCAACACGTACGTGTATATATACAACGTGTAACACACGTACGTGTATATATACAACGTGTCCAACACGTACGTGTATATATACAACGTGTCCAACACGTACGTGTATATATACAACGTGTCCAACACGTACGTGTATATATACAACGTGTCCAACACGTACGTGTATATATACAACGTGTGAAACACGTCAGTGTATATATATAACGTGTCCAACACGTACGTGTATATCTGCAACGTGTCCAACACGTGCGTGTATATATACAACGTGTCCAACACGTACGTGTATATATACAACGTGTCCAACACGTCAGTGTATATATATAACGTGTCCAACACGTACGTGTATATCTGCAACGTGTCCAACACGTACGTGTATATATACAACGTGTCCAACACGTACGTGTATATATACAACGTGTCCAACACGTACGTGTATATATACAACGTGTCCAACACGTCAGTGTATATATATAACGTGTCCAACACGTACGTGTATATCTGCAACGTGTCCAACACGTGCGTGTATATATACAACGTGTCCAACACGTACGTGTATATATACAACGTGTAACACACGTACGTGTATATATACAACGTGTCCAACACGTACGTGTATATATACAACGTGTCCAACACGTACGTGTATATATACAACGTGTCCAACACGTACGTGTATATATACAACGTGTCCAACACGTACGTGTATATATACAACGTGTGAAACACGTCAGTGTATATATATAACGTGTCCAACACGTACGTGTATATCTGCAACGTGTCCAACACGTGCGTGTATATATACAACGTGTCCAACACGTACGTGTATATATACAACGTGTCCAACACGTCAGTGTATATATATAACGTGTCCAACACGTACGTGTATATCTGCAACGTGTCCAACACGTACGTGTATATATACAACGTGTCCAACACGTACGTGTATATATACAACGTGTCCAACACGTACGTGTATATATACAACGTGTCCAACACGTACGTGTATACATACAACGTGTCCAACACGTACTTGTATATATACAGCGTGTCCAACACGTACGTGTATATATACAACGTGTCCAACACGTACGTGTATATATATAACGTGTCCAACACGTACGTGTATATATACAACGTGTCCAACACGTACGTGTATATATACAACGTGTCCAACACGTACGTGTATATATACAACGTGTCCAACACGTACGTGTATATATACAACGTGTCCAACACGTACTTGTATATATACAGCGTGTCCAACACGTACGTGTATATATACAACGTGTCCAACACGTACGTGTATATATACAACGTTTCCAACACGTACGTGTATATATACAACGTGTCCAACACGTACGTGTATATATACAACGTGTCCAACACGTACGTGTATATATACAACGTGTCCAACACGTACGTGTATATATACAACGTGTCCAACACGTACGTGTATATATACAACGTGTCCAACACGTACGTGTATATATACAACGTGTCCAACACGTACTTGTATATATACAGCGTGTCCAACACGTACGTGTATATATACAACGTGTCCAACACGTCAGTGTATATATATAACGTGTCCAACACGTACGTGTATATCTGCAACGTGTCCAACACGTGCGTGTATATATACAACGTGTCCAACACGTACGTGTATATATACAACGTGTAACACACGTACGTGTATATATACAACGTGTCCAACACGTACGTGTATATATACAACGTGTCCAACACGTACGTGTATATATACAACGTGTCCAACACGTACGTGTATATATACAACGTGTCCAACACGTACGTGTATATATACAACGTGTCCAACACGTACGTGTATATATACAACGTGTCCAACACGTACTTGTATATATACAGCGTGTCCAACACGTACGTGTATATATACAACGTGTCCAACACGTACGTGTATATATACAACGTGTCCAACACGTACGTGTATATATACAACGTGTCCAACACGTACGTGTATATATACAACGTGTCCAACACGTACGTGTATATATACAACGTGTCCAACACGTACGTGTATATATACAACGTGTCCAACACGTACGTGTATATATACAACGTGTCCAACACGTACTTGTATATATACAGCGTGTCCAACACGTACGTGTATATATACAACGTGTCCAACACGTACGTGTACATATACAACGTGTCCAACACGTACGTGTATATATACAACGTGTCCAAAACGTACGTGTATGTATACAACGTGTCCAACACGTACGTGTATATATACAACGTGTCCAGCACGTACGTGTATATATACAACGTGTCCAACACGTCAGTGTATATATATAACGTGTCCAACACGTACGTGTATATCTGCAACGTGTCCAACACGTGCGTGTATATATACAACGTGTCCAACACGTACGTGTATATATACAACGTGTAACACACGTACGTGTATATATACAACGTGTCCAACACGTACGTGTATATATACAACGTGTCCAACACGTACGTGTATATATACAACGTGTCCAACACGTACGTGTATATATACAACGTGTCCAACACGTACGTGTATATATACAACGTGTGAAACACGTCAGTGTATATATATAACGTGTCCAACACGTACGTGTATATCTGCAACGTGTCCAACACGTGCGTGTATATATACAACGTGTCCAACACGTACGTGTATATATACAACGTGTCCAACACGTCAGTGTATATATATAACGTGTCCAACACGTACGTGTATATCTGCAACGTGTCCAACACGTACGTGTATATATACAACGTGTCCAACACGTACGTGTATATATACAACGTGTCCAACACGTACGTGTATATATACAACGTGTCCAACACGTACGTGTATACATACAACGTGTCCAACACGTACTTGTATATATACAGCGTGTCCAACACGTACGTGTATATATACAACGTGTCCAACACGTACGTGTATATATATAACGTGTCCAACACGTACGTGTATATATACAACGTGTCCAACACGTACGTGTATATATACAACGTGTCCAACACGTACGTGTATATATACAACGTGTCCAACACGTACGTGTATATATACAACGTGTCCAACACGTACTTGTATATATACAGCGTGTCCAACACGTACGTGTATATATACAACGTGTCCAACACGTACGTGTATATATACAACGTTTCCAACACGTACGTGTATATATACAACGTGTCCAACACGTACGTGTATATATACAACGTGTCCAACACGTACGTGTATATATACAACGTGTCCAACACGTACGTGTATATATACAACGTGTCCAACACGTACGTGTATATATACAACGTGTCCAACACGTACGTGTATATATACAACGTGTCCAACACGTACTTGTATATATACAGCGTGTCCAACACGTACGTGTATATATACAACGTGTCCAACACGTCAGTGTATATATATAACGTGTCCAACACGTACGTGTATATCTGCAACGTGTCCAACACGTGCGTGTATATATACAACGTGTCCAACACGTACGTGTATATATACAACGTGTAACACACGTACGTGTATATATACAACGTGTCCAACACGTACGTGTATATATACAACGTGTCCAACACGTACGTGTATATATACAACGTGTCCAACACGTACGTGTATATATACAACGTGTCCAACACGTACGTGTATATATACAACGTGTCCAACACGTACGTGTATATATACAACGTGTCCAACACGTACTTGTATATATACAGCGTGTCCAACACGTACGTGTATATATACAACGTGTCCAACACGTACGTGTACATATGCAACGTGTCCAACACGTACGTGTATATATACAACGTGTCCAAAACGTACGTGTATGTATACAACGTGTCCAACACGTACGTGTATATATACAACGTGTCCAGCACGTACGTGTATATATACAACGTGTCCAACACGTACGTGTATATATACAACGTGTCCAACACGTACGTGTATATATACAACGTGTCCAAAACGTACGTGTATGTATACAACGTGTCCAACACGTACGTGTATATATACAACGTTTCCAACACGTACGTGTATATATACAACGTGTCCAACACGTACGTGTATATATACAACGTGTCCAACACGTACGTGTATATATACAACGTGTCCAACACGTACGTGTATATATACAACGTGTCCAACACGTACGTGTATATATACAACGTGTCCAACACGTACGTGTATATATACAACGTGTCCAACACGTACGTGTATATATACAACGTGTCCAACACGTACTTGTATATATACAGCGTGTCCAACACGTACGTGTATATATACAACGTGTCCAACACGTACGTGTACATATACAACGTGTCCAACACGTACGTGTATATATACAACGTGTCCAAAACGTACGTGTATGTATACAACGTGTCCAACACGTACGTGTATATATACAACGTGTCCAGCACGTACGTGTATATATACAACGTGTCCAACACGTCAGTGTATATATATAACGTGTCCAACACGTACGTGTATATCTGCAACGTGTCCAACACGTGCGTGTATATATACAACGTGTCCAACACGTACGTGTATATATACAACGTGTAACACACGTACGTGTATATATACAACGTGTCCAACACGTACGTGTATATATACAACGTGTCCAACACGTACGTGTATATATACAACGTGTCCAACACGTACGTGTATATATACAACGTGTCCAACACGTACGTGTATATATACAACGTGTGAAACACGTCAGTGTATATATATAACGTGTCCAACACGTACGTGTATATCTGCAACGTGTCCAACACGTGCGTGTATATATACAACGTGTCCAACACGTACGTGTATATATACAACGTGTCCAACACGTCAGTGTATATATATAACGTGTCCAACACGTACGTGTATATCTGCAACGTGTCCAACACGTACGTGTATATATACAACGTGTCCAACACGTACGTGTATATATACAACGTGTCCAACACGTACGTGTATATATACAACGTGTCCAACACGTCAGTGTATATATATAACGTGTCCAACACGTACGTGTATATCTGCAACGTGTCCAACACGTGCGTGTATATATACAACGTGTCCAACACGTACGTGTATATATACAACGTGTAACACACGTACGTGTATATATACAACGTGTCCAACACGTACGTGTATATATACAACGTGTCCAACACGTACGTGTATATATACAACGTGTCCAGCACGTACGTGTACATATACAACGTGTCCAACACGTACGTGTATATATACAACGTGTCCAAAACGTACGTGTATGTATACAACGTGTCCAACACGTACGTGTATATATACAACGTGTCCAGCACGTACGTGTATATATACAACGTGTCCAACACGTCAGTGTATATATATAACGTGTCCAACACGTACGTGTATATCTGCAACGTGTCCAACACGTGCGTGTATATATACAACGTGTCCAACACGTACGTGTATATATACAACGTGTAACACACGTACGTGTATATATACAACGTGTCCAACACGTACGTGTATATATACAACGTGTCCAACACGTACGTGTATATATACAACGTGTCCAACACGTACGTGTATATATACAACGTGTCCAACACGTACGTGTATATATACAACGTGTGAAACACGTCAGTGTATATATATAACGTGTCCAACACGTACGTGTATATCTGCAACGTGTCCAACACGTGCGTGTATATATACAACGTGTCCAACACGTACGTGTATATATACAACGTGTCCAACACGTCAGTGTATATATATAACGTGTCCAACACGTACGTGTATATCTGCAACGTGTCCAACACGTACGTGTATATATACAACGTGTCCAACACGTACGTGTATATATACAACGTGTCCAACACGTACGTGTATATATACAACGTGTCCAACACGTCAGTGTATATATATAACGTGTCCAACACGTACGTGTATATCTGCAACGTGTCCAACACGTGCGTGTATATATACAACGTGTCCAACACGTACGTGTATATATACAACGTGTAACACACGTACGTGTATATATACAACGTGTCCAACACGTACGTGTATATATACAACGTGTCCAACACGTACGTGTATATATACAACGTGTCCAACACGTACGTGTATATATACAACGTGTCCAACACGTACGTGTATATATACAACGTGTGAAACACGTCAGTGTATATATATAACGTGTCCAACACGTACGTGTATATCTGCAACGTGTCCAACACGTGCGTGTATATATACAACGTGTCCAACACGTACGTGTATATATACAACGTGTCCAACACGTCAGTGTATATATATAACGTGTCCAACACGTACGTGTATATCTGCAACGTGTCCAACACGTACGTGTATATATACAACGTGTCCAACACGTACGTGTATATATACAACGTGTCCAACACGTACGTGTATATATACAACGTGTCCAACACGTACGTGTATACATACAACGTGTCCAACACGTACTTGTATATATACAGCGTGTCCAACACGTACGTGTATATATACAACGTGTCCAACACGTACGTGTATATATATAACGTGTCCAACACGTACGTGTATATATACAACGTGTCCAACACGTACGTGTATATATACAACGTGTCCAACACGTACGTGTATATATACAACGTGTCCAACACGTACGTGTATATATACAACGTGTCCAACACGTACTTGTATATATACAGCGTGTCCAACACGTACGTGTATATATACAACGTGTCCAACACGTACGTGTATATATACAACGTTTCCAACACGTACGTGTATATATACAACGTGTCCAACACGTACGTGTATATATACAACGTGTCCAACACGTACGTGTATATATACAACGTGTCCAACACGTACGTGTATATATACAACGTGTCCAACACGTACGTGTATATATACAACGTGTCCAACACGTACGTGTATATATACAACGTGTCCAACACGTACTTGTATATATACAGCGTGTCCAACACGTACGTGTATATATACAACGTGTCCAACACGTACGTGTATATATACAACGTGTCCAACACGTACGTGTATATATACAACGTGTCCAAAACGTACGATTATGTATACAACGTGTCCAACACGTACGTGTATATATACAACGTGTCCAACACGTACGTGTATATATACAACGTGTCCAACACGTCAGTGTATATATATAACGTGTCCAACACGTACGTGTATATCTGCAACGTGTCCAACACGTGCGTGTATATATACAACGTGTCCAACACGTACGTGTATATATACAACGTGTAACACACGTACGTGTATATATACAACGTGTCCAACACGTACGTGTATATATACAACGTGTCCAACACGTACGTGTATATATACAACGTGTCCAACACGTACGTGTATATATACAACGTGTCCAACACGTACGTGTATATATACAACGTGTGAAACACGTCAGTGTATATATATAACGTGTCCAACACGTACGTGTATATCTGCAACGTGTCCAACACGTGCGTGTATATATACAACGTGTCCAACACGTACGTGTATATATACAACGTGTCCAACACGTAAGTGTATATATATAACGTGTCCAACACGTACGTGTATATCTGCAACGTGTCCAACACGTACGTGTATATATACAACGTGTCCAACACGTACGTGTATATATACAACGTGTCCAACACGTACGTGTATATATACAACGTGTCCAACACGTCAGTGTATATATATAACGTGTCCAACACGTACGTGTATATCTGCAACGTGTCCAACACGTGCGTGTATATATACAACGTGTCCAACACGTACGTGTATATATACAACGTGTAACACACGTACGTGTATATATACAACGTGTATATATACAACGTGTCCAACACGTACGTGTATATATACAACGTGTCCAACACGTACGTGTATATATACAACGTGTCCAACACGTACGTGTATATATACAACGTGTGAAACACGTCAGTGTATATATATAACGTGTCCAACACGTACGTGTATATCTGCAACGTGTCCAACACGTGCGTGTATATATACAACGTGTCCAACACGTACGTGTATATATACAACGTGTCCAACACGTCAGTGTATATATATAACGTGTCCAACACGTACGTGTATATCTGCAACGTGTCCAACACGTACGTGTATATATACAACGTGTCCAACACGTACGTGTATATATACAACGTGTCCAACACGTACGTGTATATATACAACGTGTCCAACACGTACGTGTATATATACAACGTGTCCAACACGTACTTGTATATATACAGCGTGTCCAACACGTACGTGTATATATACAACGTGTCCAACACGTACGTGTATATATATAACGTGTCCAACACGTACGTGTATATATACAACGTGTCCAAAACGTACGTGTATGTATACAACGTGTCCAACACGTACGTGTATATATACGACGTGTCTAACACGTACGTGTATATATACAACGTGTCCAACACGTACGTGTATATATACAACGTGTCCAACACGTACGTGTATATATACAACGTGTCCAACACGTACGTGTATATATACAACCTGTCCAACACGTACGTGTATATATACAACGTGTCCAACACGTACGTGTGTATATACAACGTGTCCAACACGTACGTGTATATATACAACGTGTCCAACACGTACGTGTATATATACAACGTGTCCAACACGTACGTGTATATATACAACGTTTCCAACACGTACGTGTATATATACAACGTGTCCAACACGTACGTGTATATATACAACGTTTCCAACACGTACGTGTATATATACAACGTGTCCAACACGTACGTGTATATATACAACGTGTCCAACACGTACGTGTATATATACGACGTGTCTAACACGTACGTGTATATATACAACGTGTCCAACACGTACGTGTATATATACAACGTGTCCAACACGTACGTGTATATATACAACGTGTCCAACACGTACGTGTATATATACAACGTGTCCAACACGTACGTGTATATATACAACGTGTCCAACACGTACGTGTATATATACAACGTGTCCAACACGTACGTGTATATATACGACGTGTCCAACACGTACGTGTATATATACAACTTGTCCAACACGTACGTGTATATATACAACGTGTCCAACACGTACGTGTATATATACAACGTGTCCAACACGTACGTGTATATATACAACGTGTCCAACACGTACGTGTATATATACGACGTGTCCAACACGTACGTGTATATATACAACTTGTCCAACACGTACGTGTATATATACAACGTGTCCAACACGTACGTGTATATATACAACGTGTCCAACACGTACGTGTATATATACAACGTGTCCAACACGTACGTGTATATATACAACGTGTCCAACACGTACGTGTATATATATAACGTGTCCAACACGTACGTGTATATATACAACGTGTCCAACACGTGTATATATACAACGTGTCCAACACGTACGTGTATATATACAACGTGTCCAACACGTACGTGTATATATACAACGTGTCCAACACGTACTTGTATATATACAGCGTGTCCAACACGTACGTGTATATATACAACGTGTCCAACACGTACGTGTATATATACAACGTGTCCAACACGTACGTGTATATATACAACGTGTCCAACACGTACTTGTATATATACAGCGTGTCCAACACGTACGTGTATATATACAACGTGTCCAGCACGTACGTGTATATATACAACGTGTCCAAAACGTACGTGTATGTATACAACGTGTCCAACACGTACGTGTATGTATACAACGTGTCCAACACGTACGTGTATATATACAACGTGTCCAACACGTACGTGTATATATACAACGTGTCCAACACGTACGTGTATATATACAACGTGTCCAACACGTACGTGTATATATACAACGTGTCCAACACGTACGTGTATATATACAACGTGTCCAACACGTTCGTGTATATATACAACGTGTCTTACACGTACGTGTATATATATATACAACGTGTCCAACACGTACGTGTATATATATATACAACGTGTCCAACACGTACGTGTATATATACAACGTGTCCAACACGTACGTGTATATATACAACGTGTCCAAAACGTACGTGTATGTATACAACGTGTCCAACACGTACGTGTATATATACAACGTGTCCAACACGTACGTGTATATATACAACGTGTCCAACACGTACGTGTATATATACAACGTGTCCAACACGTCAGTGTATATATATAACGTGTCCAACACGTACGTGTATATCTGCAACGTGTCCAACACGTGCGTGTATATATACAACGTGTCCAACACGTACGTGTATATATACAACGTGTAACACACGTACGTGTATATATACAACGTGTCCAACACGTACGTGTATATATACAACGTGTTCAACACGTACGTGTATATATACAACGTGTCCAACACGTACGTGTATATATACAACGTGTCCAACACGTACGTGTATATATACAACGTGTGAAACACGTCAGTGTATATATATAACGTGTCCAACACGTACGTGTATATCTGCAACGTGTCCAACACGTGCGTGTATATATACAACGTGTCCAACACGTACGTGTATATATACAACGTGTCCAACACGTCAGTGTATATATATAACGTGTCCAACACGTACGTGTATATCTGCAACGTGTCCAACACGTACGTGTATATATACAACGTGTCCAACACGTACGTGTATATATACAACGTGTCCAACACGTACGTGTATATATACAACGTGTCCAACACGTCAGTGTATATATATAACGTGTCCAACACGTACGTGTATATCTGCAACGTGTCCAACACGTGCGTGTATATATACAACGTGTCCAACACGTACGTGTATATATACAACGTGTAACACACGTACGTGTATATATACAACGTGTCCAACACGTACGTGTATATATACAACGTGTCCAACACGTACGTGTATATATACAACGTGTCCAACACGTACGTGTATATCTGCAACGTGTCCAACACGTGCGTGTATATATACAACGTGTCCAACACGTACGTGTATATATACAACGTGTCCAACACGTCAGTGTATATATATAACGTGTCCAACACGTACGTGTATATCTGCAACGTGTCCAACACGTACGTGTATATATACAACGTGTCCAACACGTACGTGTATATATACAACGTGTCCAACACGTACGTGTATATATACAACGTGTCCAACACGTACGTGTATATATACAACGTGTCCAACACGTACTTGTATATATACAGCGTGTCCAACACGTACGTGTATATATACAACGTGTCCAACACGTACGTGTATATATATAACGTGTCCAACACGTACGTGTATATCTGCAACGTGTCCAACACGTGCGTGTATATATACAACGTGTCCAACACGTACGTGTATATATACAACGTGTCCAACACGTCAGTGTATATATATAACGTGTCCAACACGTACGTGTATATCTGCAACGTGTCCAACACGTACGTGTATATATACAACGTGTCCAACACGTACGTGTATATATACAACGTGTCCAACACGTACGTGTATATATACAACGTGTCCAACACGTCAGTGTATATATATAACGTGTCCAACACGTACGTGTATATCTGCAACGTGTCCAACACGTGCGTGTATATATACAACGTGTCCAACACGTACGTGTATATATACAACGTGTAACACACGTACGTGTATATATACAACGTGTCCAACACGTACGTGTATATATACAACGTGTCCAACACGTACGTGTATATATACAACGTGTCCAACACGTACGTGTATATCTGCAACGTGTCCAACACGTGCGTGTATATATACAACGTGTCCAACACGTACGTGTATATATACAACGTGTCCAACACGTCAGTGTATATATATAACGTGTCCAACACGTACGTGTATATCTGCAACGTGTCCAACACGTACGTGTATATATACAACGTGTCCAACACGTACGTGTATATATACAACGTGTCCAACACGTACGTGTATATATACAACGTGTCCAACACGTACGTGTATATATACAACGTGTCCAACACGTACTTGTATATATACAGCGTGTCCAACACGTACGTGTATATATACAACGTGTCCAACACGTACGTGTATATATATAACGTGTCCAACACGTACGTGTATATATACAACGTGTCCAAAACGTACGTGTATGTATACAACGTGTCCAACACGTACGTGTATATATACGACGTGTCTAACACGTACGTGTATATATACAACGTGTCCAACACGTACGTGTATATATACAACGTGTCCAACACGTACGTGTATATATACAACGTGTCCAACACGTACGTGTATATATACAACCTGTCCAACACGTACGTGTATATATACAACGTGTCCAACACGTACGTGTGTATATACAACGTGTCCAACACGTACGTGTATATATACAACGTGTCCAACACGTACGTGTATATATACAACGTGTCCAACACGTACGTGTATATATACAACGTTTCCAACACGTACGTGTATATATACAACGTGTCCAACACGTACGTGTATATATACAACGTTTCCAACACGTACGTGTATATATACAACGTGTCCAACACGTACGTGTATATATACAACGTGTCCAACACGTACGTGTATATATACGACGTGTCTAACACGTACGTGTATATATACAACGTGTCCAACACGTACGTGTATATATACAACGTGTCCAACACGTACGTGTATATATACAACGTGTCCAACACGTACGTGTATATATACTACGTGTCCAACACGTACGTGTATATATACAACGTGTCCAACACGTACGTGTATATATACAACGTGTCCAACACGTACGTGTATATATACGACGTGTCCAACACGTACGTGTATATATACAACTTGTCCAACACGTACGTGTATATATACAACGTGTCCAACACGTACGTGTATATATACAACGTGTCCAACACGTACGTGTATATATACAACGTGTCCAACACGTACGTGTATATATACAACGTGTCCAACACGTACGTTTATATATATAACGTGTCCAACACGTACGTGTATATATACAACGTGTCCAACACGTACGTGTATATATACAACGTGTCCAACACGTACGTGTATATATACAACGTGTCCAACACGTACTTGTATATATACAGCGTGTCCAACACGTACGTGTATATATACAACGTGTCCAACACGTACGTGTATATATACAACGTGTCCAACACGTACGTGTATATATACAACGTGTCCAACACGTACTTGTATATATACAGCGTGTCCAACACGTACGTGTATATATACAACGTGTCCAGCACGTACGTGTATATATACAACGTGTCCAAAACGTACGTGTATGTATACAACGTGTCCAACACGTACGTGTATGTATACAACGTGTCCAACACGTACGTGTATATATACAACGTGTCCAACACGTACGTGTATATATACAACGTGTCCAACACGTACGTGTATATATACAACGTGTCCAACACGTACGTGTATATATACAACGTGTCCAACACGTACGTGTATATATACAACGTGTCCAACACGTTCGTGTATATATACAACGTGTCTTACACGTACGTGTATATATATATACAACGTGTCCAACACGTACGTGTATATATACAACGTGTCCAACACGTACGTGTATATATACAACGTGTCCAAAACGTACGTGTATGTATACAACGTGTCCAACACGTACGTGTATATATACAACGTGTCCAACACGTACGTGTATATATACAACGTGTCCAACACGTACGTGTATATATACAACGTGTCCAACACGTTCGTGTATATATACAACGTGTCCAACACGTACGTGTATATATACAACGTGTCCAACACGTACGTGTATATATACAACGTGTCCAAAACGTACGTGTATGTATACAACGTGTCCAACACGTACGTGTATATATACAACGTGTCCAGCACGTACGTGTATATATACAACGTGTCCAAAACGTACGTGTACGTATACAACGTGTCCAACACGTACGTGTATATATACAACGTGTCCAACACGTACGTGTATATATACAACGTGTCCAACACGTACGTGTATATATACAACGTGTCCAACACGTACGTGTATATATACAACGTGTCCAACACGTACGTGTATATATACAACGTGTCCAACACGTACTTGTATATATACAGCGTGTCCAACACGTACGTGTATATATACAACGTGTCCAACACGTACGTGTATATATATAACGTGTCCAACACGTACGTGTATATATACAACGTGTCCAAAACGTACGTGTATGTATACAACGTGTCCAACACGTACGTGTATATATACAACGTGTCCAGCACGTACGTGTATATATACAACGTGTCCAAAACGTACGTGTATGTATACAACGTGTCCAACACGTACGTGTATATATACAACGTGTCCAACACGTACGTGTATATATACAACGTGTCCAACACGTACGTGTATATATACAACGTGTCCAACACGTACGTGTATATATACTACGTGTCCAACACGTACGTGTATATATACAACGTGTCCAACACGTACGTGTATATATACAACGTGTCCAACACGTACGTGTATATATACGACGTGTCCAACACGTACGTGTATATATACAACTTGTCCAACACGTACGTGTATATATACAACGTGTCCAACACGTACGTGTATATATACAACGTGTCCAACACGTACGTGTATATATACAACGTGTCCAACACGTACGTGTATATATACAACGTGTCCAACACGTACGTTTATATATATAACGTGTCCAACACGTACGTGTATATATACAACGTGTCCAACACGTGTATATATACAACGTGTCCAACACGTACGTGTATATATACAACGTGTCCAACACGTACGTGTATATATACAACGTGTCCAACACGTACTTGTATATATACAGCGTGTCCAACACGTACGTGTATATATACAACGTGTCCAACACGTACGTGTATATATACAACGTGTCCAACACGTACGTGTATATATACAACGTGTCCAACACGTACTTGTATATATACAGCGTGTCCAACACGTACGTGTATATATACAACGTGTCCAGCACGTACGTGTATATATACAACGTGTCCAAAACGTACGTGTATGTATACAACGTGTCCAACACGTACGTGTATGTATACAACGTGTCCAACACGTACGTGTATATATACAACGTGTCCAACACGTACGTGTATATATACAACGTGTCCAACACGTACGTGTATATATACAACGTGTCCAACACGTACGTGTATATATACAACGTGTCCAACACGTACGTGTATATATACAACGTGTCCAACACGTTCGTGTATATATACAACGTGTCTTACACGTACGTGTATATATATATACAACGTGTCCAACACGTACGTGTATATATACAACGTGTCCAACACGTACGTGTATATATACAACGTGTCCAAAACGTACGTGTATGTATACAACGTGTCCAACACGTACGTGTATATATACAACGTGTCCAACACGTACGTGTATATATACAACGTGTCCAACACGTACGTGTATATATACAACGTGTCCAACACGTTCGTGTATATATACAACGTGTCCAACACGTACGTGTATATATACAACGTGTCCAACACGTACGTTTATATATACAACGTGTCCAAAACGTACGTGTATGTATACAACGTGTCCAACACGTACGTGTATATATACAACGTGTCCAGCACGTACGTGTATATATACAACGTGTCCAAAACGTACGTGTACGTATACAACGTGTCCAACACGTACGTGTATATATACAACGTGTCCAACACGTACGTGTATATATACAACGTGTCCAACACGTACGTGTATATATACAACGTGTCCAACACGTACGTGTATATATACAACGTGTCCAACACGTACGTGTATATATACAACGTGTCCAACACGTACGTGTATATATACAACGTGTCCAACACGTACGTGTATATATACAACGTGTCCAAAACGTACGTGTATGTATACAACGTGTCCAACACGTACGTGTATATATACAACGTGTCCAGCACGTACGTGTATATATACAACGTGTCCAAAACGTACGTGTACGTATACAACGTGTCCAACACGTACGTGTATATATACAACGTGTCCAACACGTACGTGTATATATACAACGTGTCCAACACGTACGTGTATATATACAACGTGTCCAACACGTACGTGTATATATACAACGTGTCCAACACGTACGTGTATATATACAACGTGTCCAACACGTACGTGTATATATACAACGTGTCCAAAACGTACGTGTATGTATACAACGTGTCCAACACGTACGTGTATATATACAACGTGTCCAACACGTACGTGTATATATACAACGTGTCCAACACGTACGTGTATATATACAACGTGTCCAACACGTTCGTGTATATATACAACGTGTCCAACACGTACGTGTATATATACAACGTGTCCAACACGTACGTGTATATATACAACGTGTCCAAAACGTACGTGTATGTATACAACGTGTCCAACACGTACGTGTATATATACAACGTGTCCAGCACGTACGTGTATATATACAACGTGTCCAAAACGTACGTGTACGTATACAACGTGTCCAACACGTACGTGTATATATACAACGTGTCCAACACGTACGTGTATATATACAACGTGTCCAACACGTACGTGTATATATACAACGTGTCCAACACGTACGTGTATATATACAACGTGTCCAACACGTACGTGTATATATACAACGTGTCCAACACGTACTTGTATATATACAGCGTGTCCAACACGTACGTGTATATATACAACGTGTCCAACACGTACGTGTATATATATAACGTGTCCAACACGTACGTGTATATATACAACGTGTCCAAAACGTACGTGTATGTATACAACGTGTCCAACACGTACGTGTATATATACAACGTGTCCAGCACGTACGTGTATATATACAACGTGTCCAAAACGTACGTGTATGTATACAACGTGTCCAACACGTACGTGTATATATACAACGTGTCCAACACGTACGTGTATATATACAACGTGTCCAACACGTACGTGTATATATACAACGTGTCCAACACGTACGTGTATATATACTACGTGTCCAACACGTACGTGTATATATACAACGTGTCCAACACGTACGTGTATATATACAACGTGTCCAACACGTACGTGTATATATACGACGTGTCCAACACGTACGTGTATATATACAACTTGTCCAACACGTACGTGTATATATACAACGTGTCCAACACGTACGTGTATATATACAACGTGTCCAACACGTACGTGTATATATACAACGTGTCCAACACGTACGTGTATATATACAACGTGTCCAACACGTACGTTTATATATATAACGTGTCCAACACGTACGTGTATATATACAACGTGTCCAACACGTGTATATATACAACGTGTCCAACACGTACGTGTATATATACAACGTGTCCAACACGTACGTGTATATATACAACGTGTCCAACACGTACTTGTATATATACAGCGTGTCCAACACGTACGTGTATATATACAACGTGTCCAACACGTACGTGTATATATACAACGTGTCCAACACGTACGTGTATATATACAACGTGTCCAACACGTACTTGTATATATACAGCGTGTCCAACACGTACGTGTATATATACAACGTGTCCAGCACGTACGTGTATATATACAACGTGTCCAAAACGTACGTGTATGTATACAACGTGTCCAACACGTACGTGTATGTATACAACGTGTCCAACACGTACGTGTATATATACAACGTGTCCAACACGTACGTGTATATATACAACGTGTCCAACACGTACGTGTATATATACAACGTGTCCAACACGTACGTGTATATATACAACGTGTCCAACACGTACGTGTATATATACAACGTGTCCAACACGTTCGTGTATATATACAACGTGTCTTACACGTACGTGTATATATATATACAACGTGTCCAACACGTACGTGTATATATACAACGTGTCCAACACGTACGTGTATATATACAACGTGTCCAAAACGTACGTGTATGTATACAACGTGTCCAACACGTACGTGTATATATACAACGTGTCCAACACGTACGTGTATATATACAACGTGTCCAACACGTACGTGTATATATACAACGTGTCCAACACGTTCGTGTATATATACAACGTGTCCAACACGTACGTGTATATATACAACGTGTCCAACACGTACGTTTATATATACAACGTGTCCAAAACGTACGTGTATGTATACAACGTGTCCAACACGTACGTGTATATATACAACGTGTCCAGCACGTACGTGTATATATACAACGTGTCCAAAACGTACGTGTACGTATACAACGTGTCCAACACGTACGTGTATATATACAACGTGTCCAACACGTACGTGTATATATACAACGTGTCCAACACGTACGTGTATATATACAACGTGTCCAACACGTACGTGTATATATACAACGTGTCCAACACGTACGTGTATATATACAACGTGTCCAACACGTACTTGTATATATACAGCGTGTCCAACACGTACGTGTATATATACAACGTGTCCAACACGTACGTGTATATATATAACGTGTCCAACACGTACGTGTATATATACAACGTGTCCAAAACGTACGTGTATGTATACAACGTGTCCAACACGTACGTGTATATATACAACGTGTCCAGCACGTACGTGTATATATACAACGTGTCCAAAACGTACGTGTATGTATACAACGTGTCCAACACGTACGTGTATATATACAACGTGTCCAACACGTACGTGTATATATACAACGTGTCCAACACGTACGTGTATATATACAACGTGTCCAACACGTACGTGTATATATACAACGTGTCCAACACGTACGTGTATATATATAACGTGTCCAAAACGTACGTGTATATATACAACGTGTCCAAAACGTACGTGTATGTATACAACGTGTCCAACACGTACGTGTATATATACAACGTGTCCAGCACGTACGTGTATATATACAACGTGTCCAAAACGTACGTGTATGTATACAACGTGTCCAACAGGTACGTGTATATATACAACGTGTCCAACACGTACGTGTATATATACAACGTGTCCAACACGTACGTGTATATATACAACGTGTCCAACACGTACGTGTATATATACAACGTGTCCAACACGTACGTGTATATATACAACGTGTCCAACACGTACGTGTATATATACAACGTGTCCAACACGTACGTGTATATATATAACGTGTCCAAAACGTACGTGTATATATACAACGTGTCCAAAACGTACGTGTATGTATACAACGTGTCCAACACGTACGTGTATATATACAACGTGTCCAGCACGTACGTGTATATATACAACGTGTCCAAAACGTACGTGTATGTATACAACGTGTCCAACACGTACGTGTATATATACAACGTGTCCAACACGTACGTGTATATATACAACGTGTCCAACACGTACGTGTATATATACAACGTGTCCAACACGTACGTGTATATATACAACGTGTCCAACACGTACGTGTATATATACAACGTGTCCAACACGTACGTGTATATATACAACGTTTCCAACACGTACGTGTATATATACAACGTGTCCAACACGTACGTGTATATATACAACGTTTCCAACACGTACCTGTATATATACGACGTGTCTAACACGTACGTGTATATATACAACGTGTCCAACACGTACGTGTATATATACAACGTGTCCAACACGTACGTGTATATATACAACGTGTCCAACACGTACGTGTATATATACAACGTGTCCAACACGTACGTGTATATATACAACGTGTCCAACACGTACGTGTATATATACAACGTGTCCAACACGTACGTGTATATATACAACGTGTCCAAAACGTACGTGTATGTATACAACGTGTCCAACACGTACGTGTATATATACAACGTGTCCAGCACGTACGTGTATATATACAACGTGTCCAACACGTACGTGTATATATACAACGTGTCCAACACGTACGTGTATATATACAACGTGTCCAACACGTACGTGTATATATACAACGTGTCCAACACGTACTTGTATATATACAGCGTGTCCAACACGTACGTGTATATATACAACGTGTCCAACACGTACGTGTATATATATAACGTGTCCAACACGTACGTGTATATATACAACGTGTCCAACACGTACGTGTATATATACAACGTGTCCAACACGTACGTGTATATATACAACGTGTCCAACACGTACGTGTATATATACAACGTGTCCAACACGTACTTGTATATATACAGCGTGTCCAACACGTACGTGTATATATACAACGTGTCCAACACGTACGTGTATATATATAACGTGTCCAACACGTACGTGTATATATACAACGTGTCCAAAACGTACGTGTATGTATACAACGTGTCCAACACGTACGTGTATATATACAACGTGTCCAGCACGTACGTGTATATATACAACGTGTCCAAAACGTACGTGTATGTATACAACGTGTCCAACACGTACGTGTATATATACAACGTGTCCAACACGTACGTGTATATATACAACGTGTCCAACACGTACGTGTATATATACAACGTGTCCAACACGTACGTGTATATATACAACGTGTCCAACACGTACGTGTATATATACAACGTGTCCAACACGTACGTGTATATATACAACGTGTCCAACACGTTCGTGTATATATACAACGTGTCCAACACGTACGTGTATATATACAACGTGTCCAACACGTACGTGTATATATACAACGTGTCCAAAACGTACGTGTATGTATACAACGTGTCCAACACGTACGTGTATATATACAACGTGTCCAGCACGTACGTGTATATATACAACGTGTCCAAAACGTACGTGTACGTATACAACGTGTCCAACACGTACGTGTATATATACAACGTGTCCAACACGTACGTGTATATATACAACGTGTCCAACACGTACGTGTATATATACAACGTGTCCAACACGTACGTGTATATATACAACGTGTCCAACACGTACGTGTATATATACAACGTGTCCAACACGTACTTGTATATATACAGCGTGTCCAACACGTACGTGTATATATACAACGTGTCCAACACGTACGTGTATATATATAACGTGTCCAACACGTACGTGTATATATACAACGTGTCCAAAACGTACGTGTATGTATACAACGTGTCCAACACGTACGTGTATATATACAACGTGTCCAGCACGTACGTGTATATATACAACGTGTCCAAAACGTACGTGTATGTATACAACGTGTCCAACACGTACGTGTATATATACAACGTGTCCAACACGTACGTGTATATATACAACGTGTCCAACACGTACGTGTATATATACAACGTGTCCAACACGTACGTGTATATATACAACGTGTCCAACACGTACGTGTATATATATAACGTGTCCAAAACGTACGTGTATATATACAACGTGTCCAAAACGTACGTGTATGTATACAACGTGTCCAACACGTACGTGTATATATACAACGTGTCCAGCACGTACGTGTATATATACAACGTGTCCAAAACGTACGTGTATGTATACAACGTGTCCAACACGTACGTGTATATATACAACGTGTCCAACACGTACGTGTATATATACAACGTGTCCAACACGTACGTGTATATATACAACGTGTCCAACACGTACGTGTATATATACAACGTGTCCAACACGTACGTGTATATATACAACGTGTTCAACACGTACGTGTATATATACAACGTGTCCAACACGTACGTGTATATATATAACGTGTCCAAAACGTACGTGTATATATACAACGTGTCCAAAACGTACGTGTATGTATACAACGTGTCCAACACGTACGTGTATATATACAACGTGTCCAGCACGTACGTGTATATATACAACGTGTCCAAAACGTACGTGTATGTATACAACGTGTCCAACACGTACGTGTATATATACAACGTGTCCAACACGTACGTGTATATATACAACGTGTCCAACACGTACGTGTATATATACAACGTGTCCAACACGTACGTGTATATATACAACGTGTCCAACACGTACGTGTATATATACAACGTGTCCAACACGTACGTGTATATATACAACGTTTCCAACACGTACGTGTATATATACAACGTGTCCAACACGTACGTGTATATATACAACGTTTCCAACACGTACCTGTATATATACGACGTGTCTAACACGTACGTGTATATATACAACGTGTCCAACACGTACGTGTATATATACAACGTGTCCAACACGTACGTGTATATATACAACGTGTCCAACACGTACGTGTATATATACAACGTGTCCAACACGTACGTGTATATATACAACGTGTCCAACACGTACGTGTATATATACAACGTGTCCAACACGTACGTGTATATATACAACGTGTCCAAAACGTACGTGTATGTATACAACGTGTCCAACACGTACGTGTATATATACAACGTGTCCAGCACGTACGTGTATATATACAACGTGTCCAAAACGTACGTGTACGTATACAACGTGTCCAACACGTACGTGTATATATACAACGTGTCCAACACGTACGTGTATATATACAACGTGTCCAACACGTACGTGTATATATACAACGTGTCCAACACGTACGTGTATATATACAACGTGTCCAACACGTACGTGTATATATACAACGTGTCCAACACGTACTTGTATATATACAGCGTGTCCAACACGTACGTGTATATATACAACGTGTCCAACACGTACGTGTATATATATAACGTGTCCAACACGTACGTGTATATATACAACGTGTCCAAAACGTACGTGTATGTATACAACGTGTCCAACACGTACGTGTATATATACAACGTGTCCAGCACGTACGTGTATATATACAACGTGTCCAAAACGTACGTGTATGTATACAACGTGTCCAACACGTACGTGTATATATACAACGTGTCCAACACGTACGTGTATATATACAACGTGTCCAACACGTACGTGTATATATACAACGTGTCCAACACGTACGTGTATATATACAACGTGTCCAACACGTACGTGTATATATATAACGTGTCCAAAACGTACGTGTATATATACAACGTGTCCAAAACGTACGTGTATGTATACAACGTGTCCAACACGTACGTGTATATATACAACGTGTCCAGCACGTACGTGTATATATACAACGTGTCCAAAACGTACGTGTATATATACAACGTGTCCAGCACGTACGTGTATATATACAACGTGTCCAAAACGTACGTGTATGTATACAACGTGTCCAACACGTACGTGTATATATACAACGTGTCCAACACGTACGTGTATATATACAACGTGTCCAACACGTACGTGTATATATACAACGTGTCCAACACGTACGTGTATATATATAACGTGTCCAAAACGTACGTGTATATATACAACGTGTCCAAAACGTACGTGTATGTATACAACGTGTCCAACACGTACGTGTATATATACAACGTGTCCAGCACGTACGTGTATATATACAACGTGTCCAAAACGTACGTGTATGTATACAACGTGTCCAACACGTACGTGTATATATACAACGTGTCCAACACGTACGTGTATATATACAACGTGTCCAACACGTACGTGTATATATACAACGTGTCCAACACGTACGTGTATATATACAACGTGTCCAACACGTACGTGTATATATACAACGTGTCCAACACGTACGTGTATATATACAACGTTTCCAACACGTACGTGTATATATACAACGTGTCCAACACGTACGTGTATATATACAACGTTTCCAACACGTACCTGTATATATACGACGTGTCTAACACGTACGTGTATATATACAACGTGTCCAACACGTACGTGTATATATACAACGTGTCCAACACGTACGTGTATATATACAACGTGTCCAACACGTACGTGTATATATACAACGTGTCCAACACGTACGTGTATATATACAACGTGTCCAACACGTACGTGTATATATACAACGTGTCCAACACGTACGTGTATATATACAACGTGTCCAAAACGTACGTGTATGTATACAACGTGTCCAACACGTACGTGTATATATACAACGTGTCCAGCACGTACGTGTATATATACAACGTGTCCAAAACGTACGTGTACGTATACAACGTGTCCAACACGTACGTGTATATATACAACGTGTCCAACACGTACGTGTATATATACAACGTGTCCAACACGTACGTGTATATATACAACGTGTCCAACACGTACGTGTATATATACAACGTGTCCAACACGTACGTGTATATATACAACGTGTCCAACACGTACTTGTATATATACAGCGTGTCCAACACGTACGTGTATATATACAACGTGTCCAACACGTACGTGTATATATATAACGTGTCCAACACGTACGTGTATATATACAACGTGTCCAAAACGTACGTGTATGTATACAACGTGTCCAACACGTACGTGTATATATACAACGTGTCCAGCACGTACGTGTATATATACAACGTGTCCAAAACGTACGTGTATGTATACAACGTGTCCAACACGTACGTGTATATATACAACGTGTGCAACACGTACGTGTATATATACAACGTGTCCAACACGTACGTGTATATATACAACGTGTCCAACACGTACGTGTATATATACAACGTGTCCAACACGTACGTGTATATATATAACGTGTCCAAAACGTACGTGTATATATACAACGTGTCCAAAACGTACGTGTATGTATACAACGTGTCCAACACGTACGTGTATATATACAACGTGTCCAGCACGTACGTGTATATATACAACGTGTCCAAAACGTACGTGTATATATACAACGTGTCCAGCACGTACGTGTATATATACAACGTGTCCAAAACGTACGTGTATGTATACAACGTGTCCAACACGTACGTGTATATATACAACGTGTCCAACACGTACGTGTATATATACAACGTGTCCAACACGTACGTGTATATATACAACGTGTCCAACACGTACGTGTATATATACAACGTGTCCAACACGTACGTGTATATATACAACGTGTCCAACACGTACGTGTATATATACAACGTTTCCAACACGTACGTGTATATATATAACGTGTCCAAAACGTACGTGTATATATACAACGTGTCCAAAACGTACGTGTATGTATACAACGTGTCCAACACGTACGTGTATATATACAACGTGTCCAGCACGTACGTGTATATATACAACGTGTCCAAAACGTACGTGTATGTATACAACGTGTCCAACACGTACGTGTATATATACAACGTGTCCAACACGTACGTGTATATATACAACGTGTCCAACACGTACGTGTATATATACAACGTGTCCAACACGTACGTGTATATATACAACGTGTCCAACACGTACGTGTATATATACAACGTGTCCAACACGTACGTGTATATATACAACGTTTCCAACACGTACGTGTATATATACAACGTGTCCAACACGTACGTGTATATATACAACGTTTCCAACACGTACCTGTATATATACGACGTGTCTAACACGTACGTGTATATATACAACGTGTCCAACACGTACGTGTATATATACAACGTGTCCAACACGTACGTGTATATATACAACGTGTCCAACACGTACGTGTATATATACAACGTGTCCAACACGTACGTGTATATATACAACGTGTCCAACACGTACGTGTATATATACAACGTGTCCAACACGTACGTGTATATATACAACGTGTCCAACACGTACGTGTATATATACAACGTGTCCAACACGTACGTGTATATATACAACGTGTCCAACACGTACTTGTATATATACAGCGTGTCCAACACGTACGTGTATATATACAACGTGTCCAACACGTACGTGTATATATACAACGTGTCCAACACGTACGTGTATATATATAACGTGTCCAACACGTACGTGTATATATACAACGTGTCCAAAACGTACGTGTATGTATACAACGTGTCCAACACGTACGTGTATATATACAACGTGTCCAGCACGTACGTGTATATATACAACGTGTCCAAAACGTACGTGTATGTATACAACGTGTCCAACACGTACGTGTATATATACAACGTGTCCAACACGTACGTGTATATATACAACGTGTCCAACACGTACGTGTATATATACAACGTTTCCAACACGTACGTGTATATATACAACGTGTCCAACACGTACGTGTATATATACAACGTTTCCAACACGTCCGTGTATATATACAACGTGTCCAACACGTACGTGTATATATACAACGTTTCCAACACGTACGTGTATATATACAACGTGTCCAACACGTACGTGTATATATACAACGTTTCCAACACGTCCGTGTATATATACAACGTGTCCAACACGTACGTGTATATATACAACGTGTCCAACACGTACGTGTATATATACGACGTGTCTAACACGTACGTGTATATATACAACGTGTCCAACACGTACGTGTATATATACAACGTGTCCAACACGTACGTGTATATATACAACGTGTCCAACACGTACGTGTATATATACAACGTGTCCAACACGTACGTGTATATATACAACGTGTCCAACACGTACGTGTATATATACAACGTGTCCAACACGTCAGTGTATATATATAACGTGTCCAACACGTACGTGTATATCTGCAACGTGTCCAACACGTACGTGTATATATACAACGTGTCCAACACGTACGTCTATATATACAACGTGTAACACACGTACGTGTATATATACAACGTGTCCAACACGTACGTGTATATATACAACGTGTCCAACACGTACGTGTATATATACAACGTGTCCAACACGTACGTGTATATATACAACGTGTCCAACACGTACGTGTATATATACAACCTGTCCAACACGTACGTGTATATATACAACGTGTCCAACACGTACGTGTGTATATACAACGTGTCCAACACGTACGTGTAAATATACAACGTGTCCAACACGTACGTGTATATATACAACGTGTCCAACACGTACGTGTATATATACAACGTGTCCAACACGTACGTGTATATATACAACGTTTCCAACACGTACCTGTATATATACGACGTGTCTAACACGTACGTGTATATATACAACGTGTCCAACACGTACGTGTATATATACAACGTGTCCAACACGTACGTGTATATATACAACGTGTCCAACACGTACGTGTATATATACAACCTGTCCAACACGTACGTGTATATATACAACGTGTCCAACACGTACGTGTGTATATACAACGTGTCCAACACGTACGTGTATATATACAACGTGTCCAACACGTACGTGTATATATACAACGTTTCCAACACGTACGTGTATATATACAACGTGTCCAACACGTACGTGTATATATACAACGTTTCCAACACGTACCTGTATATATACGACGTGTCTAACACGTACGTGTATATATACAACGTGTCCAACACGTACGTGTATATATACAACGTGTCCAACACGTACGTGTATATATACAACGTGTCCAAAACGTACGTGTATATATACAACGTGTCCAAAACGTACGTGTATGTATACAACGTGTCCAACACGTACGTGTATATATACAACGTGTCCAACACGTACGTGTATATATACAACGTGTCCAACACGTACGTGTATATATACAACGTGTCCAACACGTACGTGTATATATACAACGTGTCCAACACGTACGTGTATATATACAACGTGTCCAACACGTACGTGTATATATACAACGTGTCTTACACGTACGTGTATATATATATACAACGTGTCCAACACGTACGTGTATATATACAACGTGTCCAACACGTACGTGTATATATACAACGTGTCCAAAACATACGCGTATGTATTTATACAACGTGTCCAAAACGTACGTGTATGTATACAACGTGTCCAACACGTACGTGTATATATACAACGTGTCCAGCACGTACGTGTATATATACAACGTGTCCAAAACGTACGTGTATGTATACAACGTGTCCAACACGTACGTGTATATATACAACGTGTCCAAAACGTACGTGTATGTATACAACGTGTCCAAAACGTACGTGTATGTATACAACGTGTCCAACACGTACGTGTATATATACAACGTGTCCAACACGTACGTGTATATATACAACGTGTCCAACACGTACGTGTATATATACAACGTGTCCAACACGTACGTGTATATATACAACGTGTCCAACACGTACGTGTATATATACAACGTGTCCAACACGTACGTGTATATATACAACGTGTCCAACACGTACTTGTATATATACAGCGTGTCCAACACGTACGTGTATATATACAACGTGTCCAACACGTACGTGTATATATATAACGTGTCCAACACGTACGTGTATATATACAACGTGTCCAAAACGTACGTGTATGTATACAACGTGTCCAACACGTACGTGTATATATACAACGTGCCCAGCACGTACGTGTATATATACAACGTGTCCAACACGTACGTGTATATATACGACGTGTCCAACACGTACGTGTATATGTACAACGTGTCCAACACGTACGTGTATATATACGACGTGTCTAACACGTACGTGTATATATACAACGTGTCCAACACGTACGTGTATATATACAACGTGTCCAACACGTACGTGTATATATACAACGTGTCCAACACGTACGTGTATATATACAACGTGTCCAACACGTACGTGTATATATACAACGTGTCCAACACGTACGTGTATATATACAACGTGTCCAACACGTCAGTGTATATATATAACGTGTCCAACACGTACGTGTATATCTGCAACGTGTCCAACACGTACGTGTATATATACAACGTGTCCAACACGTACGTCTATATATACAACGTGTAACACACGTACGTGTATATATACAACGTGTCCAACACGTACGTGTATATATACAACGTGTCCAACACGTACGTGTATATATACAACGTGTCCAACACGTACGTGTATATATACAACGTGTCCAACACGTACGTGTATATATACAACCTGTCCAACACGTACGTGTATATATACAACGTGTCCAACACGTACGTGTGTATATACAACGTGTCCAACACGTACGTGTATATATACAACGTGTCCAACACGTACGTGTATATATACAACGTGTCCAACACGTACGTGTATATATACAACGTGTCCAACACGTACGTGTATATATACAACGTTTCCAACACGTACCTGTATATATACGACGTGTCTAACACGTACGTGTATATATACAACGTGTCCAACACGTACGTGTATATATACAACGTGTCCAACACGTACGTGTATATATACAACGTGTCCAACACGTACGTGTATATATACAACCTGTCCAACACGTACGTGTATATATACAACGTGTCCAACACGTACGTGTGTATATACAACGTGTCCAACACGTACGTGTATATATACAACGTGTCCAACACGTACGTGTATATATACAACGTTTCCAACACGTACGTGTATATATACAACGTGTCCAACACGTACGTGTATATATACAACGTTTCCAACACGTACCTGTATATATACGACGTGTCTAACACGTACGTGTATATATACAACGTGTCCAACACGTACGTGTATATATACAACGTGTCCAACACGTACGTGTATATATACAACGTGTCCAAAACGTACGTGTATATATACAACGTGTCCAAAACGTACGTGTATGTATACAACGTGTCCAACACGTACGTGTATATATACAACGTGTCCAACACGTACGTGTATATATACAACGTGTCCAACACGTACGTGTATATATACAACGTGTCCAACACGTACGTGTATATATACAACGTGTCCAACACGTACGTGTATATATACAACGTGTCCAACACGTACGTGTATATATACAACGTGTCTTACACGTACGTGTATATATATATACAACGTGTCCAACACGTACGTGTATATATACAACGTGTCCAACACGTACGTGTATATATACAACGTGTCCAAAACATACGCGTATGTATTTATACAACGTGTCCAAAACGTACGTGTATGTATACAACGTGTCCAACACGTACGTGTATATATACAACGTGTCCAGCACGTACGTGTATATATACAACGTGTCCAAAACGTACGTGTATGTATACAACGTGTCCAACACGTACGTGTATATATACAACGTGTCCAAAACGTACGTGTATGTATACAACGTGTCCAAAACGTACGTGTATGTATACAACGTGTCCAACACGTACGTGTATATATACAACGTGTCCAACACGTACGTGTATATATACAACGTGTCCAACACGTACGTGTATATATACAACGTGTCCAACACGTACGTGTATATATACAACGTGTCCAACACGTACGTGTATATATACAACGTGTCCAACACGTACGTGTATATATACAACGTGTCCAACACGTACTTGTATATATACAGCGTGTCCAACACGTACGTGTATATATACAACGTGTCCAACACGTACGTGTATATATATAACGTGTCCAACACGTACGTGTATATATACAACGTGTCCAAAACGTACGTGTATGTATACAACGTGTCCAACACGTACGTGTATATATACAACGTGCCCAGCACGTACGTGTATATATACAACGTGTCCAACACGTACGTGTATATATACGACGTGTCCAACACGTACGTGTATATGTACAACGTGTCCAACACGTACGTGTATATATACAACGTGTCCAACACGTACGTGTATATATACAACGTGTCCAACACGTACGTGTATATATACAACGTGTCCAACACGTACGTGTATATATACAACGTGTCCAACACGTACGTGTATATATACAACGTGTCCAACACGTACTTGTATATATACAGCGTGTCCAACACGTACGTGTATATATACAACGTGTCCAACACGTACGTGTATATATACAACGTGTCCAACACGTACGTGTATATATACAACGTGTCCAAAACGTACGTGTATGTATACAACGTGTCCAACACGTACGTGTATATATACAACGTGTCCAGCACGTACGTGTATATATACAACGTGTCCAAAACGTACGTGTATGTATACAACGTGTCCAACACGTACGTGTATATATACAACGTGTCCAAAACGTACGTGTATGTATACAACGTGTCCAACACGTACGTGTATATATACAACGTGTCCAACACGTACGTGTATATATACGACGTGTCCAACACGTACGTGTATATATACAACGTGTCCAAAACGTACGTGTATGTATACAACGTGTCCAACACGTACGTGTATATATACAACGTGTCCAGCACGTACGTGTATATATACAACGTGTCCAACACGTACGTGTATATATACAACTTGTCCAACACGTACGTGTATATATACAACGTGTTTAACACGTACGTGTATATATACAACGTGTCCAACACGTACGTGTATATATACAACGTGTTTAACACGTACGTGCATATATACAACGTTTCCAACACGTACGTGTATATATACAACGTGTCCAACACGTACGTGTATATATACAACGTGTCCAACACGTACGTGTATATATACAACGTGTCCAACACGTACGTGTATATATACAACGTGTCCAACACGTACGTGTATATATACAACGTGTCCAACACGTACGTGTATATATACAACGTGTCCAACACGTACGTGTATATATACAACGTTTCCAACACGTACGTGTATATATACAACGTGTCCAACACGTACGTGTATATATACAACGTGTCCAACACGTACGTGTATATATACAACGTGTCCAACACGTACGTGTATATATACAACGTGTCCAACACGTACGTGTATATATACAACGTGTCCAACACGTACGTGTATATATACAACGTGTCCAACACGTACGTGTATATATACAACGTGTCCAACACGTACGTGTATATATACAACGTGTCCAACACATATGTGTATATATACAACGTGTCCAACACGTACGTGTATATATACGACGTGTCCAACACGTACGTGTATATATACAACGTGTCCAACACGTACGTGTATATATACAACGTGTCCAACACGTACGTGTATATATACAACGTGTCCAACACGTACGTGTATATATACAACGTGTCCAACACGTACTTGTATATATACAGCGTGTCCAAAACGTACGTGTATATATACAACGTGTCCAACACGTACTTGTATATATACAGCGTGTCCAAAACGTACGTGTATATATACAACGTGTCCAACACGTACGTGTATATATACAACGTGTTTAACACGTACGTGTATATATACAACGTGTCCAACACGTACGTGTATATATACAACGTGTTTAACACGTACGTGCATATATACAACGTTTCCAACACGTACGTGTATATATACAACGTGTTTAACACGTACGTGTATATATACAACGTGTCCAACACGTACGTGTATATATACAACGTGTTTAACACGTACGTGCATATATACAACGTGTCCAACACGTACGTGTATATATACAACGTGTCCAACACGTACGTGTATATATACAACGTGTCCAACACGTACGTGTATATATACAACGTGTCCAACACGTACGTGTATATATACAACGTGTCCAACACGTACGTGTATATATACAACGTTTCCAACACGTACGTGTATATATACAACGTGTCCAACACGTACGTGTATATATACAACGTGTCCAAAACGTAGGTGTATATATACAACGTGTCCAACACGTACGTGTATATATACAACGTGTCCAACACGTACGTGTATATATACAACGTGTCCAACACGTACGTGTATATATACAACGTGTCCAACACGTACGTGTATATATACAACGTGTCCAACACGTACGTGTATATATACAACGTGTCCAACACGTACGTGTATATATACAACGTGTCCAACACGTATGTGTATATATACAACGTGTCCAACACGTACGTGTATATATACGACGTGTCCAACACGTACGTGTATATATACAACGTGTCCAACACGTACGTGTATATATACAACGTGTCCAACACGTACGTGTATATATACAACGTGTCCAACACGTACGTGTATATATACAACGTGTCCAACACGTACGTGTATATATACAACGTGTCCAACACGTACGTGTATATATACAACGTGTCCAACACGTACGTGTATATATACAACGTGTCCAACACGTACTTGTATATATACAGCGTGTCCAACACGTACGTGTATATATACAACGTGTCCAACACGTACGTGTATATATACAACGTGTCCAACACGTACGTGTATATATACAACGTGTCCAACACGTACGTGTATATATACAACGTGTCCAAAACGTACGTGTATGTATACAACGTGTCCAACACGTACGTGTATATATACAACGTTTCCAACACGTACCTGTATATATACGACGTGTCTAACACGTACGTGTATATATACAACGTGTCCAACACGTACGTGTATATATACAACGTGTCCAACACGTACGTGTATATATACAACGTGTCCAACACGTACGTGTATATATACAACGTGTCCAACACGTACGTGTATATATACAACGTGTCCAACACGTACGTGTATATATACAACGTGTCCAACACGTACGTGTATATATACAACGTGTCCAACACGTACGTGTATATATACGACGTGTCCAACACGTACGTGTATATATACAACGTGTCCAACACGTACGTGTATATATACAACGTGTCCAACACGTACGTGTATATATACAACGTGTCCAACACGTACGTGTATATGTACAACGTGTCCAACACGTACGTGTATATATACAACGTGTCCAAAACGTACGAGTATGTATACAACGTGTCCAACACGTACGTGTATATATACAACGTGTATATATACAACGTGTCCAAAACGTACGTGTATGTATACAACGTGTCCAACACGTACGTGTATATATACAACGTGTCCAACACGTACGTGTATATATACAACGTGTCCAACACGTCAGTGTATATATATAACGTGTCCAACACGTACGTGTATATCTGCAACGTGTCCAACACGTGCGTGTATATATACAACGTGTCCAACACGTACGTGTATATATACAACGTGTCCAACACGTCAGTGTATATATATAACGTGTCCAACACGTACGTGTATATCTGCAACGTGTCCAACACGTGCGTGTATATATACAACGTGTCCAAAACGTACGTGTATATATACAACGTGTCCAGCACGTACGTGTATATATACAACGTGTCCAACACGTACGTGTATATATACAACGTGTCCAACACGTACGTGTATATATACAACGTGTCCAACACGTACGTGTATATATACAACGTGTCCAACACGTATGTGTATATATACAACGTGTCCAACACGTACGTGTATATATACGACGTGTCCAACACGTACGTGTATATATACAACGTGTCCAACACGTACGTGTATATATACAACGTGTCCAAAACGTACGTGTATGTATGCAACGTGTCCAACACGTACGTGTATATATACAACGTGTCCAGCACGTACGTGTATATATACAACGTGTCCAACACGTATGTGTATATATACAACGTGTCCAACACGTGCGTGTATATATACAACGTGTCCAACACGTACGTGTATATATACAACGTGTCCAACACGTCAGTGTATATATATAACGTGTCCAACACGTACGTGTATATCTGCAACGTGTCCAACACGTGCGTGTATATATACAACGTGTCCAAAACGTACGTGTATATATACAACGTGTCCAGCACGTACGTGTATATATACAACGTGTCCAACACGTACGTGTATATATACAACGTGTCCAACACGTACGTGTATATATACAACGTGTCCAACACGTACGTGTATATATACAACGTGTCCAACACGTATGTGTATATATACAACGTGTCCAACACGTACGTGTATATATACAACGTGTCCAACACGTATGTGTATATATACAACGTGTCCAACACGTACGTGTATATATACAACGTGTCCAACACGTACGTGTATATATACAACGTGTCCAACACGTACGTGTATATATACAACGTTTCCAACACGTACGTGTATATATACAACGTGTCCAACACGTACGTGTATATATACAACGTTTCCAACACGTACCTGTATATATACGACGTGTCTAACACGTACGTGTATATATACAACGTGTCCAACACGTACGTGTATATATACAACGTGTCCAACACGTACGTGTATATATACAACGTGTCCAACACGTACGTGTATATATACAACGTGTCCAACACGTACGTGTATATATACAACGTGTCCAACACGTACGTGTATATATACAACGTGTCCAACACGTACGTGTATATATACAACGTGTCCAACACGTACGTGTATATATACAACGTGTCCAACACGTACGTGTATATATACAACGTGTCCAACACGTACTTGTATATATACAACGTGTCCAGCACGTACGTGTATATATACAACGTGTCCAACACGTACGTGTATATATACAACGTGTCCAACACGTACGTGTATATATACAACGTGTCCAACACGTACGTGTATATATACAACGTGTCCAACACGTATGTGTATATATACAACGTGTCCAACACGTACGTGTATATATACGACGTGTCCAACACGTACGTGTATATATACAACGTGTCCAACACGTACGTGTATATATACAACGTGTCCAAAACGTACGTGTATATATACAACGTGTCCAACACGTACGTGTATATATACAACGTGTCCAACACGTCAGTGTATATATACAACGTGTCCAACACGTATGTGTATATATACAACGTGTCCAACACGTACGTGTATATATACAACGTGTCCAACACGTACGTGTATATATACAACGTGTCCAAAACGTACGTGTATATATACAACGTGTCCAACACGTACGTGTATATATACAACGTGTCCAACACGTCAGTGTATATATATAACGTGTCCAACACGTACGTGTATGTATACAACGTGTCCAACACGTACGTGTATATATACAACGTGTCCAACACGTACGTGTATATATACAACGTTTCCAACACGTACCTGTATATATACGACGTGTCTAACACGTACGTGTATATATACAACGTGTCAAACACGTACGTGTATATATACAACGTGTCCAACACGTACGTGTATATATACAACGTGTCCAACACGTACGTGTATATATACAACGTGTCCAACACGTACGTGTATATATACAACGTGTCCAACACGTACGTGTATATATACAACGTGTCCAACACGTACGTGTATATATACAACGTGTCCAACACGTACGTGTATATATACGACGTGTCCAACACGTACGTGTATATATACAACGTGTCCAACACGTACGTGTATATATACAACGTGTCCAACACGTACGTGTATATATACAACGTGTCCAACACGTACGTGTATATATACAACGTGTCCAACACGTACGTGTATATATACAACGTGTCCAACACGTACGTGTATATATACAACGTGTCCAACACGTACTTGTATATATACAGCGTGTCCAACACGTACGTGTATATATACAACGTGTCCAACACGTACGTGTACATATACAACGTGTCCAACACGTACGTGTATATATACAACGTGTCCAAAACGTACGTGTATGTATACAACGTGTCCAACACGTACGTGTATATATACAACGTTTCCAACACGTACGTGTATATATACAACGTGTCCAACACGTACGTGTATATATACAACGTTTCCAACACGTACCTGTATATATACGACGTGTCTAACACGTACGTGTATATATACAACGTGTCCAACACGTACGTGTATATATACAACGTGTCCAACACGTACGTGTATATATACAACGTGTCCAACACGTACGTGTATATATACAACGTGTCCAACACGTACGTGTATATATACAACGTGTCCAACACGTACTTGTATATATACAACGTGTCCAGCACGTACGTGTATATATACAACGTGTCCAACACGTACGTGTATATATACAACGTGTCCAACACGTACGTGTATATATACAACGTGTCCAACACGTACGTGTATATATACAACGTGTCCAACACGTACTTGTATATATACAGCGTGTCCAACACGTACGTGTATATATACAACGTGTCCAACACGTACGTGTATATATACAACGTGTCCAACACGTACGTGTATATATACAACGTGTCCAAAACGTACGAGTATGTATACAACGTGTCCAACACGTACGTGTATATATACAACGTGTCCAACACGTACGTGTATATATACGACGTGTCCAACACGTACGTGTATATATACAACGTGTCCAACACGTCAGTGTATATATATAACGTGTCCAACACGTACGTGTATATCTGCAACGTGTCCAACACGTGCGTGTATATATACAACGTGTCCAAAACGTACGTGTATATATACAACGTGTCCAGCACGTATATATATATATATGTATATACACGTACGTGTTGGACACGTATATATGTGTATATATACACGTACGTGTTGGACACGTTGTATATATATGTATATACACGTACGTGTTGGACACGTTGTATATATATGTATATACACGTACGTGTTGGACACGTTGTATATATATGTATATACACGTACGTGTTGGACGCGTTGTATATATATGTATATACACGTACGTGTTGGACACGTTGTATATATATGTATATACACGTACGTGTTGGACACGTTGTATATATATGTATATACACGTACGTGTTGGACACGTTGTATATATATGTATATACACTTACGTGTTGGACACGTTGTATATATATGTATATACACGTACGTGTTGGACACGTTGTATATATATGTATATACACGTACGTGTTGGACACGTTGTATATATATGTATATACACGTACGTGTTGGACGCGTTGTATATATATGTATATACACGAACGTGTTGGACGCGTTGTATATATATGTATATACACGTACGTGTTGGACACGTTGTATATATATGTATATACACGTACGTGTTGGACACGTATATATGTGTATATATACACGTACGTGTTGGACACGTTGTATATATATGTATATACACTTACGTGTTGGACACGTTGTATATATATGTATATACACGTACGTGTTGGACACGTTGTATATATATGTATATACACGTACGTGTTGGACACGTTGTATATATATGTATATACACGTACGTGTTGGACACGTTGTATATATATGTATATACACGTACGTGTTGGACACGTTGTATATATATGTATATACACGTACGTGTTGGACGCGTTGTATATATATGTATATACACGTACGTGTTGGACACGTTGTATATATATGTATATACACGTACGTGTTGGACACGTTGTATATATATGTATATACACGTACGTGTTGGACACGTTGTATATATATGTATATACACGTACGTGTTGGACGCGTTGTATATATATGTATATACACGTACGTGTTGGACACGTTGTATATATATGTATATACACGTACGTGTTGGACACGTTGTATATATATGTATATACACGTACGTGTTGGACGCGTTGTATATATATGTATATACACGTACGTGTTGGACACGTTGTATATATATGTATATACACGTACGTGTTGGACACGTTGTATATATATGTATATACACGTACGTGTTGGACACGTTGTATATATATGTATATACACGTACGTGTTGGACGCGTTGTATATATATGTATATACACGTACGTGTTGGACACGTTGTATATATATGTATATACACGTACGTGTTGGACACGTTGTATATATATGTATATACACGTACGTGTTGGACACATTGTATATATAGGTATATACACGTACGTGTTGGACACGTTGTATATATATGTATATACACGTACGTGTTGGACGCGTTGTATATATATGTATATACACTTACGTGTTGGACACGTTGTATATATATGTATATACACGTACGTGTTGGACACGTTGTATATATATGTATATACACGTACGTGTTGGACGCGTTGTATTTATATGTATATACACGAACGTGTTGGACACGTTGTATATATATGCATATACACGTGCGTGTTGGACACGTTGTATATATATGTATATACACGTACGTTTGTATATATATGTATATACAAGTACGTGTTGGTCACGTTGTATATATATGTATATACACGTACGTGTTGGACACGTTGTATATATATATATACACGTACGTGTTGGACACGTTGTGTATATATGTATATACACGTACGTGTTGGACACGTATATATGTGTATATATACACGTACGTGTTGGACACGTTGTATATATATGTATATACACGTACGTGTTGGACGCGTTGTATATATATGTATATACACGTACGTGTTGGACACGTTGTATATATATGTATATACACGTACGTGTTGGACACTTTGTATATATATGTATATACACTTACGTGTTGGACACGTTGTATATATATGTATATACACGTACGTGTTGGACACGTTGTATATATATGTATATACACGTACGTGTTGGACGCGTTGTATATATATGTATATACACGTACGTGTTGGACACGTTGTATATATATGTATATACACGTACGTGTTGGACACGTTGTATATATATGTATATACACGTACGTGTTGGACGCGTTGTATATATATGTATATACACGTACGTGTTGGACACGTTGTATATATATGTATATACACGTACGTGTTGGACACGTTGTATATATATGTATATACACGTACGTGTTGGACACGTTGTATATATATGTATATACACGTACGTGTTGGACGCGTTGTATATATATGTATATACACGTACGTGTTGGACACGTTGTATATATATGTATATACACGTACGTGTTGGACACGTTGTATATATATGTATATACACGTACGTGTTGGACACATTGTATATATAGGTATATACACGTACGTGTTGGACACGTTGTATATATATGTATATACACGTACGTGTTGGACGCGTTGTATATATATGTATATACACTTACGTGTTGGACACGTTGTATATATATGTATATACACGTACGTGTTGGACACGTTGTATATATATGTATATACACGTACGTGTTGGACGCGTTGTATTTATATGTATATACACGAACGTGTTGGACACGTTGTATATATATGCATATACACGTGCGTGTTGGACACGTTGTATATATATGTATATACACGTACGTTTGTATATATATGTATATACAAGTACGTGTTGGTCACGTTGTATATATATGTATATACACGTACGTGTTGGACACGTTGTATATATATGTATATACACGTACGTGTTGGACACGTTGTATATATATGTATATACACGTACGTGTTGGACACGTTGTATATATATGTATATACACGTACGTGTTGGACGCGTTGTATATATATGTATATACACGTACGTGTTGGACACGTTGTATATATATGTATATACACGTACGTGTTGGACACGTTGTATATATATGTATATACACGTACGTGTTGGACACGTTGTATATATATGTATATACACTTACGTGTTGGACACGTTGTATATATATGTATATACACGTACGTGTTGGACACGTTGTATATATATGTATATACACGTACGTGTTGGACACGTTGTATATATATGTATATACACGTACGTGTTGGACGCGTTGTATATATATGTATATACACGAACGTGTTGGACGCGTTGTATATATATGTATATACACGTACGTGTTGGACACGTTGTATATATATGTATATACACGTACGTGTTGGACACGTATATATGTGTATATATACACGTACGTGTTGGACACGTTGTATATATATGTATATACACTTACGTGTTGGACACGTTGTATATATATGTATATACACGTACGTGTTGGACACGTTGTATATATATGTATATACACGTACGTGTTGGACACGTTGTATATATATGTATATACACGTACGTGTTGGACACGTTGTATATATATGTATATACACGTACGTGTTGGACACGTTGTATATATATGTATATACACGTACGTGTTGGACGCGTTGTATATATATGTATATACACGTACGTGTTGGACACGTTGTATATATATGTATATACACGTACGTGTTGGACACGTTGTATATATATGTATATACACGTACGTGTTGGACACGTTGTATATATATGTATATACACGTACGTGTTGGACGCGTTGTATATATATGTATATACACGTACGTGTTGGACACGTTGTATATATATGTATATACACGTACGTGTTGGACACGTTGTATATATATGTATATACACGTACGTGTTGGACGCGTTGTATATATATGTATATACACGTACGTGTTGGACACGTTGTATATATATGTATATACACGTACGTGTTGGACACGTTGTATATATATGTATATACACGTACGTGTTGGACACGTTGTATATATATGTATATACACGTACGTGTTGGACGCGTTGTATATATATGTATATACACGTACGTGTTGGACACGTTGTATATATATGTATATACACGTACGTGTTGGACACGTTGTATATATATGTATATACACGTACGTGTTGGACACATTGTATATATAGGTATATACACGTACGTGTTGGACACGTTGTATATATATGTATATACACGTACGTGTTGGACGCGTTGTATATATATGTATATACACTTACGTGTTGGACACGTTGTATATATATGTATATACACGTACGTGTTGGACACGTTGTATATATATGTATATACACGTACGTGTTGGACGCGTTGTATTTATATGTATATACACGAACGTGTTGGACACGTTGTATATATATGCATATACACGTGCGTGTTGGACACGTTGTATATATATGTATATACACGTACGTTTGTATATATATGTATATACAAGTACGTGTTGGTCACGTTGTATATATATGTATATACACGTACGTGTTGGACACGTTGTATATATATATATACACGTACGTGTTGGACACGTTGTGTATATATGTATATACACGTACGTGTTGGACACGTATATATGTGTATATATACACGTACGTGTTGGACACGTTGTATATATATGTATATACACGTACGTGTTGGACGCGTTGTATATATATGTATATACACGTACGTGTTGGACACGTTGTATATATATGTATATACACGTACGTGTTGGACACTTTGTATATATATGTATATACACGTACGTGTTGGACGCGTTGTATATATATGTATATACACGTACGTGTTGGACACTTTGTATATATATGTATATACACGTACGTGTTGGACGCGTTGTATATATATGTATATACACGTACGTGTTGGACGCGTTGTATATATATGTATATACACGTACGTGTTGGACACGTTGTATATATATGTATATACACGTACGTGTTGGACACGTACATATGTGTATATATACACGTACGTGTTGGACACGTTGTATATATATGTATATACACGTACGTGTTGGACACGTTGTATATATATGTATATACACGTACGTGTTGGACACGTTGAATATATATGTATATACACGTACGTGTTGGACACGTTGTATATATATGTATATACACGTACGTGTTGGACACGTTGTATATATATGTATATACACGTACGTGTTGGACACGTTGTATATATATGTATATACACGTACGTGTTGGACACGTTGTATATATATGTATATACACGTACGTGTTGGACACGTTGTATATATATGTATATACACGTACGTGTTGGACACGTTGTATATATATGTATATACACGTACGTGTTGGACACGTATATATGTGTATATATACACGTACGTGTTGGACACGTTGTATATATATGTATATACACGTACGTGTTGGACACGTATATATGTGTATATATACACGTACGTGTTGGACACGTTGTATATATATGTATATACACGTACGTGTTGGACACGTTTATATGTGTATATATACACGTACGTGTTGGACACGTTGTATATATATGTATATACACGTACGTGTTGGACACGTATATATTTGTATATATACACGTACGTGTTGGACACGTTATATATATATGTATATACACGTACGTGTTGGACGCGTTGTATATATATGTATATACACGTACGTGTTGGACACGTTGTATATATATGTATATACACGTACGTGTTGGACACGTTGTATATATATGTATATACACGTACGTGTTGGACACGTTGTATATATATGTATATACACGTACGTGTTGGACGCGTTGTATATATATGTATATACACGTACGTGTTGGACACGTTGTATATATATGTATATACACGTACGTGTTGGACACGTTGTATATATATGTATATACACGTACGTGTTGGACACGTTGTATATATATGTATATACACGTACGTGTTGGACACGTTGTATATATATGTATATACACGTACGTGTTGGACACGTTGTATATATATGTATATACACGTACGTGTTGGACACGTTGTATATATATGTATATACACGTACGTGTTGGACACGTTTATATGTGTATATATACACGTACGTGTTGGACACGTTGTATATATATGTATATACACGTACGTGTTGGACGCGTTGAATATATATGTATATACACGTACGTGTTGGACACGTATATATTTGTATATATACACGTACGTGTTGGACACGTTATATATATATGTATATACACGTACGTGTTGGACGCGTTGTATATATATGTATATACACGTACGTGTTGGACACGTTGTATATATATGTATATACACGTACGTGTTGGACACGTTGTGTATATATGTATATGCACGTACGTGTTGGACACGTATATATGTGTATATATACACGTACGTGTTGGACACGTTGTATATATATGTATATACACTTACGGGTTGGACGCGTTGTATATATATGTATATGCACGTACGTGTTGGACACGTTGTATATATATGTATATGCACGTACGTGTTGGACACGTTGTATATATATGTATATACACGTACGTGTTGGACACGTTGTATATATATGTATATACACGTACGTGTTGGACACGTTGTATATATATGTATATACACGTACGTGTTGGACACGTTGTATATATATGTATATACACGTACGTGTTGGACACGTTGTATATATATGTATATACACGTACGTGTTGGACACGTTGTATATATATGTATATACACGTACGTGTTGGACGCGTTGTATATATATGTATATACACGTACGTGTTGGACACGTTGTATATATATGTATATACACGTACGTGTTGGACACGTTGTATATATATGTATATACACGTACGTGTTGGACACGTTGTATATATATGTATATACACGTACGTGTTGGACACGTTGTATATATATGTATATACACGTACGTGTTGGACACGTTGTATATATATGTATATACACGTACGTGTTGGACACGTTTATATGTGTATATATACACGTACGTGTTGGACACGTTGTATATATATGTATATACACGTACGTGTTGGACGCGTTGTATATATATGTATATGCACGTACGTGTTGGACACGTTGTATATATATGTATATACACGTACGTGTTGGACACGTTGTATATATATGTATATACACGTACGTGTTGGACACGTTGTATATATATGTATATACACGTACGTGTTGGACACGTTGTATATATATGTATATACACGTACGTGTTGGACACGTTTATATGTGTATATATACACGTACGTGTTGGACACGTTGTATATATATGTATATACACGTACGTGTTGGACGCGTTGTATATATATGTATATACACGTACGTGTTGGACACGTATATATTTGTATATATACACGTACGTGTTGGACACGTTATATATATATGTATATACACGTACGTGTTGGACGCGTTGTATATATATGTATATACACGTACGTGTTGGACACGTTGTATATATATGTATATACACGTACGTGTTGGACACGTTGTGTATATATGTATATGCACGTACGTGTTGGACACGTATATATGTGTATATATACACGTACGTGTTGGACACGTTGTATATATATGTATATACACTTACGGGTTGGACGCGTTGTATATATATGTATATGCACGTACGTGTTGGACACGTTGTATATATATGTATATACACGTACGTGTTGGACACGTTGTATATATATGTATATACACGTACGTGTTGGACACGTTGTATATATATGTATATACACGTACGTGTTGGACACGTTGTATATATATGTATATACACGTACGTGTTGGACACGTTGTATATATATGTATATACACGTACGTGTTGGACACGTTGTATATATATGTATATACACGTACGTGTTGGACACGTTGTATATATATGTATATACACGTACGTGTTGGACACGTTGTATATATATGTATATACACGTACGTGTTGGACACGTTGTATATATATGTATATACACGTACGTGTTGGACATGTTGTATATATATGTATATACACGTACGTGTTGGACACGTTTATATGTGTATATATACACGTACGTGTTGGACACGTTGTATATATATGTATATACACGTACGTGTTGGACGCGTTGTATATATATGTATATACACGTACGTGTTGGACGCGTTGTATATATATGTATATGCACGTACGTGTTGGACACGTTGTATATATATGTATATACACGTACGTGTTGGACACGATATATATATATATGTATATACACATACGTGTTGGACACGTTGTATATATATGCATATACACGTACGTGTTGGACACGTTGTATATATATGTATATACACGTACGTTTGTATATATATGTATATACACGTACGTGTTGGTCACGTTGTATATATATGTATATACACGTACGTGTTGGACACGTTGTATATATATATATATACACGTACGTGTTGGACACGTTGTGTATATATGTATATACACGTACGTGTTGGACACGTATATATGTGTATATATACACGTACGTGTTGGACACGTTGTATATATATGTATATACACTTACGTGTTGGACACGTTGTATATATATGTATATACACTTACGTGTTGGACACGTTGTATATATATGTATATACACGTACGTGTTGGACACGTTGTATATATATGTATATACACTTACGTGTTGGACACGTTGTATATATATGTATATACACGTACGTGTTGGACACGTTGTGTATATATGTATATGCACGTACGTGTTGGACACCTATATATGTGTATATATACACGTACGTGTTGGACACGTTGTATATATATGTATATACACTTACGGGTTGGACGCGTTGTATATATATGTATATGCACGTACGTGTTGGACACGTTGTATATATATGTATATACACGTACGTGTTGGACACGTTGTATATATATGTATATACACGTACGTGTTGGACACGTTGTATATATATGTATATACACGTACGTGTTGGACACGTTGTATATATATGTATATACACGTACGTGTTGGACACGTTGTATATATATGTATATACACGTACGTGTTGGACACGTTGTATATATATGTATATACACGTACGTGTTGGACACGTTGTATATATATGTATATACACGTACGTGTTGGACACGTTGTATATATATGTATATACACGTACGTGTTGGACACGTTGTATATATATGTATATACACGTACGTGTTGGACATGTTGTATATATATGTATATACACGTACGTGTTGGACACGTTTATATGTGTATATATACACGTACGTGTTGGACACGTTGTATATATATGTATATACACGTACGTGTTGGACGCGTTGTATATATATGTATATACACGTACGTGTTGGACGCGTTGTATATATATGTATATGCACGTACGTGTTGGACACGTTGTATATATATGTATATACACGTACGTGTTGGACACGATATATATATATATGTATATACACATACGTGTTGGACACGTTGTATATATATGCACATACACGTACGTGTTGGACACGTTGTATATATATGTATATACACGTACGTTTGTATATATATGTATATACACGTACGTGTTGGTCACGTTGTATATATATGTATATACACGGACGTGTTGGACACGTTGTATATATATATATACACGTACGTGTTGGACACGTTGTGTATATATGTATATACACGTACGTGTTGGACACGTATATATGTGTATATATACACGTACGTGTTGGACACGTTGTATATATATGTATATACACTTACGTGTTGGACACGTTGTATATATATGTATATACACTTACGTGTTGGACACGTTGTATATATATGTATATACACGTACGTGTTGGACACGTTGTATATATATGTATATACACTTACGTGTTGGACACGTTGTATATATATGTATATACACGTACGTGTTGGACACGTTGTATATATATGTATATACACGTACGTGTTGGACACGTTGTATATATATGTATATACACGTACGTGTTGGACACGTTGTATATATATGTATATACACGTACGTGTTGGACGCGTTGTATATATATGTATATACACGTACGTGTTGGACACGTATATATGTGTATATATACACGTACGTGTTGGACACGTTGTATATATATGTATATACACATACGTGTTGGACACGTTGTATATATATGTATATACACGTACGTGTTGGACACGTTGTATATATATGTATATACACGTACGTGTTGGACACGTTGTATATATATGTATATACACGTACGTGTTGGACACGTTGTATATATATGTATATACACGTACGTGTTGGACACGTTGTATATATATGTATATACACGTACGTGTTGGACACGTTGTATATATATGTATATACACGTACGTGTTGGACGCGTTGTATATATGAAGACCTCAGCCGAATAACCACCCATCTCGGAAGAAGATTTTGCAACTTTTTATAAACTAATTAAAAGTGGAAGTTGCCATGACAACTTATAGAAATATATTTAAAATCTCACATTCAAAACCCCTAGCAACGCCACTTTCAAAAACCCTAGCGGGTCAACCGTTGACGATAGTTCAAAATAAATAGAAGGGGCGTTTAGCCCAACTAATTGTCTAAATTTTGAGTCTATTTGCATAACTTTCGGTCAAGCGAATAGAAAGATATTTCGATGACAACATGCAATTTTAATTAAGTGATTTTAATTAATAAACTTAAATTAAAATTGATTTGCTGAAATCGCACTATCTCTGAATTTCCTCGGCCTAAAATTGTGAAATTGGGCTCAAACTTTAGAAAATTAGTTGGGCTAAAACTTAAGTGAGTTTTATTTTTAATAAACGCACAAGTTAGCCCCCTTTTGAAATTAAATGCGACATTTTCATCCGTTGCTAAGGAATCTAAGCGTGATATTTTTTTTGAAACTTCGAAAGTTGTCATGGCAACTTCGTTTTAAATTGATTTTAAATCAAATAAAAATTCTTGCTCCGAGATGGGTGGTTATTCGGCTGAGGTCTTCATATATGTATATACACGTACGTGTTGGACACGTTGTATATATATGTATATACACTTACGTGTTGGACACGTTGTATATATATGTATATACACGTACGTGTTGGACACGTTGTATATATATGTATATACACGTACGTGTTGGACACGTTGTATATATATGTATATACACGTACGTGTTGGACACGTTGTATATATATGTATATACACGTACGTGTTGGACGCGTTGTATATATATGTATATACACGTACGTGTTGGACACGTATATATGTGTATATATACACGTACGTGTTGGACACGTTGTATATATATGTATATACACATACGTGTTGGACACGTTGTATATATATGTATATACACGTACGTGTTGGACACGTTGTATATATATGTATATACACGTACGTGTTGGACACGTTGTATATATATGTATATACACGTACGTGTTGGACACGTTGTATATATATGTATATACACGTACGTGTTGGACACGTTGTATATATATGTATATACACGTACGTGTTGGACACGTTGTATATGTATGTATATACACGTACGTGTTGGACGCGTTGTATATATGAAGACCTCAGCCGAATAACCACCCATCTCGGAAGAAGATTTTGCAACTTTTTATAAACTAATTAAAAGTGGAAGTTGCCATGACAACTTATAGAAATATATTTAAAATCTCACATTCAAAACCCCTAGCAACGCCACTTTCAAAAACCCTAGCGGGTCAACCGTTGACGATAGTTCAAAATAAATAGAAGGGGCGTTTAGCCCAACTAATTGTCTAAATTTTGAGTCTATTTGCATAACTTTCGGTCAAGCGAATAGAAAGATATTTCGATGACAACATGCAATTTTAATTAAGTGATTTTAATTAATAAACTTAAATTAAAATTGATTTGCTGAAATCGCACTATCTCTGAATTTCCTCGGCCTAAAATTGTGAAATTGGGCTCAAACTTTAGAAAATTAGTTGGGCTAAAACTTAAGTGAGTTTTATTTTTAATAAACGCACAAGTTAGCCCCCTTTTGAAATTAAATGCGACATTTTCATCCGTTGCTAAGGAATCTAAGCGTGATATTTTTTTTGAAACTTCGAAAGTTGTCATGGCAACTTCGTTTTAAATTGATTTTAAATCAAATAAAAATTCTTGCTCCGAGATGGGTGGTTATTCGGCTGAGGTCTTCATATATGTATATACACGTACGTGTTGGACACGTATATATGTGTATATATACACGTACGTGTTGGACACGTTATATATATATGTATATACACGTACGTGTTGGACGCGTTGTATATATATGTATATACACGTACGTGTTGGACACGTTGTATATATATGTATATACACGTACGTGTTGGACACGTTGTATATATATGTATATACACGTACGTGTTGGACACGTTGTATATATATTTATATACACGTACGTGTTGGACACGTTGTATATATATGTATATACACTTACGGGTTGGACGCGTTGTATATATATGTATATACACGTACGTGTTGGACACGTTGTATATATATGTATATACACGTACGTGTTGGACGCGTTGTATATATATGTATATACACGTACGTGTTGGACACGTTGTATATATATGTATATACACGTACGTGTTGGACACGTTGTATATATATGTATATACACGTACGTGTTGGACACGTTGTATATATATGTATATACACGTACGTGTTGGACGCGTTGTATATATATGTATATACACGTACGTGTTGGACACGTTGTATATATATGTATATACACGGGACACGTATATATGTGTATATATACACGTACGTGTTGGACACGTTGTATATATAGGTATATACACGTACGTGTTGGACACGTTGTATATATATGTATATACACGTACGTGTTGGACGCGGTTGTATATATATGTATATACACTTACGTGTTGGACACGTTGTATATATATGTATATACACGTACGTGTTGGACACGTTGTATATATATGTATATACACGTACGTGTTGGACACGTTGTATATATATGTATATACACGTACGTGTTGGACGCGTTGTATATATATGTATATACACGTACGTGTTGGACACGTATATATGTGTATATATACACGTACGTGTTGGACACGTTGTATATATATGTATATACACGTACGTGTTGGACACGTATATATGTGTATATATACACGTACGTGTTGGACACGTTGTATATATATGTATATACACGTACGTGTTGGACGCGTTGTATATATATGTATATGCACGTACGTGTTGGACACGTTGTGTATATATGTATATACACGTACGTGTTGGACCACGTATATATGTGTATATATACACGTACGTGTTGGACACGTTGTATATATATGTATATACACTTACGTGTTGGACACGTTGTATATATATGTATATACACGTACGTGTTGGACACGTTGTATATATATGTATATACACGTACGTGTTGGACACGTTGTATATATATGTATATACACGTACGTGTTGGACGCGTTGTAATATATATGTATATACACGTACGTGTTGGACGCGTTGTATATATATGTATATACACGTACGTGTTGGACACGTTGTATATATATGTATATACACGTACGTGTTGGACACGTTGTATATATATGTATATACACGTACGTGTTGGACACGTATATATGTGTATATATACACGTACGTGTTGGACACGTTGTATATATATGTATATACACATACGTGTTGGACACGTTGTATATATATGTATATACACGTACGTGTTGGACACGTTGTATATATATGTATATACACGTACGTGTTGGACACGTTGTATATATATGTATATACACGTACGTGTTGGACACGTTGTATATATATGTATATACACGTACGTGTTGGACACGTTGTATATATATGTATATACACGTACGTGTTGGACACGTTGTATATATATGTATATACACGTACGTGTTGGACACGTTGTATATATATGTATATACACGTACGTGTTGGACACGTTGTATATATATGTATATACACGTACGTGTTGGACGCGTTGTATATATATGTATATACACGTACGTGTTGGACACGTTGTATATATATGTATATACACGTACGTGTTGGACACGTTGTATATATATGTATATACACGTACGTGTTGGACACGTTGTATATATATGTTATACACGTACGTGTTGGACACGTTGTATATATATGTATATACACGTACGTGTTGGACACGTTGTATATATATGTATATACACGTACGTGTTGGACGCGTTGTATATATATGTATATACACGTACGTGTTGGACGCGTTGTATATATATGTATATACACGTACGTGTTGGACACGTTGTATATATATGTATATACACGTACGTGTTGGACAAGTATATATGTATACCGTCGTGTTGGACACGTTGTATATATATGTATATACACGTACGTGTTGGACACGTTGTATATATATGTATATACACGTACGTGTTGGACACGTTGTATATATATGTATATACACGTACGTGTTGGACACGTTGTGTTGGACACGTTGTATATATATGTATATACACGTACGTGTTGGACACGTTGTATATATATGTATATACACGTACGTGTTGGACACGTTGTATATATATGTATATACACGTACGTGTTGGACGCGTTGTATATATATGTATATACACGTACGTGTTGGACGCGTTGTATATATATGTATATACACGTACGTGTTGGACACGTTGTATATATATGTATATACACGTACGTGTTGGACACGTTGTATATATATGTATATACACGTACGTGTTGGACACGTATATATGTGTATATATACACGTACGTGTTGGACACGTTGTATATATATGTATATACACATACGTGTTGGACACGTTGTATATATATGTATATACACGTACGTGTTGGACACGTTGTATATATATGTATATACACGTACGTGTTGGACACGTTGTATATATATGTATATACACGTACGTGTTGGACACGTTGTATATATATGTATATACACGTACGTGTTGGACACGTTGTATATATATGTATATACACGTACGTGTTGGACACGTTGTATATATATGTATATACACGTACGTGTTGGACACGTTGTATATATATGTATATACACGTACGTGTTGGACACGTTGTATATATATGTATATACACGTACGTGTTGGACGCGTTGTATATATATGTATATACACGTACGTGTTGGACACGTTGTATATATATGTATATACACGTACGTGTTGGACACGTTGTATATATATGTATATACACGTACGTGTTGGACACGTTGTATATATATGTATATACACGTACGTGTTGGACACGTTGTATATATATGTATATACACGTACGTGTTGGACACGTTGTATATATATGTATATACACGTACGTGTTGGACGCGTTGTATATATATGTATATACACGTACGTGTTGGACGCGTTGTATATATATGTATATGCACGTACGTGTTGGACACGTTGTATATATATGTATATACACGTACGTGTTGGACACGTATATATGTGTATATATACACGTACGTGTTGGACACGTTGTATATATATGTATATACACTTACGTGTTGGACACGTTGTATATATATGTATATACACGTACGTGTTGGACACGTTGTATATATATGTATATACACGTACGTGTTGGACACGTTGTATATATATGTATATACACGTACGTGTTGGACGCGTTGTATATATATGTATATACACGTACGTGTTGGACGCGTTGTATATATATGTATATACACGTACGTGTTGGACACGTTGTATATATATGTATATACATGTACGTGTTGGACACGTATATATGTGTATATATACACGTACGTGTTGGACACGTTGTATATATATGTATATACACATACGTGTTGGACACGTTGTATATATATGTATATACACGTACGTGTTGGACACGTTGTATATATATGTATATACACGTACGTGTTGGACACGTTGTATATATATGTATATACACGTACGTGTTGGACACGTTGTATATATATGTATATACACGTACGTGTTGGACACGTTGTATATATATGTATATACACGTACGTGTTGGACGCGTTGTATATATATGTATATACACGTACGTGTTGGACACGTATATATGTGTATATATACACGTACGTGTTGGACACGTATATATGTGTATATATACACGTACGTGTTGGACACGTATATATGTGTATATATACACGTACGTGTTGGACACGTTGTATATATATGTATATACACTTACGGGTTGGACGCGTTGTATATATATGTATATGCACGTACGTGTTGGACACGTTGTATATATATGTATATACACGTACGTGTTGGACACGTTGTATATATATGTATATACACGAACGTGTTGGTCACGTTGTATATATATGTATATACACGTATGTGTTGGACACGTTGTATATATATATATACACGTACGTGTTGGACACGTTGTGTATATATGTATATACACGTACGTGTTGGACACGTATATATGTGTATATATACACGTACGTGTTGGACACGTTGTATATATATGTATATACACTTACGTGTTGGACACGTTGTATATATATGTATATACACTTACGTGTTGGACACGTTGTATATATATGTATATACACGTACGTGTTGGACACGTTGTATATATATGTATATACACTTACGTGTTGGACACGTTGTATATATATGTATATACACGTACGTGTTGGACACGTTGTATATATATGTATATACACGTACGTGTTGGACACGTTGTATATATATGTATATACACGTACGTGTTGGACACGTTGTATATATATGTATATACACGTACGTGTTGGACGCGTATATATGTGTATATATACACGTACGTGTTGGACACGTTGTATATATATGTATATACACATACGTGTTGGACACGTTGTATATATATGTATATACACGTACGTGTTGGACACGTTGTATATATATGTATATACACGTACGTGTTGGACACGTTGTATATATATGTATATACACGTACGTGTTGGACACGTTGTATATATATGTATATACACGTACGTGTTGGACACGTTGTATATATATGTATATACACGTACGTGTTGGACACGTTGTATATATATGTATATACACGTACGTGTTGGACGCGTTGTATATATATGTATATACACGTACGTGTTGGACACGTTGTATATATATGTATATACACGTACGTGTTGGACACGTTGTGTATATATGTATATACACGTACGTGTTGGACACGTATATATGTGTATATATACACGTACGTGTTGGACACGTTGTATATATATGTATATACACATACGTGTTGGACACGTTGTATATATATGTATATACACGTACGTGTTGGACACGTTGTATATATATGTATATACACGTACGTGTTGGACACGTTGTATATATATGTATATACACGTACGTGTTGGACACGTATATATGTGTATATATACACGTACGTGTTGGACACGTTATATATATATGTATATACACGTACGTGTTGGACGCGTTGTATATATATGTATATACACGTACGTGTTGGACACGTTGTATATATATGTATATACACGTACATGTTGGACACGTTGTATATATATGTATATACACGTACGTGTTGGACACGTTGTATATATATTTATATACACGTACGTGTTGGACACGTTGTATATATATGTATATACACTTACGGGTTGGACGCGTTGTATATATATGTATATACACGTACGTGTTGGACACGTTGTATATATATGTATATACACGTACGTGTTGGACACGTTGTATATATATGTATATACACGTACGTGTTGGACACGTTGTATATATATGTATATACACGTACGTGTTGGACACGTTGTATATATATGTATATACACGTACGTGTTGGACGCGTTGTATATATATGTATATACACGTACGTGTTGGACACGTTGTATATATATGTATATACACGTACGTGTTGGACACGTTGTATATATATGTATATACACGTACGTGTTGGACACGTTGTATATATATGTATATACACGTACGTGTTGGACGCGTTGTATATATATGTATATACACGTACGTGTTGGACGCGTTGTATATATATGTATATGCACGTACGTGTTGGACACGTTGTATATATATGTATATACACGTACGTGTTGGACACGTATATATGTGTATATATACACGTACGTGTTGGACACGTTGTATATATATGTATATACACTTACGTGTTGGACACGTTGTATATATATGTATATACACGTACGTGTTGGACACGTTGTATATATATGTATATACACGTACGTGTTGGACACGTTGTATATATATGTATATACACGTACGTGTTGGACGCGTTGTATATATATGTATATACACGTACGTGTTGGACGCGTTGTATATATATGTATATACACGTACGTGTTGGACACGTTGTATATATATGTATATACACGTACGTGTTGGACACGTATATATGTGTATATATACACGTACGTGTTGGACACGTTGTATATATATGTATATACACATACGTGTTGGACACGTTGTATATATATGTATATACACGTACGTGTTGGACACGTTGTATATATATGTATATACACGTACGTGTTGGACACGTTGTATATATATGTATATACACGTACGTGTTGGACACGTTGTATATATATGTATATACACGTACGTGTTGGACACGTTGTATATATATGTATATACACGTACGTGTTGGACACGTTGTATATATATGTATATACACGTACGTGTTGGACACGTTGTATATATATGTATATACACGTACGTGTTGGACGCGTTGTATATATATGTATATACACGTACGTGTTGGACACGTATATATGTGTATATATACACGTACGTGTTGGACACGTATATATGTGTATATATACACGTACGTGTTGGACACGTATATATGTGTATATATACACGTACGTGTTGGACACGTTGTATATATATGTATATACACTTACGGGTTGGACGCGTTGTATATATATGTATATGCACGTACGTGTTGGACACGTTGTATATATATGTATATACACGTACGTGTTGGACACGTTGTATATATATGTATATACACGAACGTGTTGGACACGTTGTATATATATGCATATACACGTGCGTGTTGGACACGTTGTATATATATGTATATACACGTACGTTTGTATATATATGTATATACACGTACGTGTTGGTCACGTTGTATATATATGTATATACACGTACGTGTTGGACACGTTGTATATATATGTATATACACGAACGTGTTGGTCACGTTGTATATATATGTATATACACGTATGTGTTGGACACGTTGTATATATATATATACACGTACGTGTTGGACACGTTGTGTATATATGTATATACACGTACGTGTTGGACACGTATATATGTGTATATATACACGTACGTGTTGGACACGTTGTATATATATGTATATACACTTACGTGTTGGACACGTTGTATATATATGTATATACACTTACGTGTTGGACACGTTGTATATATATGTATATACACGTACGTGTTGGACACGTTGTATATATATGTATATACACTTACGTGTTGGACACGTTGTATATATATGTATATACACGTACGTGTTGGACACGTTGTATATATATGTATATACACGTACGTGTTGGACACGTTGTATATATATGTATATACACGTACGTGTTGGACACGTTGTATATATATGTATATACACGTACGTGTTGGACGCGTATATATGTGTATATATACACGTACGTGTTGGACACGTTGTATATATATGTATATACACATACGTGTTGGACACGTTGTATATATATGTATATACACGTACGTGTTGGACACGTTGTATATATATGTATATACACGTACGTGTTGGACACGTTGTATATATATGTATATACACGTACGTGTTGGACACGTTGTATATATATGTATATACACGTACGTGTTGGACACGTTGTATATATATGTATATACACGTACGTGTTGGACACGTTGTATATATATGTATATACACGTACGTGTTGGACGCGTTGTATATATATGTATATACACGTACGTGTTGGACACGTTGTATATATATGTATATACACGTACGTGTTGGACACGTTGTGTATATATGTATATACACGTACGTGTTGGACACGTATATATGTGTATATATACACGTACGTGTTGGACACGTTGTATATATATGTATATACACATACGTGTTGGACACGTTGTATATATATGTATATACACGTACGTGTTGGACACGTTGTATATATATGTATATACACGTACGTGTTGGACACGTTGTATATATATGTATATACACGTACGTGTTGGACACGTATATATGTGTATATATACACGTACGTGTTGGACACGTTATATATATATGTATATACACGTACGTGTTGGACGCGTTGTATATATATGTATATACACGTACGTGTTGGACACGTTGTATATATATGTATATACACGTACATGTTGGACACGTTGTATATATATGTATATACACGTACGTGTTGGACACGTTGTATATATATTTATATACACGTACGTGTTGGACACGTTGTATATATATGTATATACACTTACGGGTTGGACGCGTTGTATATATATGTATATACACGTACGTGTTGGACACGTTGTATATATATGTATATACACGTACGTGTTGGACACGTTGTATATATATGTATATACACGTACGTGTTGGACACGTTGTATATATATGTATATACACGTACGTGTTGGACACGTTGTATATATATGTATATACACGTACGTGTTGGACGCGTTGTATATATATGTATATACACGTACGTGTTGGACACGTTGTATATATATGTATATACACGTACGTGTTGGACACGTTGTATATATATGTATATACACGTACGTGTTGGACACGTTGTATATATATGTATATACACGTACGTGTTGGACGCGTTGTATATATATGTATATACACGTACGTGTTGGACGCGTTGTATATATATGTATATGCACGTACGTGTTGGACACGTTGTATATATATGTATATACACGTACGTGTTGGACACGTATATATGTGTATATATACACGTACGTGTTGGACACGTTGTATATATATGTATATACACTTACGTGTTGGACACGTTGTATATATATGTATATACACGTACGTGTTGGACACGTTGTATATATATGTATATACACGTACGTGTTGGACACGTTGTATATATATGTATATACACGTACGTGTTGGACGCGTTGTATATATATGTATATACACGTACGTGTTGGACGCGTTGTATATATATGTATATACACGTACGTGTTGGACACGTTGTATATATATGTATATACACGTACGTGTTGGACACGTATATATGTGTATATATACACGTACGTGTTGGACACGTTGTATATATATGTATATACACATACGTGTTGGACACGTTGTATATATATGTATATACACGTACGTGTTGGACACGTTGTATATATATGTATATACACGTACGTGTTGGACACGTTGTATATATATGTATATACACGTACGTGTTGGACACGTTGTATATATATGTATATACACGTACGTGTTGGACACGTTGTATATATATGTATATACACGTACGTGTTGGACACGTTGTATATATATGTATATACACGTACGTGTTGGACACGTTGTATATATATGTATATACACGTACGTGTTGGACACGTTGTATATATATGTATATACACGTACGTGTTGGACGCGTTGTATATATATGTATATACACGTACGTGTTGGACACGTATATATGTGTATATATACACGTACGTGTTGGACACGTATATATGTGTATATATACACGTACGTGTTGGACACGTATATATGTGTATATATACACGTACGTGTTGGACACGTTGTATATATATGTATATACACTTACGGGTTGGACGCGTTGTATATATATGTATATGCACGTACGTGTTGGACACGTTGTATATATATGTATATACACGTACGTGTTGGACACGTTGTATATATATGTATATACACGAACGTGTTGGACACGTTGTATATATATGCATATACACGTGCGTGTTGGACACGTTGTATATATATGTATATACACGTACGTTTGTATATATATGTATATACACGTACGTGTTGGTCACGTTGTATATATATGTATATACACGTACGTGTTGGACACGTTGTATATATATATATACACGTACGTGTTGGACACGTTGTGTATATATGTATATACACGTACGTGTTGGACACGTATATATGTGTATATATACACGTACGTGTTGGACACGTTGTATATATATGTATATACACGTACGTGTTGGACGCGTTGTATATATATGTATATACACGTACGTGTTGGACACGTTGTATATATATGTATATACACGTACGTGTTGGACGCGTTGTATATATATGTATATACACGTACGTGTTGGACACGTATATATGTGTATATATACACGTACGTGTTGGACACGTATATATGTGTATATATACACGTACGTGTTGGACACGTTGTATATATATGTATATACACATACGTGTTGGACACGTTGTATATATATGTATATACACGTACGTGTTGGACACGTTGTATATATATGTATATACACGTACGTGTTGGACACGTTGTATATATATGTATATACACGTACGTGTTGGACACGTTGTATATATATGTATATACACGTACGTGTTGGACACGTTGTATATATATGTATATACACGTACGTGTTGGACACGTTGTATATATATGTATATACACGTACGTGTTGGACACGTTGTATATATATGTATATACACATACGTGTTGGACACGTTGTATATATATGTATATACACGTACGTGTTGGACACGTATATATGTGTATATATACACGTACGTGTTGGACACGTTGTATATATATGTATATTCACGTACGTGTTGGACGCGTTGTATATATATGTATATACACGTACGTGTTGGACACGTTGTATATATATGTATATACACGTACGTGTTGGACGCGTTGTATATATATGTATATACACGTACGTGTTGGACACGTTGTATATATATGTATATACACGCACGTGTTGGACGCGTTGTATATATATGTATATACACGTACGTGTTGGACACGTATATATGTGTATATATACACGTACGTGTTGGACACGTATATATGTGTATATATACACGTACGTGTTGGACACGTTGTATATATATGTATATACACATACGTGTTGGACACGTTGTATATATATGTATATACACGTACGTGTTGGACACGTTGTATATATATGTATATACACGTACGTGTTGGACACGTTGTATATATATGTATATACACGTACGTGTTGGACACGTTGTATATATATGTATATACACTTACGTGTTGGACACGTTGTATATATATGTATATACACGTACGTGTTGGACACGTTGTATATATATGTATATACACGTACGTGTTGGACACGTTGTATATATATGTATATACACGTACGTGTTGGACGCGTTGTATATATATGTATATACACGTACGTGTTGGACGCGTTGTATATATATGTATATACACGTACGTGTTGGACACGTTGTATATATATGTATATACACGTACGTGTTGGACACGTATATATGTGTATATATACACGTACGTGTTGGACACGTTGTATATATATGTATATACACATACGTGTTGGACACGTTGTATATATATGTATATACACGTACGTGTTGGACACGTTGTATATATATGTATATACACGTACGTGTTGGACACGTTGTATATATATGTATATACACGTACGTGTTGGACACGTTGTATATATATGTATATACACGTACGTGTTGGACACGTTGTATATATATGTATATACACGTACGTGTTGGACACGTTGTATATATATGTATATACACGTACGTGTTGGACACGTTGTATATATATGTATATACACGTACGTGTTGGACACGTTGTATATATATGTATATACACGTACGTGTTGGACGCGTTGTATATATATGTATATACACGTACGTGTTGGACACGTATATATGTGTATATATACACGTACGTGTTGGACACGTATATATGTGTATATATACACGTACGTGTTGGACACGTATATATGTGTATATATACACGTACGTGTTGGACACGTTGTATATATATGTATATACACTTACGGGTTGGACGCGTTGTATATATATGTATATGCACGTACGTGTTGGACACGTTGTATATATATGTATATACACGTACGTGTTGGACACGTTGTATATATATGTATATACACGAACGTGTTGGACACGTTGTATATATATGCATATACACGTGCGTGTTGGACACGTTGTATATATATGTATATACACGTACGTTTGTATATATATGTATATACACGTACGTGTTGGTCACGTTGTATATATATGTATATACACGTACGTGTTGGACACGTTGTATATATATATATACACGTACGTGTTGGACACGTTGTGTATATATGTATATACACGTACGTGTTGGACACGTATATATGTGTATATATACACGTACGTGTTGGACACGTTGTATATATATGTATATACACGTACGTGTTGGACGCGTTGTATATATATGTATATACACGTACGTGTTGGACACGTTGTATATATATGTATATACACGTACGTGTTGGACGCGTTGTATATATATGTATATACACGTACGTGTTGGACACGTATATATGTGTATATATACACGTACGTGTTGGACACGTATATATGTGTATATATACACGTACGTGTTGGACACGTTGTATATATATGTATATACACATACGTGTTGGACACGTTGTATATATATGTATATACACGTACGTGTTGGACACGTTGTATATATATGTATATACACGTACGTGTTGGACACGTTGTATATATATGTATATACACGTACGTGTTGGACACGTTGTATATATATGTATATACACGTACGTGTTGGACACGTTGTATATATATGTATATACACGTACGTGTTGGACACGTTGTATATATATGTATATACACGTACGTGTTGGACACGTTGTATATATATGTATATACACATACGTGTTGGACACGTTGTATATATATGTATATACACGTACGTGTTGGACACGTATATATGTGTATATATACACGTACGTGTTGGACACGTTGTATATATATGTATATACACGTACGTGTTGGACGCGTTGTATATATATGTATATACACGTACGTGTTGGACACGTTGTATATATATGTATATACACGTACGTGTTGGACGCGTTGTATATATATGTATATACACGTACGTGTTGGACACGTTGTATATATATGTATATACACGCACGTGTTGGACGCGTTGTATATATATGTATATACACGTACGTGTTGGACACGTATATATGTGTATATATACACGTACGTGTTGGACACGTATATATGTGTATATATACACGTACGTGTTGGACACGTTGTATATATATGTATATACACATACGTGTTGGACACGTTGTATATATATGTATATACACGTACGTGTTGGACACGTTGTATATATATGTATATACACGTACGTGTTGGACACGTTGTATATATATGTATATACACGTACGTGTTGGACACGTTGTATATATATGTATATACACGTACGTGTTGGACACGTTGTATATATAGGTATATACACGTACGTGTTGGACACGTTGTATATATATGTATATACACGTACGTGTTGGACGCGTTGTATATATATGTATATACACTTACGTGTTGGACACGTTGTATATATATGTATATACACGTACGTGTTGGACACGTTGTATATATATGTATATACACGTACGTGTTGGACGCGTTGTATATATATGTATATACACGAACGTGTTGGACACGTTGTATATATATGCATATACACGTGCGTGTTGGACACGTTGTATATATATGTATATACACGTACGTTTGTATATATATGTATATACACGTACGTGTTGGTCACGTTGTATATATATGTATATACACGTACGTGTTGGACACGTTTATATGTGTATATATACACGTACGTGTTGGACACGTTGTCTATATATGTATATACACGTACGTGTTGGACGCGTTGTATATATATGTATATACACGTACGTGTTGGACGCGTTGTATATATATGTATATACACGTACGTGTTGGACACGTTGTATATATATGTATATACACGTACGTGTTGGACACGATATATATATATATGTATATACACATACGTGTTGGACACGTTGTATATATATGCATATAAACGTACGTGTTGGACACGTTGTATATATATGTATATACACGTACGTTTGTATATATATGTATATACACGTACGTGTTGGTCACGTTGTATATATATGTATATACACGTACGTGTTGGACACGTTGTATATATATATATACACGTACGTGTTGGACACGTTGTGTATATATGTATATACACGTACGTGTTGGACACGTATATATGTGTATATATACACGTACGTGTTGGACACGTTGTATATATATGTATATACACGTACGTGTTGGACACGTATATATGTGTATATATACACGTACGTGTTGGACACGTTGTATATATATGTATATACACTTACGTGTTGGACACGTTGTATATATATGTATATACACTTACGTGTTGGACACGTTGTATATATATGTATATACACGTACGTGTTGGACACGTTGTATATATATGTATATACACTTACGTGTTGGACACGTTGTATATATATGTATATACACGTACGTGTTGGACACGTTGTATATATATGTATATACACGTACGTGTTGGACACGTTGTATATATATGTATATACACGTACGTGTTGGACGCGTTGTATATATATGTATATACACGTACGTGTTGGACACGTATATATGTGTATATATACACGTACGTGTTGGACACGTTGTATATATATGTATATACACATACGTGTTGGACACGTTGTATATATATGTATATACACGTACGTGTTGGACACGTTGTATATTTATGTATATACACGTACGTGTTGGACACGTTGTATATATATGTATATACACGTACGTGTTGGACACGTTGTATATATATGTATATACACGTACGTGTTGGACACGTTGTATATATATGTATATACACGTACGTGTTGGACACGTTGTATATATATGTATATACACGTACGTGTTGGACGCGTTGTATATATATGTATATACACGTACGTGTTGGACACGTATATATGTGTATATATACACGTACGTGTTGGACACGTTATATATATATGTATATACACGTACGTGTTGGACGCGTTGTATATATATGTATATACACATACGTGTTGGACACGTTGTATATATATGTATATACACGTACGTGTTGGACACGTTGTATATATATGTATATACACGTACGTGTTGGACACGTTATATATATATGTATATACACGTACGTGTTGGACGCGTTGTATATATATGTATATACACGTACGTGTTGGACACGTTGTATATATATGTATATACACGTACGTGTTGGACACGTTGTATATATATGTATATACACGTACGTGTTGGACACGTTGTATATATATGTATATACACGTACGTGTTGGACACGTTGTATATATATGTATATACACGTACGTGTTGGACGCGTTGTATATATATGTATATACACGTACGTGTTGGACACGTTGTATATATATGTATATACACGTACGTGTTGGACACGTATATATGTGTATATATACACGTACGTGTTGGACACGTTGTATATATAGGTATATACACGTACGTGTTGGACACGTTGTATATATATGTATATACACGTACGTGTTGGACGCGTTGTATATATATGTATATACACTTACGTGTTGGACACGTTGTATATATATGTATATACACGTACGTGTTGGACACGTTGTATATATATGTATATACACGTACGTGTTGGACACGTTGTATATATATGTATATACACGTACGTGTTGGACACGTTGTATATATATGTATATACACGTACGTGTTGGACGCGTTGTATATATATGTATATACACGTACGTGTTGGACACGTATATATGTGTATATATACACGTACGTGTTGGACACGTTGTATATATATGTATATACACGTACGTGTTGGACACGTATATATGTGTATATATACACGTACGTGTTGGACACGTTGTATATATATGTATATACACGTACGTGTTGGACACGTTGTATATATATGTATATACACGTACGTGTTGGACGCGTTGTATATATATGTATATACACGTACGTGTTGGACAAGTTGTATATATATGCATATACACGTGCGTGTTGGACACGTTGTATATATATGTATATACACGTACGTTTGTATATATATGTATATACACGTACGTGTTGGTCACGTTGTATATATATGTATATACACGTACGTGTTGGACACGTTGTATATATATATATACACGTACGTGTTGGACACGTATATATGTGTATATATACACGTACGTCTTGGACGCGTTGTATATATATGTATATACACGTACGTGTTGGACGCGTTGTATATATATGTATATACACGTACGTGTTGGACACGTTGTATATATATGTATATACACGTACGTGTTGGACACGTTGTATATATATGTATATACACGTACGTGTTGGACACGTTGTATATATATGTATATACACGTACGTGTTGGACACGTTGTATATATATGTATATACACGTACGTGTTGGACACGTTGTATATATATGTATATACACGTACGTGTTGGACACGTTGTATATATATGTATATACACGTACGTGTTGGACGCGTTGTATATATATGTATATACACGTACGTGTTGGACGCGTTGTATATATATGTATATGCACGTACGTGTTGGACACGTTGTATATATATGTATATACACGTACGTGTTGGACACGTATATATGTGTATATATACACGTACGTGTTGGACACGTTGTATATATATGTATATACACTTACGTGTTGGACACGTTGTATATATATGTATATACACGTACGTGTTGGACACGTTGTATATATATGTATATACACGTACGTGTTGGACACGTTGTATATATATGTATATACACGTACGTGTTGGACGCGTTGTATATATATGTATATACACGTACGTGTTGGACGCGTTGTATATATATGTATATACACGTACGTGTTGGACACGTTGTATATATATGTATATACACGTACGTGTTGGACACGTTGTATATATATGTATATACACGTACGTGTTGGACACGTTGTATATATATGTATATACACGTACGTGTTGGACGCGTTGTATATATATGTATATACACGTACGTGTTGGACACGTTGTATATATATGTATATACACGTACGTGTTGGACACGTATATATGTGTATATATACACGTACGTGTTGGACACGTTGTATATATAGGTATATACACGTACGTGTTGGACACGTTGTATATATATGTATATACACGTACGTGTTGGACGCGTTGTATATATATGTATATACACTTACGTGTTGGACACGTTGTATATATATGTATATACACGTACGTGTTGGACACGTTGTATATATATGTATATACACGTACGTGTTGGACACGTTGTATATATATGTATATACACGTACGTGTTGGACACGTTGTATATATATGTATATACACGTACGTGTTGGACGCGTTGTATATATATGTATATACACGTACGTGTTGGACACGTATATATGTGTATATATACACGTACGTGTTGGACACGTTGTATATATATGTATATACACGTACGTGTTGGACACGTATATATGTGTATATATACACGTACGTGTTGGACACGTTGTATATATATGTATATACACGTACGTGTTGGACACGTTGTATATATATGTATATACACGTACGTGTTGGACGCGTTGTATATATATGTATATACACGTACGTGTTGGACAAGTTGTATATATATGCATATACACGTGCGTGTTGGACACGTTGTATATATATGTATATACACGTACGTTTGTATATATATGTATATACACGTACGTGTTGGTCACGTTGTATATATATGTATATACACGTACGTGTTGGACACGTTGTATATATATATATACACGTACGTGTTGGACACGTATATATGTGTATATATACACGTACGTCTTGGACGCGTTGTATATATATGTATATACACGTACGTGTTGGACGCGTTGTATATATATGTATATACACGTACGTGTTGGACACGTTGTATATATATGTATATACACGTACGTGTTGGACACGTTGTATATATATGTATATACACGTACGTGTTGGACACGTTGTATATATATGTATATACACGTACGTGTTGGACACGTTGTATATATATGTATATACACGTACGTGTTGGACACGTTGTATATATATGTATATACACGTACGTGTTGGACACGTTGTATATATATGTATATACACGTACGTGTTGGACACGTTGTATATATATGTATATACACGTACGTGTTGGACACGTTGTATATATATGTATATACACGTACGTGTTGGACACGTTGTATATATATGTATATACACGTACGTGTTGGACACGTTGTATATATATGTATATACACGTACGTGTTGGACACGTATATATGTGTATATATACACGTACGTGTTGGACACGTTGTATATATATGTATATACACATACGTGTTGGACACGTTGAATATATATGTATATACACGTACGTGTTGGACACGTTGTATATATATATATATACACGTACGTGTTGGACACGTTGTATATATATGTATATACACGTACGTGTTGGACACGTTGTATATATATGTATATACACGTACGTGTTGGACACGTTGTATATATATGTATATACACGTACGTGTTGGACGCGTTGTATATATATGTATATACACGTACGTGTTGGACACGTTGTATATATATGTATATACACGTACGTGTTGGACACGTTGTATATATATGTATATACACTTACGTGTTGGACACGTTGTATATATATGTATATACACGTACGTGTTGGACACGTTGTATATATATGTATATACACGTACGTGTTGGACACGTTGTATATATATGTATATACACGTACGTGTTGGACGCGTTGTATATATATGTATATACACGTACGTGTTGGACGCGTTGTATATATATGTATATGCACGTACGTGTTGGACACGTTGTATATATATGTATATACACGTACGTGTTGGACACGTATATATGTGTATATATACACGTACGTGTTGGACACGTTGTATATATATGTATATACACTTACGTGTTGGACACGTTGTATATATATGTATATACACGTACGTGTTGGACACGTTGTATATATATGTATATACACGTACGTGTTGGACACGTTGTATATATATGTATATACACGTACGTGTTGGACGCGTTGTATATATATGTATATACACGTACGTGTTGGACGCGTTGTATATATATGTATATACACGTACGTGTTGGACACGTTGTATATATATGTATATACACGTACGTGTTGGACACGTATATATGTGTATATATACACGTACGTGTTGGACACGTTGTATATATATGTATATACACATACGTGTTGGACACGTTGTATATATATGTATATACACGTACGTGTTGGACACGTTGTATATATATGTATATACACGTACGTGTTGGACACGTTGTATATATATGTATATACACGTACGTGTTGGACACGTTGTATATATATGTATATACACGTACGTGTTGGACACGTTGTATATATATGTATATACACGTACGTGTTGGACGCGTTGTATATATATGTATATACACGTACGTGTTGGACACGTATATATGTGTATATATACACGTACGTGTTGGACACGTATATATGTGTATATATACACGTACGTGTTGGACACGTATATATGTGTATATATACACGTACGTGTTGGACACGTTGTATATATATGTATATACACGTACGTGTTGGACACGTTGTATATATATGTATATACACTTACGGGTTGGACGCGTTGTATATATATGTATATACACGTACGTGTTGGACACGTTGTATATATATGTATATACACGTACGTGTTGGACACGTTGTATATATATGTATATACACGAACGTGTTGGACACGTTGTATATATATGCATATACACGTGCGTGTTGGACACGTTGTATATATATGTATATACACGTACGTTTGTATATATATGTATATACACGTACGTGTTGGTCACGTTGTATATATATGTATATACACGTACGTGTTGGACACGTTGTATATATATATATACACGTACGTGTTGGACACGTTGTGTATATATGTATATACACGTACGTGTTGGACACGTATATATGTGTATATATACACGTACGTGTTGGACACGTTGTATATATATGTATATACACGTACGTGTTGGACGCGTTGTATATATATGTATATACACGTACGTGTTGGACACGTTGTATATATATGTATATACACGTACGTGTTGGACGCGTTGTATATATATGTATATACACGTACGTGTTGGACACGTATATATGTGTATATATACACGTACGTGTTGGACACGTATATATGTGTATATATACACGTACGTGTTGGACACGTTGTATATATATGTATATACACATACGTGTTGGACACGTTGTATATATATGTATATACACGTACGTGTTGGACACGTTGTATATATATGTATATACACGTACGTGTTGGACACGTTGTATATATATGTATATACACGTACGTGTTGGACACGTTGTATATATATGTATATACACGTACGTGTTGGACACGTTGTATATATATGTATATACACGTACGTGTTGGACACGTTGTATATATAGGTATATACACGTACGTGTTGGACACGTTGTATATATATGTATATACACGTACGTGTTGGACGCGTTGTATATATATGTATATACACTTACGTGTTGGACACGTTGTATATATATGTATATACACGTACGTGTTGGACACGTTGTATATATATGTATATACACGTACGTGTTGGACGCGTTGTATATATATGTATATACACGAACGTGTTGGACACGTTGTATATATATGCATATACACGTGCGTGTTGGACACGTTGTATATATATGTATATACACGTACGTTTGTATATATATGTATATACACGTACGTGTTGGTCACGTTGTATATATATGTATATACACGTACGTGTTGGACACGTTGTATATATATATATACACGTACGTGTTGGACACGTTGTGTATATATGTATATACACGTACGTGTTGGACACGTATATATGTGTATATATACACGTACGTGTTGGACACGTTGTATATATATGTATATACACGTACGTGTTGGACGCGTTGTATATATATGTATATACACGTACGTGTTGGACACGTTGTATATATATGTATATACACGTACGTGTTGGACACTTTGTATATATATGTATATACACGTACGTGTTGGACGCGTTGTATATATATGTATATACACGTACGTGTTGGACACTTTGTATATATATGTATATACACGTACGTGTTGGACGCGTTGTATATATATGTATATACACGTACGTGTTGGACGCGTTGTATATATATGTATATACACGTACGTGTTGGACACGTTGTATATATATGTATATACACGTACGTGTTGGACACGTACATATGTGTATATATACACGTACGTGTTGGACACGTTGTATATATATGTATATACACGTACGTGTTGGACACGTTGTATATATATGTATATACACGTACGTGTTGGACACGTTGAATATATATGTATATACACGTACGTGTTGGACACGTTGTATATATATGTATATACACGTACGTGTTGGACACGTTGTATATATATGTATATACACGTACGTGTTGGACACGTTGTATATATATGTATATACACGTACGTGTTGGACACGTTGTATATATATGTATATACACGTACGTGTTGGACACGTTGTATATATATGTATATACACGTACGTGTTGGACACGTTGTATATATATGTATATACACGTACGTGTTGGACACGTTGTATATATATGTATATACACGTACGTGTTGGACACGTTGTATATATATGTATATACACGTACGTGTTGGACACGTTGTATATATATGTATATACACGTACGTGTTGGACACGTATATATTTGTATATATACACGTACGTGTTGGACACGTTATATATATATGTATATACACGTACGTGTTGGACGCGTTGTATATATATGTATATACACGTACGTGTTGGACACGTTGTATATATATGTATATACACGTACGTGTTGGACACGTTGTGTATATATGTATATGCACGTACGTGTTGGACACGTTGTATATATATGTATATACACGTACGTGTTGGACGCGTTGTATATATATGTATATACACGTACGTGTTGGACGCGTTGTATATATATGTATATACACGTACGTGTTGGACACGTATATATGTGTATATATACACGTACGTGTTGGACACGTTGTATATATATGTATATACACATACGTGTTGGACACGTTATATATATATGTATATACACGTACGTGTTGGACGCGTTGTATATATATGTATATACACGTACGTGTTGGACACGTTGTATATATATGTATATACACGTACGTGTTGGACACGTTGTGTATATATGTATATGCACGTACGTGTTGGACACGTATATATGTGTATATATACACGTACGTGTTGGACACGTTGTATATATATGTATATACACTTACGGGTTGGACGCGTTGTATATATATGTATATGCACGTACGTGTTGGACACGTTGTATATATATGTATATACACGTACGTGTTGGACACGTTGTATATATATGTATATACACGTACGTGTTGGACACGTTGTATATATATGTATATACACGTACGTGTTGGACACGTTGTATATATATGTATATACACGTACGTGTTGGACACGTTGTATATATATGTATATACACGTACGTGTTGGACACGTTGTATATATATGTATATACACGTACGTGTTGGACGCGTTGTATATATATGTATATACACGTACGTGTTGGACACGTTGTATATATATGTATATACACGTACGTGTTGGACACGTTGTATATATATGTATATACACGTACGTGTTGGACACGTTGTATATATATGTATATACACGTACGTGTTGGACACGTTGTATATATATGTATATACACGTACGTGTTGGACACGTTTATATGTGTATATATACACGTACGTGTTGGACACGTTGTCTATATATGTATATACACGTACGTGTTGGACGCGTTGTATATATATGTATATACACGTACGTGTTGGACGCGTTGTATATATATGTATATACACGTACGTGTTGGACACGTTGTATATATATGTATATACACGTACGTGTTGGACACGATATATATATATATGTATATACACATACGTGTTGGACACGTTGTATATATATGCATATAAACGTACGTGTTGGACACGTTGTATATATATGTATATACACGTACGTTTGTATATATATGTATATACACGTACGTGTTGGTCACGTTGTATATATATGTATATACACGTACGTGTTGGACACGTTGTGTATATATGTATATACGTACGTGTTGGACACGTTGTGTATATATGTATATACACGTACGTGTTGGACACGTATATATGTGTATATATACACGTACGTGTTGGACACGTTGTATATATATGTATATACACTTACGTGTTGGACACGTTGTATATATATGTATATACACTTACGTGTTGGACACGTTGTATATATATGTATATACACGTACGTGTTGGACACGTTGTATATATATGTATATACACTTACGTGTTGGACACGTTGTATATATATGTATATACACTTACGTGTTGGACACGTTGTATATATATGTATATACACGTACGTGTTGGACGCGTTGTATATATATGTATATACACGTACGTGTTGGACACGTATATATGTGTATATATACACGTACGTGTTGGACACGTTGTATATATATGTATATACACATACGTGTTGGACACGTTGTATATATATGTATATACACGTACGTGTTGGACACGTTGTATATTTATGTATATACACGTACGTGTTGGACACGTTGTATATATATGTATATACACGTACGTGTTGGACACGTTGTATATATATGTATATACACGTACGTGTTGGACACGTTGTATATATATGTATATACACGTACGTGTTGGACGCGTTGTATATATATGTATATACACGTACGTGTTGGACACGTATATATGTGTATATATACACGTACGTGTTGGACACGTTATATATATATGTATATACACGTACGTGTTGGACGCGTTGTATATATATGTATATACACATACGTGTTGGACACGTTGTATATATATGTATATACACGTACGTGTTGGACACGTTGTATATATATGTATATACACGTACGTGTTGGACACGTTATATATATATGTATATACACGTACGTGTTGGACGCGTTGTATATATATGTATATACACGTACGTGTTGGACACGTTGTATATATATGCATATACACGTACGTGTTGGACACGTTGTATATATATGCATATACACGTACGTGTTGGACACGTTGTATATATATGTATATACACGTACGTGTTGGACACGTTGTATATATATGTATATACACGTACGTGTTGGACACGTTGTATATATATGTATATACACGTACGTGTTGGACACGTTGTATATATATGTATATACACGTACGTGTTGGACACGTTGTATATATATGTATATACACGTACGTGTTGGACACGTTTATATGTGTATATATACACGTACGTGTTGGACACGTTGTCTATATATGTATATACACGTACGTGTTGGACGCGTTGTATATATATGTATATACACGTACGTGTTGGACGCGTTGTATATATATGTATATACACGTACGTGTTGGACACGTTGTATATATATGTATATACACGTACGTGTTGGACACGATATATATATATATGTATATACACATACGTGTTGGACACGTTGTATATATATGCATATACACGTACGTGTTGGACACGTTGTATATATATGTATATACACGTACGTTTGTATATATATGTATATACACGTACGTGTTGGTCACGTTGTATATATATGTATATACACGTACGTGTTGGACACGTTGTATATATATATATACACGTACGTGTTGGACACGTTGTGTATATATGTATATACACGTACGTGTTGGACACGTATATATGTGTATATATACACGTACGATTTGGACACGTTGTATATATATGTATATACACTTACTTGTTGGACACGTTGTATATATATGTATATACACTTACGTGTTGGACACGTTGTATATATATGTATATACACGTACGTGTTGGACACGTTGTATATATATGTATATACACTTACGTGTTGGACACGTTGTATATATATGTATATACACTTACGTGTTGGACACGTTGTATATATATGTATATACACGTACGTGTTGGACACGTTGTATATATATGTATATACACGTACGTGTTGGACACGTTGTATATATATGTATATACACGTACGTGTTGGACGCGTTGTATATATATGTATATACACGTACGTGTTGGACACGTATATATGTGTATATATACACGTACGTGTTGGACACGTTGTATATATATGTATATACACATACGTGTTGGACACGTATATATATGTATATACACGTACGTGTTGGACACGTTGTATATATATGTATATACACGTACGTGTTGGACACGTTGTATATATATGTATATACACGTACGTGTTGGACACGTTGTATATATATGTATATACACGTACGTGTTGGACACGTTGTATATATATGTATATACACGTACGTGTTGGACACGTTGTATATATATGTATATACACGTACGTGTTGGACACGTTGTATATATATGTATATACACGTACGTGTTGGACGCGTTGTATATATATGTATATACACGTACGTGTTGGACACGTATATATGTGTATATATACACGTACGTGTTGGACACGTTATATATATATGTATATACACGTACGTGTTGGACGCGTTGTATATATATGTATATACACGTACGTGTTGGACACGTATATATGTGTATATATACACGTACGTGTTGGACACGTTGTATATATATGTATATACACTTACGTGTTGGACACGTTGTGTATATATGTATATACACGTACGTGTTGGACACGTACATATGTGTATATATACACGTACGTGTTGGACACGTTGTATATATATGTATATACACTTACGTGTTGGACACGTTGTATATATATGTATATACACTTACGTGTTGGACACGTTGTATATATATGTATATACACGTACGTGTTGGACACGTTTATATGTGTATATATACACGTACGTGTTGGACACGTTGTCTATATATGTATATACACGTACGTGTTGGACGCGTTGTATATATATGTATATACACGTACGTGTTGGACACTTTGTATATATATGTATATACACGTACGTGTTGGACGCGTTGTATATATATGTATATACACGTACGTGTTGGACGCGTTGTATATATATGTATATACACGTACGTGTTGGACACGTTGTATATATATGTATATACACGTACGTGTTGGACACGTACATATGTGTATATATACACGTACGTGTTGGACACGTTGTATATATATGTATATACACGTACGTGTTGGACACGTTGTATATATATGTATATACACGTACGTGTTGGACACGTTGAATATATATGTATATACACGTACGTGTTGGACACGTTGTATATATATGTATATACACGTACGTGTTGGACGCGTTGTATATATATGTATATACACGTACGTGTTGGACACTTTGTATATATATGTATATACACGTACGTGTTGGACGCGTTGTATATATATGTATATACACGTACGTGTTGGACGCGTTGTATATATATGTATATACACGTACGTGTTGGACACGTTGTATATATATGTATATACACGTACGTGTTGGACACGTACATATGTGTATATATACACGTACGTGTTGGACACGTTGTATATATATGTATATACACGTACGTGTTGGACACGTTGTATATATATGTATATACACGTACGTGTTGGACACGTTGAATATATATGTATATACACGTACGTGTTGGACACGTTGTATATATATGTATATACACGTACGTGTTGGACACGTTGTATATATATGTATATACACGTACGTGTTGGACACGTTGTATATATATGTATATACACGTACGTGTTGGACACGTTGTATATATATGTATATACACGTACGTGTTGGACACGTTGTATATATATGTATATACACGTACGTGTTGGACACGTTGTATATATATGTATATACACGTACGTGTTGGACACGTTGTATATATATGTATATACACGTACGTGTTGGACACGTATATATTTGTATATATACACGTACGTGTTGGACACGTTATATATATATGTATATACACGTACGTGTTGGACGCGTTGTATATATATGTATATACACGTACGTGTTGGACACGTTGTATATATATGTATATACACGTACGTGTTGGACACGTTGTGTATATATGTATATGCACGTACGTGTTGGACACGTATATATGTGTATATATACACGTACGTGTTGGACACGTTGTATATATATGTATATACACTTACGGGTTGGACGCGTTGTATATATATGTATATGCACGTACGTGTTGGACACGTTGTATATATATGTATATACACGTACGTGTTGGACACGTTGTATATATATGTATATACACGTACGTGTTGGACGCGTTGTATATATATGTATATACACGTACGTGTTGGACACGTTGTATATATATGTATATACACGTACGTGTTGGACACGTTGTATATATATGTATATACACGTACGTGTTGGACACGTTGTATATATATGTATATACACGTACGTGTTGGACACGTTGTATATATATGTATATACACGTACGTGTTGGACACGTTTATATGTGTATATATACACGTACGTGTTGGACACGTTGTCTATATATGTATATACACGTACGTGTTGGACGCGTTGTATATATATGTATATACACGTACGTGTTGGACGCGTTGTATATATATGTATATACACGTACGTGTTGGACACGTTGTATATATATGTATATGCACGTACGTGTTGGACACGATATATATATATATGTATATACACATACGTGTTGGACACGTTGTATATATATGCATATAAACGTACGTGTTGGACACGTTGTATATATATGTATATACACGTACGTTTGTATATATATGTATATACACGTACGTGTTGGTCACGTTGTATATATATGTATATACACGTACGTGTTGGACACGTTGTATATATATATATACACGTACGTGTTGGACACGTTGTGTATATATGTATATACACGTACGTGTTGGACACGTATATATGTGTATATATACACGTACGTGTTGGACACGTTGTATATATATGTATATACACTTACGTGTTGGACACGTTGTATATATATGTATATACACTTACGTGTTGGACACGTTGTATATATATGTATATACACGTACGTGTTGGACACGTTGTATATATATGTATATACACTTACGTGTTGGACACGTTGTATATATATGTATATACACTTACGTGTTGGACACGTTGTATATATATGTATATACACGTACGTGTTGGACACGTTGTATATATATGTATATACACGTACGTGTTGGACACGTTGTATATATATGTATATACACGTACGTGTTGGACGCGTTGTATATATATGTATATACACGTACGTGTTGGACGCGTTGTATATATATGTATATACACGTACGTGTTGGACACGTATATATGTGTATATATACACGTACGTGTTGGACACGTTGTATATATATGTATATACACATACGTGTTGGACACGTTATATATATATGTATATACACGTACGTGTTGGACGCGTTGTATATATATGTATATACACGTACGTGTTGGACACGTTGTATATATATGTATATACACGTACGTGTTGGACACGTTGTGTATATATGTATATGCACGTACGTGTTGGACACGTATATATGTGTATATATACACGTACGTGTTGGACACGTTGTATATATATGTATATACACTTACGGGTTGGACGCGTTGTATATATATGTATATGCACGTACGTGTTGGACACGTTGTATATATATGTATATACACGTACGTGTTGGACACGTTGTATATATATGTATATACACGTACGTGTTGGACACGTTGTATATATATGTATATACACGTACGTGTTGGACACGTTGTATATATATGTATATACACGTACGTGTTGGACACGTTGTATATATATGTATATACACGTACGTGTTGGACACGTTGTATATATATGTATATACACGTACGTGTTGGACGCGTTGTATATATATGTATATACACGTACGTGTTGGACACGTTGTGTATATATGTATATACACGTACGTGTTGGACACGTTGTATATATATGTATATACACGTACGTGTTGGACACGTTGTATATATATGTATATACACGTACGTGTTGGACACGTTGTATATATATGTATATACACGTACGTGTTGGACACGTTTATATGTGTATATATACACGTACGTGTTGGACACGTTGTCTATATATGTATATACACGTACGTGTTGGACGCGTTGTATATATATGTATATACACGTACGTGTTGGACGCGTTGTATATATATGTATATACACGTACGTGTTGGACACGTTGTATATATATGTATATACACGTACGTGTTGGACACGATATATATATATATGTATATACACATACGTGTTGGACACGTTGTATATATATGCATATAAACGTACGTGTTGGACACGTTGTATATATATGTATATACACGTACGTTTGTATATATATGTATATACACGTACGTGTTGGTCACGTTGTATATATATGTATATACACGTACGTGTTGGACACGTTGTATATATATATATATACGTACGTGTTGGACACGTTGTGTATATATGTATATACACGTACGTGTTGGACACGTATATATGTGTATATATACACGTACGTGTTGGACACGTTGTATATATATGTATATACACTTACGTGTTGGACACGTTGTATATATATGTATATACACTTACGTGTTGGACACGTTGTATATATATGTATATACACGTACGTGTTGGACACGTTGTATATATATGTATATACACTTACGTGTTGGACACGTTGTATATATATGTATATACACTTACGTGTTGGACACGTTGTATATATATGTATATACACGTACGTGTTGGACACGTTGTATATATATGTATATACACGTACGTGTTGGACACGTTGTATATATATGTATATACACGTACGTGTTGGACGCGTTGTATATATATGTATATACACGTACGTGTTGGACACGTATATATGTGTATATATACACGTACGTGTTGGACACGTTGTATATATATGTATATACACTTACGGGTTGGACGCGTTGTATATATATGTATATGCACGTACGTGTTGGACACGTTGTATATATATGTATATACACGTACGTGTTGGACACGTTGTATATATATGTATATACACGTACGTGTTGGACACGTTGTATATATATGTATATACACGTACGTGTTGGACACGTTGTATATATATGTATATACACGTACGTGTTGGACACGTTGTATATATATGTATATACACGTACGTGTTGGACGCGTTGTATATATATGTATATACACGTACGTGTTGGACACGTTGTATATATATGTATATACACGTACGTGTTGGACACGTTGTATATATATGTATATACACGTACGTGTTGGACACGTTGTATATATATGTATATACACGTACGTGTTGGACACGTTGTATATATATGTATATACACGTACGTGTTGGACACGTTGTATATATATGTATATACACGTACGTGTTGGACACGTTTATATGTGTATATATACACGTACGTGTTGGACACGTTGTCTATATATGTATATACACGTACGTGTTGGACGCGTTGTATATATATGTATATACACGTACGTGTTGGACGCGTTGTATATATATGTATATACACGTACGTGTTGGACACGTTGTATATATATGTATATACACGTACGTGTTGGACACGATATATATATATATGTATATACACATACGTGTTGGACACGTTGTATATATATGCATATAAACGTACGTGTTGGACACGTTGTATATATATGTATATACACGTACGTTTGTATATATATGTATATACACGTACGTGTTGGTCACGTTGTATATATATGTATATACACGTACGTGTTGGACACGTTGTATATATATATATATACGTACGTGTTGGACACGTTGTATATATATGCATATAAACGTACGTGTTGGACACGTTGTATATATATGTATATACACGTACGTTTGTATATATATGTATATACACGTACGTGTTGGTCACGTTGTATATATATGTATATACACGTACGTGTTGGTCACGTTGTATATATATGTATATACACGTACGTGTTGGACACGTTGTATATATATGTATATACACTTACGGGTTGGACGCGTTGTATATATATGTATATGCACGTACGTGTTGGACACGTTGTATATATATGTATATACACGTACGTGTTGGACACGTTGTATATATATGTATATACACGTACGTGTTGGACACGTTGTATATATATGTATATACACGTACGTGTTGGACACGTTGTATATATATGTATATACACGTACGTGTTGGACACGTTGTATATATATGTATATACACGTACGTGTTGGACGCGTTGTATATATATGTATATACACGTACGTGTTGGACACGTTGTATATATATGTATATACACGTACGTGTTGGACACGTTGTATATATATGTATATACACGTACGTGTTGGACACGTTGTATATATATGTATATACACGTACGTGTTGGACACGTTGTATATATATGTATATACACGTACGTGTTGGACACGTTGTATATATATGTATATACACGTACGTGTTGGACACGTTTATATGTGTATATATACACGTACGTGTTGGACACGTTGTCTATATATGTATATACACGTACGTGTTGGACGCGTTGTATATATATGTATATACACGTACGTGTTGGACGCGTTGTATATATATGTATATACACGTACGTGTTGGACACGTTGTATATATATGTATATACACGTACGTGTTGGACACGATATATATATATATGTATATACACATACGTGTTGGACACGTTGTATATATATGCATATAAACGTACGTGTTGGACACGTTGTATATATATGTATATACACGTACGTTTGTATATATATGTATATACACGTACGTGTTGGTCACGTTGTATATATATGTATATACACGTACGTGTTGGACACGTTGTATATATATATATATACGTACGTGTTGGACACGTTGTGTATATATGTATATACACGTACGTGTTGGACACGTATATATGTGTATATATACACGTACGTGTTGGACACGTTGTATATATATGTATATACACTTACGTGTTGGACACGTTGTATATATATGTATATACACTTACGTGTTGGACACGTTGTATATATATGTATATACACGTACGTGTTGGACACGTTGTATATATATGTATATACACTTACGTGTTGGACACGTTGTATATATATGTATATACACTTACGTGTTGGACACGTTGTATATATATGTATATACACGTACGTGTTGGACACGTTGTATATATATGTATATACACGTACGTGTTGGACACGTTGTATATATATGTATATACACGTACGTGTTGGACGCGTTGTATATATATGTATATACACGTACGTGTTGGACACGTATATATGTGTATATATACACGTACGTGTTGGACACGTTGTATATATATGTATATACACATACGTGTTGGACACGTTGTATATATATGCATATACACGTACGTGTTGGACACGTTGTATATTTATGTATATACACGTACGTGTTGGACACGTTGTATATATATGTATATACACGTACGTGTTGGACACGTTGTATATATATGTATATACACGTACGTGTTGGACACGTTGTATATATATGTATATACACGTACGTGTTGGACGCATTGTATATATATGTATATACACGTACGTGTTGGACACGTATATATGTGTATATATACACGTACGTGTTGGACACGTTATATATATATGTATATACACGTACGTGTTGGACGCGTTGTATATATATGTATATACACATACGTGTTGGACACGTTGTATATATATGTATATACACGTACGTGTTGGACACGTTGTATATATATGTATATACACGTACGTGTTGGACACGTTATATATATATGTATATACACGTACGTGTTGGACGCGTTGTATATATATGTATATACACGTACGTGTTGGACACGTTGTATATATATGCATATACACGTACGTGTTGGACACGTTGTATATATATGTATATACACGTACGTGTTGGACACGTTGTATATATATGTATATACACGTACGTGTTGGACACGTTGTATATATATGTATATACACGTACGTGTTGGACACGTTGTATATATATGTATATACACGTACGTGTTGGACACGTTTATATGTGTATATATACACGTACGTGTTGGACACGTTGTCTATATATGTATATACACGTACGTGTTGGACGCGTTGTATATATATGTATATACACGTACGTGTTGGACGCGTTGTATATATATGTATATACACGTACGTGTTGGACACGTTGTATATATATGTATATACACGTACGTGTTGGACACGTTGTATATATATGTATATACACGTACGTGTTGGACACGATATATATATATATGTATATACACATACGTGTTGGACACGTTGTATATATATGCATATACACGTACGTGTTGGACACGTTGTATATATATGTATATACACGTACGTTTGTATATATATGTATATACACGTACGTGTTGGTCACGTTGTATATATATGTATATACACGTACGTGTTGGACACGTTGTATATATATATATACACGTACGTGTTGGACACGTTGTGTATATATGTATATACACGTACGTGTTGGACACGTATATATGTGTATATATACACGTACGTGTTGGACACGTTGTATATATATGTATATACACTTACTTGTTGGACACGTTGTATATATATGTATATACACTTACGTGTTGGACACGTTGTATATATATGTATATACACGTACGTGTTGGACACGTTGTATATATATGTATATACACTTACGTGTTGGACACGTTGTATATATATGTATATACACTTACGTGTTGGACACGTTGTATATATATGTATATACACGTACGTGTTGGACACGTTGTATATATATGTATATACACGTACGTGTTGGACACGTTGTATATATATGTATATACACGTACGTGTTGGACGCGTTGTATATATATGTATATACACGTACGTGTTGGACACGTATATATGTGTATATATACACGTACGTGTTGGACACGTTGTATATATATGTATATACACATACGTGTTGGACACGTTGTATATATATGTATATACACGTACGTGTTGGACACGTTGTATATATATGTATATACACGTACGTGTTGGACACGTTGTATATATATGTATATACACGTACGTGTTGGACACGTTGTATATATATGTATATACACGTACGTGTTGGACACGTTGTATATATATGTATATACACGTACGTGTTGGACGCGTTGTATATATATGTATATACACGTACGTGTTGGACACGTATATATGTGTATATATACACGTACGTGTTGGACACGTTATATATATATGTATATACACGTACGTGTTGGACGCGTTGTATATATATGTATATACACGTACGTGTTGGACACGTTGTATATATATGTATATACACGTACGTGTTGGACACGTTGTATATATATGTATATACACGTACGTGTTGGACACGTTGTATATATATGTATATACACGTACGTGTTGGACACGTTGTATATATATGTATATACACGTACGTGTTGGACACGTTGTATATATATGTATATACACGTACGTGTTGGACACGTATATATGTGTATATATACACGTACGTGTTGGACACGTTGTATATATATGTATATACACGTACGTGTTGGACGCGTTGTATATATATGTATATACACGTACGTGTTGGACGCGTTGTATATATATGTATATACACGTACGTGTTGGACACGTTGTATATATATGTATATACACGTATGTGTTGGACACCATATATATATATATGTATATACACATACGTGTTGGACACGTTGTATATATATGCATATACACGTACGTGTTGGACACGTTGTATATATATGTATATACACGTACGTTTGTATATATATGTATATACACGTACGTGTTGGTCACGTTGTATATATATGTATATACACGTACGTGTTGGACACGTTGTATATATATATATACACGTACGTGTTGGACACGTTGTGTATATATGTATATACACGTACGTGTTGGACACGTATATATGTGTATATATACACGTACGTGTTGGACACGTTGTATATATATGTATATACACGTACGTGTTGGACACGTTGTATATATATGTATATACACGTACGTGTTGGACACGTTGTATATATATGTATATACACGTACGTGTTGGACGCGTTGTATATATATGTATATACACGTACGTGTTGGACACGTTGTATATATATGTATATACACGTACGTGTTGGACACGTATATATGTGTATATATACACGTACGTGTTGGACACGTTGTATATATATGTATATACACTTACGTGTTGGACACGTTGTATATATATGTATATACACGTACGTGTTGGACACGTTGTATATATATGTATATACACGTACGTGTTGGACACGTTGTATATATATGTATATACACGTACGTGTTGGACACGTTGTATATATATGTATATACACGTACGTGTTGGACGCGTTGTATATATATGTATATACACGTACGTGTTGGACACGTTGTATATATATGTATATACACGTACGTGTTGGACGCGTTGTATATATATGTATATACACGTACGTGTTGGACACGTTGTATATATATGTATATACACGTACGTGTTGGACACGTATATATGTGTATATATACACGTACGTGTTGGACACGTTGTATATATATGTATATACACATACGTGTTGGACACGTTGTATATATATGTATATACACGTACGTGTTGGACACGTTGTATATATATGTATATACACGTACGTGTTGGACACGTTGTATATATATGTATATACACGTACGTGTTGGACACGTTGTATATATATGTATATACACGTACGTGTTGGACACGTTGTATATATAGGTATATACACGTACGTGTTGGACGCGTTGTATATATATGTATATATAGGTATATACACGTACGTGTTGGACACGTATATATGTGTATATATACACGTACGTGTTGGACACGTTGTATATATATGTATATACACGTACGTGTTGGACGCGTTGTATATATATGTATATACACGTACGTGTTGGACGCGTTGTATATATATGTATATACACGTACGTGTTGGACGCGTTGTATATATATGTATATACACGTACGTGTTGGACACGTTGTATATATATGTATATACACGTACGTGTTGGACACGTTGTATATATATGTATATACACGTACGTGTTGGACACGTATATATGTGTATATATACACGTACGTGTTGGACACGTTGTATATATATGTATATACACGTACGTGTTGGACGCGTTGTATATATATGTATATACACGTACGTGTTGGACGCGTTGTATATATATGTATATACACGTACGTGTTGGACACGTTGTATATATATGTATATACACGTACGTGTTGGACACGATATATATATATATGTATATACACATACGTGTTGGACACGTTGTATATATATGCATATACACGTACGTGTTGGACACGTTGTATATATATGTATATACACGTACGTTTGTATATATATGTATAAACACGTACGTGTTGGACACGTTGTATATATATGTATATACACGTACGTGTTGGACGCGTTGTATATATATGTATATACACGTACGTGTTGGACGCGTTGTATATATATGTATATACACGTACGTGTTGGACACGTTGTATATATATGTATATACACGTACGTGTTGGACACCATATATATATATATGTATATACACATACGTGTTGGACACGTTGTATATATATGCATATACACGTACGTGTTGGACACGTTGTATATATATGTATATACACGTACGTTTGTATATATATGTATATACACGTACGTGTTGGTCACGTTGTATATATATGTATATACACGTACGTGTTGGACACGTTGTATATATATATATACACGTACGTGTTGGACACGTTGTGTATATATGTATATACACGTACGTGTTGGACACGTATATATGTGTATATATACACGTACGTGTTGGACACGTTGTATATATATGTATATACACGTACGTGTTGGACACGTTGTATATATATGTATATACACGTACGTGTTGGACACGTTGTATATATATGTATATACACGTACGTGTTGGACGCGTTGTATATATATGTATATACACGTACGTGTTGGACACGTTGTATATATATGTATATACACGTACGTGTTGGACACGTATATATGTGTATATATACACGTACGTGTTGGACACGTTGTATATATATGTATATACACTTACGTGTTGGACACGTTGTATATATATGTATATACACGTACGTGTTGGACACGTTGTATATATATGTATATACACGTACGTGTTGGACACGTTGTATATATATGTATATACACGTACGTGTTGGACACGTTGTATATATATGTATATACACGTACGTGTTGGACGCGTTGTATATATATGTATATACACGTACGTGTTGGACACGTTGTATATATATGTATATACACGTACGTGTTGGACGCGTTGTATATATATGTATATACACGTACGTGTTGGACACGTTGTATATATATGTATATACACGTACGTGTTGGACACGTATATATGTGTATATATACACGTACGTGTTGGACACGTTGTATATATATGTATATACACATACGTGTTGGACACGTTGTATATATATGTATATACACGTACGTGTTGGACACGTTGTATATATATGTATATACACGTACGTGTTGGACACGTTGTATATATATGTATATACACGTACGTGTTGGACACGTTGTATATATATGTATATACACGTACGTGTTGGACACGTTGTATATATAGGTATATACACGTACGTGTTGGACGCGTTGTATATATATGTATATATAGGTATATACACGTACGTGTTGGACACGTATATATGTGTATATATACACGTACGTGTTGGACACGTTGTATATATATGTATATACACGTACGTGTTGGACGCGTTGTATATATATGTATATACACGTACGTGTTGGACGCGTTGTATATATATGTATATACACGTACGTGTTGGACGCGTTGTATATATATGTATATACACGTACGTGTTGGACACGTTGTATATATATGTATATACACGTACGTGTTGGACACGTTGTATATATATGTATATACACGTACGTGTTGGACACGTATATATGTGTATATATACACGTACGTGTTGGACACGTTGTATATATATGTATATACACGTACGTGTTGGACGCGTTGTATATATATGTATATACACGTACGTGTTGGACGCGTTGTATATATATGTATATACACGTACGTGTTGGACACGTTGTATATATATGTATATACACGTACGTGTTGGACACGATATATATATATATGTATATACACATACGTGTTGGACACGTTGTATATATATGCATATACACGTACGTGTTGGACACGTTGTATATATATGTATATACACGTACGTTTGTATATATATGTATAAACACGTACGTGTTGGACACGTTGTATATATATGTATATACACGTACGTGTTGGACGCGTTGTATATATATGTATATACACGTACGTGTTGGACGCGTTGTATATATATGTATATACACGTACGTGTTGGACACGTTGTATATATATGCATATACACGTACGTGTTGGACACCATATATATATATATGTATATACACATACGTGTTGGACACGTTGTATATATATGCATATACACGTACGTGTTGGACACGTTGTATATATATGTATATACACGTACGTTTGTATATATATGTATATACACGTACGTGTTGGTCACGTTGTATATATATGTATATACACGTACGTGTTGGACACGTTGTATATATATATATACACGTACGTGTTGGAAACGTTGTGTATATATGTATATACACGTACGTGTTGGACACGTATATATGTGTATATATACACGTACGTGTTGGACACGTTGTATATATATGTATATACACGTACGTGTTGGACACGTTGTATATATATGTATATACACGTACGTGTTGGACACGTTGTATATATATGTATATACACGTACGTGTTGGACGCGTTGTATATATATGTATATACACGTACGTGTTGGACACGTTGTATATATATGTATATACACGTACGTGTTGGACACGTATATATGTGTATATATACACGTACGTGTTGGACACGTTGTATATATATGTATATACACTTACGTGTTGGACACGTTGTATATATATGTATATACACGTACGTGTTGGACACGTTGTATATATATGTATATACACGTACGTGTTGGACACGTTGTATATATATGTATATACACGTACGTGTTGGACACGTTGTATATATATGTATATACACGTACGTGTTGGACGCGTTGTATATATATGTATATACACGTACGTGTTGGACACGTTGTATATATATGTATATACACGTACGTGTTGGACGCGTTGTATATATATGTATATACACGTACGTGTTGGACACGTTGTATATATATGTATATACACGTACGTGTTGGACACGTATATATGTGTATATATACACGTACGTGTTGGACACGTTGTATATATATGTATATACACATACGTGTTGGACACGTTGTATATATATGTATATACACGTACGTGTTGGACACGTTGTATATATATGTATATACACGTACGTGTTGGACACGTTGTATATATATGTATATACACGTACGTGTTGGACACGTTGTATATATATGTATATACACGTACGTGTTGGACACGTTGTATATATAGGTATATACACGTACGTGTTGGACGCGTTGTATATATATGTATATATAGGTATATACACGTACGTGTTGGACACGTATATATGTGTATATATACACGTACGTGTTGGACACGTTGTATATATATGTATATACACGTACGTGTTGGACGCGTTGTATATATATGTATATACACGTACGTGTTGGACGCGTTGTATATATATGTATATACACGTACGTGTTGGACACGTTGTATATATATGTATATACACGTACGTGTTGGACGCGTTGTATATATATGTATATACACGTACGTGTTGGACGCGTTGTATATATATGTATATACACGTACGTGTTGGACACGTTGTATATATATGTATATACACGTACGTGTTGGACACGATATATATATATATGTATATACACATACGTGTTGGACACGTTGTATATATATGCATATACACGTACGTGTTGGACACGTTGTATATATATGTATATACACGTACGTTTGTATATATATGTATAAACACGTACGTGTTGGTCACGTTGTATATATATGTATATACACGTACGTGTTGGACACGTTGTATATATATATATATACACGTACGTGTTGGACACGTTGTGTATATATGTATATACACGTACGTGTTGGACACGTATATATGTGTATATATACACGTACGTGTTGGACACGTTGTATATATATGTATATACACGTACGTGTTGGACACGTTGTATATATATGTATATACACGTACGTGTTGGACACGTTGTATATATATGTATATACACGTACGTGTTGGACGCGTTGTATATATATGTATATACACGTACGTGTTGGACACGTTGTATATATATGTATATACACGTACGTGTTGGACACGTATATATGTGTATATATACACGTACGTGTTGGACACGTTGTATATATATGTATATACACTTACGTGTTGGACACGTTGTATATATATGTATATACACGTACGTGTTGAACACGTTGTATATATATGTATATACACGTACGTGTTGGACACGTTGTATATATATGTATATACACGTACGTGTTGGACACGTTGTATATATATGTATATACACGTACGTGTTGGACGCGTTGTATATATATGTATATACACGTACGTGTTGGACACGTTGTATATATATGTATATACACGTACGTGTTGGACACGTATATATGTGTATATATACACGTACGTGTTGGACACGTTGTATATATATGTATATACACATACGTGTTGGACACGTTGTATATATATGTATATACACGTACGTGTTGGACACGTTGTATATATATGTATATACACGTACGTTTGTATATATATGTATATACACGTACGTGTTGGTCACGTTGTATATATATGTATATACACGTACGTGTTGGACACGTTGTATATATATATATACACGTACGTGTTGGACACGTTGTGTATATATGTATATACACGTACGTGTTGGACACGTATATATGTGTATATATACACGTACGTGTTGGACACGTTGTATATATATGTATATACACGTACGTGTTGGACACGTTGTATATATATGTATATACACGTACGTGTTGGACACGTTGTATATATATGTATATACACGTACGTGTTGGACGCGTTGTATATATATGTATATACACGTACGTGTTGGACACGTTGTATATATATGTATATACACGTACGTGTTGGACACGTATATATGTGTATATATACACGTACGTGTTGGACACGTTGTATATATATGTATATACACTTACGTGTTGGACACGTTGTATATATATGTATATACACGTACGTGTTGGACACGTTGTATATATATGTATATACACGTACGTGTTGGACACGTTGTATATATATGTATATACACGTACGTGTTGGACACGTTGTATATATATGTATATACACGTACGTGTTGGACGCGTTGTATATATATGTATATACACGTACGTGTTGGACACGTTGTATATATATGTATATACACGTACGTGTTGGACACGTATATATGTGTATATATACACGTACGTGTTGGACACGTTGTATATATATGTATATACACATACGTGTTGGACACGTTGTATATATATGTATATACACGTACGTGTTGGACACGTTGTATATATATGTATATACACGTACGTGTTGGACACGTTGTATATATATGTATATACACGTACGTGTTGGACACGTTGTATATATATGTATATACACGTACGTGTTGGACACGTTGTATATATATGTATATACACGTACGTGTTGGACACGTTGTATATATAGGTATATACACGGACGTGTTGGACGCGTTGTATATATATGTATATATAGGTATATACACGTACGTGTTGGACACGTATATATGTGTATATATACACGTACGTGTTGGACACGTTGTATATATACGTATATACACGTACGTGTTGGACGCGTTGTATATATATGTATATACACGTACGTGTTGGACGCGTTGTATATATATGTATATACACGTACGTGTTGGACACGTTGTATATATATGTATATACACGTACGTGTTGGACACGTTGTGTATATATGTATATACACGTACGTGTTGGACACGTATATATGTGTATATATACACGTACGTGTTGGACACGTTGTATATATATGTATATACACGTACGTGTTGGACGCGTTGTATATATATGTATATACACGTACGTGTTGGACGCGTTGTATATATATGTATATACACGTACGTGTTGGACACGTTGTATATATATGTATATACACGTACGTGTTGGACACGATATATATATATATGTATATACACATACGTGTTGGACACGTTGTATATATATGTATATACACGTACGTGTTGGACACGATATATATATATATGTATATACACATACGTGTTGGACACGTTGTATATATATGCATATACACGTACGTGTTGGACACGTTGTATATATATGTATATACACGTACGTTTGTATATATATGTATAAACACGTACGTGTTGGTCACGTTGTATATATATGTATATACACGTACGTGTTGGACACGTTGTATATATATATATATACACGTACGTGTTGGACACGTTGTGTATATATGTATATACACGTACGTGTTGGACACGTATATATGTGTATATATACACGTACGTGTTGGACACGTTGTATATATATGTATATACACGTACGTGTTGGACACGTTGTATATATATGTATATACACGTACGTGTTGGACACGTTGTATATATATGTATATACACGTACGTGTTGGACGCGTTGTATATATATGTATATACACGTACGTGTTGGACACGTTGTATATATATGTATATACACGTACGTGTTGGACACGTATATATGTGTATATATACACGTACGTGTTGGACACGTTGTATATATATGTATATACACTTACGTGTTGGACACGTTGTATATATATGTATATACACGTACGTGTTGAACACGTTGTATATATATGTATATACACGTACGTGTTGGACACGTTGTATATATATGTATATACACGTACGTGTTGGACACGTTGTATATATATGTATATACACGTACGTGTTGGACGCGTTGTATATATATGTATATACACGTACGTGTTGGACACGTTGTATATATATGTATATACACGTACGTGTTGGACACGTATATATGTGTATATATACACGTACGTGTTGGACACGTTGTATATATATGTATATACACATACGTGTTGGACACGTTGTATATATATGTATATACACGTACGTGTTGGACACGTTGTATATATATGTATATACACGTACGTTTGTATATATATGTATATACACGTACGTGTTGGTCACGTTGTATATATATGTATATACACGTACGTGTTGGACACGTTGTATATATATATATACACGTACGTGTTGGACACGTTGTGTATATATGTATATACACGTACGTGTTGGACACGTATATATGTGTATATATACACGTACGTGTTGGACACGTTGTATATATATGTATATACACGTACGTGTTGGACACGTTGTATATATATGTATATACACGTACGTGTTGGACACGTTGTATATATATGTATATACACGTACGTGTTGGACGCGTTGTATATATATGTATATACACGTACGTGTTGGACACGTTGTATATATATGTATATACACGTACGTGTTGGACACGTATATATGTGTATATATACACGTACGTGTTGGACACGTTGTATATATATGTATATACACTTACGTGTTGGACACGTTGTATATATATGTATATACACGTACGTGTTGGACACGTTGTATATATATGTATATACACGTACGTGTTGGACACGTTGTATATATATGTATATACACGTACGTGTTGGACACGTTGTATATATATGTATATACACGTACGTGTTGGACGCGTTGTATATATATGTATATACACGTACGTGTTGGACACGTTGTATATATATGTATATACACGTACGTGTTGGACACGTATATATGTGTATATATACACGTACGTGTTGGACACGTTGTATATATATGTATATACACATACGTGTTGGACACGTTGTATATATATGTATATACACGTACGTGTTGGACACGTTGTATATATATGTATATACACGTACGTGTTGGACACGTTGTATATATATGTATATACACGTACGTGTTGGACACGTTGTATATATATGTATATACACGTACGTGTTGGACACGTTGTATATATATGTATATACACGTACGTGTTGGACACGTTGTATATATAGGTATATACACGGACGTGTTGGACGCGTTGTATATATATGTATATATAGGTATATACACGTACGTGTTGGACACGTATATATGTGTATATATACACGTACGTGTTGGACACGTTGTATATATACGTATATACACGTACGTGTTGGACGCGTTGTATATATATGTATATACACGTACGTGTTGGACGCGTTGTATATATATGTATATACACGTACGTGTTGGACACGTTGTATATATATGTATATACACGTACGTGTTGGACACGTTGTGTATATATGTATATACACGTACGTGTTGGACACGTATATATGTGTATATATACACGTACGTGTTGGACACGTTGTATATATATGTATATACACGTACGTGTTGGACGCGTTGTATATATATGTATATACACGTACGTGTTGGACGCGTTGTATATATATGTATATACACGTACGTGTTGGACACGTTGTATATATATGTATATACACGTACGTGTTGGACACGATATATATATATATGTATATACACATACGTGTTGGACACGTTGTATATATATGCATATACACGTACGTGTTGGACACGTTGTATATATATGTATATACACGTACGTTTGTATATATATGTATAAACACGTACGTGTTGGTCACGTTGTATATATATGTATATACACGTACGTGTTGGACACGTTGTATATATATATATATACGTACGTGTTGGACACGTTGTGTATATATGTATATACACGTACGTGTTGGACACGTATATATGTGTATATATACACGTACGTGTTGGACACGTTGTATATATATGTATATACACGTACGTGTTGGACACGTTGTATATATATGTATATACACGTACGTGTTGGACACGTTGTATATATATGTATATACACGTACGTGTTGGACGCGTTGTATATATATGTATATACACGTACGTGTTGGACACGTTGTATATATATGTATATACACGTACGTGTTGGACACGTATATATGTGTATATATACACGTACGTGTTGGACACGTTGTATATATATGTATATACACGTACGTGTTGGACACGTTGTATATATATATGTATATACACGTACGTGTTGGACACGTATATATGTGTATATATACACGTACGTGTTGGACACGTTGTATATATATGTATATACACATACGTGTTGGACACGTTGTATATATATGTATATACACGTACGTGTTGGACACGTTGTATATATATGTATATACACGTACGTGTTGGTCACGTTGTATATATATGTATATACACGTACGTGTTGGACACGTTGTATATATATGTATATACACGTACGTGTTGGACACGTTGTATATATAGGTATATACACGTACGTGTTGGACGCGTTGTATATATATGTATATATAGGTATATACACGTACGTGTTGGACACGTATATATGTGTATATATACACGTACGTGTTGGACACGTTGTATATATATGTATATACACGTACGTGTTGGACGCGTTGTATATATATGTATATACACGTACGTGTTGGACGCGTTGTATATATATGTATATACACGTACGTGTTGGACACGTTGTATATATATGTATATACACGTACGTGTTGGACACGATATATATATATATGTATATACACATACGTGTTGGACACGTTGTATATATATGCATATACACGTACGTGTTGGACACGTTGTATATATATGTATATACACGTACGTTTGTATATATATGTATATACACGTACGTGTTGGTCACGTTGTATATATATGTATATACACGTACGTGTTGGACACGTTGTATATATATGTATATACACGTACGTGTTGGACACGTTGTATATATATGTATATACACATACGTGTTGGACACGTTGTATATATATGTATATACACATACGTGTTGGACACGTTGTATATATATGTATATACACGTACGTGTTGGACACGTTGTATATATATGTATATACACGTACGTGTTGGACACGTTGTATATATATGTATATACACGTACGTGTTGGACACGTTGTATATATAGGTATATACACGTACGTGTTGGACGCGTTGTATATATATGTATATATAGGTATATACACGTACGTGTTGGACACGTATATATGTGTATATATACACGTACGTGTTGGACACGTTGTATATATATGTATATACACGTACGTGTTGGACGCGTTGTATATATATGTATATACACGTACGTGTTGGACGCGTTGTATATATATGTATATACACGTACGTGTTGGACGCGTTGTATATATATGTATATACACGTACGTGTTGGACACGTTGTATATATATGTATATACACGTACGTGTTGGACACGTTGTATATATATGTATATACACGTACGTGTTGGACACGTATATATGTGTATATATACACGTACGTGTTGGACACGTTGTATATATATGTATATACACGTACGTGTTGGACGCGTTGTATATATATGTATATACACGTACGTGTTGGACGCGTTGTATATATATGTATATACACGTACGTGTTGGACACGTTGTATATATATGTATATACACGTACGTGTTGGACACGATATATATATATATGTATATACACATACGTGTTGGACACGTTGTATATATATGCATATACACGTACGTGTTGGACACGTTGTATATATATGTATATACACGTACGTTTGTATATATATGTATAAACACGTACGTGTTGGTCACGTTGTATATATATGTATATACACGTACGTGTTGGACACGTTGTATATATATATATACACGTACGTGTTGGACACGTTGTGTATATATGTATATACACGTACGTGTTGGACACGTATATATGTGTATATATACACGTACGTGTTGGACACGTTGTATATATATGTATATACACGTACGTGTTGGACACGTTGTATATATATGTATATACACGTACGTGTTGGACACGTTGTATATATATGTATATACACGTACGTGTTGGACACGTTGTATATATATGTATATACACGTACGTGTTGGACGCGTTGTATATATATGTATATACACGTACGTGTTGGACACGTTGTATATATATGTATATACACGTACGTGTTGGACACGTATATATGTGTATATATACACGTACGTGTTGGACACGTTGTATATATATGTATATACACTTACGTGTTGGACACGTTGTATATATATGTATATACACGTACGTGTTGGACACGTTGTATATATATGTATATACACGTACGTGTTGGACACGTTGTATATATATGTATATACACGTACGTGTTGGACACGTTGTATATATATGTATATACACGTACGTGTTGGACACGTTGTATATATATGTATATACACGTACGTGTTGGACGCGTTGTATATATATGTATATACACGTACGTGTTGGACACGTTGTATATATATGTATATACACGTACGTGTTGGACACGTATATATGTGTATATATACACGTACGTGTTGGACACGTTGTATATATATGTATATACACATACGTGTTGGACACGTTGTATATATATGTATATACACGTACGTGTTGGACACGTTGTATATATATGTATATACACGTACGTGTTGGTCACGTTGTATATATATGTATATACACATACGTGTTGGACACGTTGTATATATATGCATATACACGTACGTGTTGGAAATGTTGTATATCTATGTATATACACGTACGTTTGTATATATATGTATATACACGTACGTGTTGGTCACGTTGTATATATATGTATATACACGTACGTGTTGGACACGTTGTATATATATGTATATACACGTACGTGTTGGACACGTTGTATATATATGTATATACACATACGTGTTGGACACGTTGTATATATATTATAAAGGATTTAAAAAGGTGAAGGCTACTATTTAATGAATTACGGTGGGGAATATGAGACTATAAGGACAAAAACCGTAAAAATGATAATTATTCCCTATGTAATTTAACATTAAGAGCCTATCCCTTTATGACTCCTAAATCCTTAATGTATTAGCTCCTATTACCGGTTGAAGCTACCAAACCGTTTCGGGTCAAGGGCCGAATCCTTATTAATTATGAATTAATTAGGCTTAATTATGAAATAATTAATGATGAGAAATTATGGACTAATCGGAATTAATTAATCTTTCTCAAGACAGGACCCTGGAGGGATTTATTGAACTTTAAAGACGAGAAAGTTATTACTATTAATTAAGGAAATACCGTAAACCCAATTAACTTAAATATAAAGAAGTATACCAATTAAAGGTATTTAGTAAACCAGTAAACCAAACTCAATTAAACTAAGTGAGTTAATTAGTGATTAAGTACCCTTAATCTACTAATTACTGAATTAAATACTATTCAGTACCCTTGAGCCAACCAATGCAATTAAATAATTAATATGCCATAAACCGGAGAGTTAACCATGGGAAGTACACTTAAAGATAATCCTAACCTTAATCAAGTACCCCCTTGAAACCCGGAAAGTCTAGGGCGACCCCCCAATTACCTAAACGGTTGGTTGCGTCCCCGACTCGGAGAAAGCACAACCTCCCGAAGGTACTCTTAGGGGTCCCCCTTTATATCCCAACAATAAGGAACGTTGACACAGACCTTTGACCCCTGACCTCTCAAGCGTAGACGACAGCGAGACTTGAGACGTGTAGACGTAGACGAAGGAAACCCGTAAGGACTCGAAGGACCGGACGCAGGGACTCGGAAACCGCTGAAGGAACGAAGGACCGGTTCTCGGAACAAAACCCTCGGTAAAGCCGCTACCAATATGGAAAGGGGCCCTTAGAGGCAAACGCTCCAAAAGTTTAGACTAAAGCCTAAATTTAGTCTATCCAAGACAGCTATAAAATATAAATAGGAATAGGGAATTAAATTGGAGGTTTATAATTTATATTCCCTAAAAATATAAAATTTTGAAACCAAATAAACCGAATAAAATAGGGAATTGTGGATGGAAGTCTTACCCGAATAACGGCTGAATATAGGCTTTAAGTTGAGAAAATAATATTTCTCAAAAGTTGAGAAATTATTGAGAAATAATTTCTCAAAAATAAACTTAAAAATAAAATAAATTTCGATACAAAATCGGACAGAGTTTAAGTTACACAAAAAGATTGAATGGACTTGACGAGCCTTTTATAGGTCTCGTCTCCCTTTAAAATATATTGGAAGGTTCTAGAGACGGATTAGGATAAGTGATTTGCTTCTAATTTCCCTTTAAAGAAGTCCGGAGATTTTTCCTATGGGAGCTCAGGTTACCGGCTCCACTACCAATTAGTCTAATCTATCTAATTATAATACCCGAATCCCTTATCTAAATCATAAGTGTGGACTCGGTCTCTTCAATGCCCTTATGGTTGACCCATGGGGGGTTTTATATGTATTTAAGGTTGCATTCGGTTATAAATAGGAATGATAGGAAGTTTATGCCCGGTCCTTAATTATTACAGGGTTCCCTTCTCCACTCTACTCCATACTCATCAATACAATTAATATCATACCTTTCGTAGACCGTTGTCTACGTATGGTACCATAATGTCTCGTAATTCGGTGTAGATATAAATAGAATGGCTATGCCATTCGCCATAAGGGATAGTTATGAGTATATAATATACTCGTAATTATTCCTTATATCCACGCTGCCTTAATGGGATGGCTGTCAGATAAACGGAGTCAAAAATTCTAACCCCAGGTTAACTCTTTATTCCCACCTTAAGTTTGATTAAGATAAATGAATATGATCATGATCACATTTTGATTTTTGATACTAACATTCACCATCATTGGTTCGACAGAATTCCCTTTATACAAAGAACTCAATGTCTTAAGGCTCAAATGACTACCAATTACTAATTAACAACATATTATTAGTTTTCTTTGACCTATTTTCCCGGTTAACTCTCTCGATTCTGTGGTGCATAAATTATGAGCAATTGATATATTATAAAGGCGATTACTATTTACTTCATCAAAAGTTCACAGTAAAAATGAAAATTTACGTTTGATGCACACAAATAAGCAGAAAGCAAAATTAAATACAAATGTATTTAGCAGCAATAATTATATACATAGGTTGATGTATTGTGGATTTCTAACCTGAATCCAAAGACAGAGGATTTATTAAATCAAATAACTTCAATATTACACGTCACCAGTTATAGGGGATTTAAAAGGAATTATAACAGCGTGAACTCTTTCGTACACCAGTTATAGTGAATTTAACTAGGGGAGGACCATACGTGACCTAATTTTAAATTATAAATAAAAGACCCTCATGCAATAATAGATAATTTTGAATCTGATTTGTTCGCAGCAACTAAGATACAACTTGCTTCCTTACTGGTAACCGTTATTAGACACAATGATTTAACTAACGCCAAATCCCCGAAATGTTTTCCACAATTCTCAAAAATCTGAGCTGATAATGATGATCGCATGTGAATCAGATTTGGTTGTGTCTTTTCACACCTAACACAGATACGAACCCACTTGGTTACGTCTTCTCTCATGGAATGCCAGAACATCCCCAAATGCTCCAAAATTGGAGTTTCGTGAAATACTTCCATGACTTTTGTCACCAATGAAGTAGACAGCCAAATCTTCCAGTATATGAATGGATGTGCAAGATTGAATTGATCATCCCAGGGTTTGTCACTACTTCCGGAAAAACGCTTAAGCATGTTAGCAGGCGCTAAGAACGTTCGTTGAAAGATTAAATCTATCCGATTTGCTAAAAGCCTATCCTCAACTTCAATTGACTTCAATAAAAGTCTGATGCCCTGCTGTATTAGAGGATCGCTAGCCTGATCGTCTAAAATTAAACTCCAACAGAACTCGCTTCCTAGGTTTGAATAATACCTCTTCTTAACTCGTTGAAGATCCTGAATTCCTTTAAATGAATTAGTACCCTGTCTATGAACAATATCGATCTGATCTAATTGAAGCATTGAAACAAGGTCCCTATCAAGACTAAATCGATAAGAAAGCTGATCGTCGTTCTCTAAGGAGTGATGTATCTCCAATGCATCCTTTGATTTCATTTGTTGATTTTCGCCATTCTTCTGTAGTGGCAACCCATCCTTCCAAGGAACTAACTGTGAATTTGTAGGGTCGTGATTGGATTGAGGAGCTGGCAGCTCTAAGTCTGTTCTCTTTACCCAAGAAGAAGATAGCATTTCAGTCAGAGGAGAGTGTATGACCAAGCAAGCCTCGTTCTTTCCTACTTCCTTAACCCTTCCGTTTATCTTGTAGTTTCCTGTTTTGGGTTTTATATCCCTATCTACTGTGAGAATAGCCACACTAAGATCTGGTTCAGAGAATCCTCCTTGTGTTAAAGGAATTGCCATCTCACATTGAATTAGGAACTGTATTCGTAAAAGCATTAAATTCTGATCTGAAAAAAAATTTCTACGACGATCCAGTTCTTCAAAAGGTCTTATACTTTTTGGAGGTTCTGACAGTTTCACTTTGTTCTGACTAAGAAAGGGAACAAACTCATTATTAATTAGGGGACAACTATCACCGCTTTCAATAAAAGCCGAACGCCTCTTTGAGAACCTGCTGCCTTTAATATTGGAGTCCCTTATTAATGGAGATACTAATTCTACCCTTGATGTCTCTGTTCCAGACGGGGGCCTATTGTTTATCGAAAGCTTTGAAGACCTATTAATCTTTGGACAGTTGTGGAAAAAATGTTCTGTTGATCTACAACGCAAGCACGGCCTCCTTATTGAAGACGATATTCCTGGCGATGAAGAGGTCCTTCCGCTTTGAACTACGTACTTCTCTGTGGTATCAGGACGCGCTGCTGGAACTGAAGACTCTTGTTCTTTTGTTTGTGTTGAACAAGGTTCCGAAAACTGGATATGCCTTGATAGTCTTGTGTGAAGGGTTGGACCTGATTGTCGGTTTTTACTGACTTGTGTAGCTGGTTGCCGAGAATGATAACTACAACTCTGATCATGATCTAGCTGACGTTGGGTCGCTTGTTGTCCATGAAGATAACCACAACCCTGATCATGCTCTTGTTGACGTTGGGTCGCTTGTTGTCTATAAAGATAACCACTACCCCGATCGTGCTCTTGTTGACGTTGGGTCGCTTGTTCTCTATAAGGAAAACCACTACCCTGCTCATGACCTTGTTGTCGTTGGCTACCCTCATCATAACGTTGTTGACGTTGGGTCTTGTGTTCTGTATGAGGAAAACCACTACCCTGCTCATAGTATTGTTGACGTTGATTGGACCAATATGGTTGTGATTCCGTACTCTGCACGACTCTGTAAGCTGGACGGTTGTTAATTGATCCCTGTGGCTCTTGTGACTGAATTTCTGCTGAAGGTGGCCATTGATGGTCATACTCTGCTGGTATTTGTTGTTGATGGTTTGCCACTGAAGGTCCGTAAAGAGGTTGAAAAGGGTATCCCTGATTTGGGTATTGAGGTTCCGGGAGATATCCCTGCTTTGTGTATGGAGGTTGAGGGGAATATCCCTGACTCGTGGAGTATGATGCTCGAACAACCGGACGTTGAGGTCCGTAACCCTGAGTTTGATAGGTATAAGGACCCTGATTTATTCCATCACAACAATTACAGCTAGCTGGTGGAGGTGCGCGGCTTACCCCATGAACCGATTCAGAAGAGAATGGTATGGTTCTGGCCCCATTGATCCTAGAAGGTTGCCACGCCATTGTATCTGGTCTTGTAGAAAACTTTGTTGGAGAATACTGCATATGTGCCGAATCTAACCTACTTGGAAGAGGAACTGAATTCTGTACATCGTGAACCTCGTAACTACCTAATTGATGAGGAGGACTAGCAAAACTCAAATTCTCAGGAGCTGCCCTGTACGGGATATACGGGAGTTCCTGATAAACCATTCTATTTGTATTAGACATTCTACCTCTATGCCAGTTATCCAGAACGACTGCTGCTATTTCTTAAATAATTAAGAATCTCTGGATATCCGTTAATTGCTAATTCCAAAGCCGAGTGAAAATTTCTAAACAACCCTTGGTCTTCTGGACTCAAATTAGCTATGTTTCTATTTCTAATGAACAGGACGAAGCTAGGATAACCTACTCCCTGGTAGAGAATCTCGTTAACTAGTATGTGAATTCTAATATGTTTGTAGTAATTTTCTTCTGGTGGAAACACAACGACGTCGTCACCATAAGTTAATTTATTAGATTTACTATGCAGTACTAGAAAATGCTTTTGTTGACTGCTAATTACTTTGTTAATAACCAACTCGTTTAACAATTCCTCAGATAATCGAAGATGTAAAAATTCAGCTCTTATACTAAAGAATGCCTGGTAAAATGCTTCGCAAGTAGTACTACCTAGATTCATGAAGGTGACAAACTCTGGGACTTACAATTTCAATTTTTGGAACCAAACTTTAATTTTCACAGAAACGAATCCTGGAAGTACTTCACAACTCTATTGCGTTTTTAGTTTAAATGCTAGAGAATTTATTACCAAGCTAGTTCGTTTATATGTGCTTAGGAGTCATTCAGACTTTTACCATTAATTATAAGAACCCTCTTATTTATTTTAATTATCCACAGATTCAGCAGCAAGCAAGTTGTACTTAATTGTATGCCGTAGATAATGAAATAAATTTTACACAAGCACGAGTCTTTTATTTTTTGACTCAACAATACTAGCAGAAGCGAGAAGCATAGATTAGAACTCCGTTAATTTTTAGAGTTGGTTTACTTGGCTTTGTAGAATTTTTTTTTAAATTATTAACCTAGGATTGTATTAATAGGATTTACGGTATTTCAACTTTTCATTAATTATCTTAGCTTTCTTTCGAATTGATCTGATAATCTGTACGCAATTAATTAAATTCCTGTAATACTTGACTCTATGCAAAAGCTTGCTTGAAGAAGATTTTCGTTTTTGTTTTCAAGAAGTAGAATATTTATTGTGTTTCCGAGATTGGAGAACAAAGTCCCAAATAGTAATGGCCTAAGTTCATTCCCCGAGAAATTGAAATCAAAATCAACATTAATTTAATAAGAGTTGATAAGAGTTTCAGGTACTTTGTAAGGAATGGAAAGTTGTTCAAGAGGGGATATCAAATATGTTTATTTAAGGGGGATTTAACAAATAATCTGCAACTACTGAAACAATTTAACTGTGAACTGAACTACTAATTACAATACTAAAGGTAAAATATGAAATCAATTCACTGGCCAAGTACGACAAAATTACAAAAATGTAACCTTGGTGCAAAGGTTCAAAGAACACCAAATATGAAATGCAAAATTGTACGAAATCCAAAATCAATTAAATTCATAGATCGATTAAAAATTTCGACAGAAATACAAAATACAAAATGAAATTAATTAATTAATTAAATATTCGACATTTAATATGGAATATCAATGCTCAATACGAAATGTGAAATGCTAAATATAATGTCTATTTATCCAGCTATTTATCAGAGAAAGTATATTATTAGCTCTTTTTTATTCTATTTAAATTATTATTGTAAGTGTTACTACTGACTTTATCCCCAGATTAAACGGCGAAGTTCCTGTTAACAATGATACTGATGTCTACTATGTTTACAATTCCGATGTATTTAGTTAAACTCCTACGCAAATTCGAAATTGCAGGCATGAAAAACTTATATGGGACTTTTTTATGAGTTTGTTTGAATTTGTTTGTTTGAGGGTTTGTTGTGAAACACGTATTGCCACTTGCCACTGAATTAAGATACTCTGAATTTGAAGTACTAAATCAATTGCACCAATCGATTCAATATGAGAAAATTACAATGTAAGCTTGAATATGAACTGCTAGAAAACTTTGACCTTGAAATACAAAATACGGAGTATCAAATATTGAATATGAAATACAATACAAATGAAATATAAAATGATGAGTGAATAGCAACCAATGGAGTTTATTTGTGCAATTGTGAATTGTACAAAAACAAGACACGGGAGACAAAATACCACCGATTTCTTTCAACTTTGGATTTAAAAACCTTGAATGTGGAATGCAGAATGACAAATGAAGAGAAGTAAGCAATTCACACACTTTCACGTTCAAAGTTTCCACGAAATCCGAACATCCAAATATGAAATATGATATATCAAATATTTAAGTCCAAAATCCTCTTTCTGCTAATTTAATTAATTATCAATATGAAATTTCCAAAAAAAATAAAGTTTGAAACATTTATCAATTGAATTAAATTGCCAGTAATGCAAAATATAAACAAGCAATAATAATTATGTGCTATGATAGAACGGGGAGGATTAAGAGGAGAAAAATGTGTGAGTTGGTCTGTGTAGTGAGAGAAGGGTGAGTGCTCAAAGTTTGAAGTTGTGGTGTATGTGTTATGGGTTTAGTATGGAGTTGGATTGTCACTTGTCACTCGTGTATTTAGTATTTGACTTGTGTGCTGCAGGGTGTTCCACAAAATTTCAACTATTTTGAAAAAAATGTTCAAACCCCTTATTTTTGCCCGGAATTTTCAAAATTTTATCGCTAATGTTTTAAGTTTGCTGCTGGCTACCTAAATTCACCTTAGGGTGTTCCAACAAAAATTGACCGGTTTTGAAAAAATCGCGATTTTATTCAGAAATAATTCAGAAAATTACAAAATTTGATCATAGTACCGTCTAATAACCGCCTGTACCCAAAAAATATTTTGAGGTGTCCCAACAAATTTTGAACTATTTTGAAAACTAGATTTTTATTTTGGAAGTGCAAAAAAATTTCAAAATTTGCTCCAACTACTCTTTACTTACTGCTTGTAACCAAAAAGGGAATTTTTGGGGTGTCCAAGCTATTCCACTACTGTTTTGAAAAGTTTGAAAATTCAAAAGTTTTCCAAAAATTTCGAAATTCAAAAACTCAAAACCCTCCGAAAATTCAAAAGTTTCAAAAAAATTCCGAATCCCGGAAATTCACAAGCTTCAAAAATTTCCGAATCCCGAAAATTCAAAACCTGTAAAAATTTGAACTTTGAAAATCCAACTGTTTCACTGTTTCGAAAAATTTGAAAATTCAAAACGCTCAAAAATTTAAATTCCGAAAACTCAGAACCTCCAGAAACCCAAATTCCGAAAAATCAAAACCCTCGAAAAAAATACTGAATTCTGAAAATTCAAAAGTTTCAAAGAAAATCTGAATCTCAAAAATTCAAAACCAACAAAAAATTGAATTATGAAAATCCAACTATTTCACTACTGTTTTGAAAATCTAAAAATTCAAAACCTTCAAAAACCCAAATTCTGAAAACTCAGAACCTCCAGAAACCTCAATTCTGAAAAATCAAAACCCTCGAAAAAATCCTGAATTCTGAAAATCTAAAAGTTTCAAAGAAAAATCTGAATCCCGAAAATCCCAAACTATCCCAAAAAATCGAATTAGAAAAATCCAACTATTTCACCACTGTTTTGAAATATTTGAAAATTCAGAACCTTCAAAAACCCGAATTCTGAGAACTCAGAACCTCCAGAAACCCAAATTTTGAAAATTCAAAACCTTCAAAAAATCCCGAATTCTGAAAACTCAAAAGTTTAAAAGAAAATCTGAATCCCGAAAATTCAAAACTATCACAAAAAAATTGAATTAGAAAAATCCAACTATTTCACCAGTCTTGAAATATTCGAAAATTCAGAACCTTCAAAAACCCGAATTCTGAGAACTCAGAACCTCCAGAAACCTAAATTCTGAAAATTCAAAACCTTCAAAAAAATCCCGAATTCTGAAAATTCAAAAGTTTAAAAGAAAATCTGAATCCCGAAAATTCAAAACTATCACAAAAAATTGAATTAGAAAAATCCAACTATTTCACCAGTCTTGAAATATTTGAAAATTCAGAACCTTCAAAAACCCGAGTTCTGAGAACTCTTGATTCTATTAAAGCTACGTGTAAGCTTTTTAATTTTAAAAAGATGTCGGGGTCACCAGTTATAAAGGATTTAAAAAGGTGAAGGCTACTATTTAATGAATTACGGTGGGGAATATGAGACTATAAGGACAAAAACCGTAAAAATGATAATTATTCCCTATGTAATTTAACATTAAGAGCCTATCCCTTTATGACTCCTAAATCCTTAATGTATTAGCTCCTATTACCGGTTGAAGCTACCAAACCGTTTCGGGTCAAGGGCCGAATCCTTATTAATTATGAATTAATTAGGCTTAATTATGAAATAATTAATGATGAGAAATTATGGACTAATCGGAATTAATTAATCTTTCTCAAGACAGGACCCTGGAGGGATTTATTGAACTTTAAAGACGAGAAAGTTATTACTATTAATTAAGGAAATACCGTAAACCCAATTAACTTAAATATAAAGAAGTATACCAATTAAAGGTATTTAGTAAACCAGTAAACCAAACTCAATTAAACTAAGTGAGTTAATTAGTGATTAAGTACCCTTAATCTACTAATTACTGAATTAAATACTATTCAGTACCCTTGAGCCAACCAATGCAATTAAATAATTAATATGCCATAAACCGGAGAGTTAACCATGGGAAGTACACTTAAAGATAATCCTAACCTTAATCAAGTACCCCCTTGAAACCCGGAAAGTCTAGGGCGACCCCCCAATTACCTAAACGGTTGGTTGCGTCCCCGACTCGGAGAAAGCACAACCTCCCGAAGGTACTCTTAGGGGTCCCCCTTTATATCCCAACAATAAGGAACGTTGACACAGACCTTTGACCCCTGACCTCTCAAGCGTAGACGACAGCGAGACTTGAGACGTGTAGACGTAGACGAAGGAAACCCGTAAGGACTCGAAGGACCGGACGCAGGGACTCGGAAACCGCTGAAGGAACGAAGGACCGGTTCTCGGAACAAAACCCTCGGTAAAGCCGCTACCAATATGGAAAGGGGCCCTTAGAGGCAAACGCTCCAAAAGTTTAGACTAAAGCCTAAATTTAGTCTATCCAAGACAGCTATAAAATATAAATAGGAATAGGGAATTAAATTGGAGGTTTATAATTTATATTCCCTAAAAATATAAAATTTTGAAACCAAATAAACCGAATAAAATAGGGAATTGTGGATGGAAGTCTTACCCGAATAACGGCTGAATATAGGCTTTAAGTTGAGAAAATAATATTTCTCAAAAGTTGAGAAATTATTGAGAAATAATTTCTCAAAAATAAACTTAAAAATAAAATAAATTTCGATACAAAATCGGACAGAGTTTAAGTTACACAAAAAGATTGAATGGACTTGACGAGCCTTTTATAGGTCTCGTCTCCCTTTAAAATATATTGGAAGGTTCTAGAGACGGATTAGGATAAGTGATTTGCTTCTAATTTCCCTTTAAAGAAGTCCGGAGATTTTTCCTATGGGAGCTCAGGTTACCGGCTCCACTACCAATTAGTCTAATCTATCTAATTATAATACCCGAATCCCTTATCTAAATCATAAGTGTGGACTCGGTCTCTTCAATGCCCTTATTGTTGACCCATGGGGGGTTTTATATGTATTTAAGGTTGCATTCGGTTATAAATAGGAATGATAGGAAGTTTATGCCCGGTCCTTAATTATTACAGGGTTCCCTTCTCCACTCTACTCCATACTCATCAATACAATTAATATCATACCTTTCGTAGACCGTTGTCTACGTATGGTACCATAATGTCTCGTAATTCGGTGTAGATATAAATAGAATGGCTATGCCATTCGCCATAAGGGATAGTTATGAGTATATAATATACTCGTAATTATTCCTTATAATATGTATATACACGTACGTGTTGGACACGTTGTATATATATGTATATACACGTACGTGTTGGACACGTTGTATATATATGTATATACACGTACGTGTTGGACACGTTGTATATATATGTATATACACATACGTGTTGGACACGTTGTATATATATGTATATACACATACGTGTTGGACACGTTGTATATATATGTATATACACGTACGTGTTGGACACGTTGTATATATAGGTATATACACGTACGTGTTGGACACGTTGTATATATATGTATATACACGTACGTGTTGGACACGTTGTATATATATGTATATACACGTACGTGTTGGACGCGTTGTATATATATGTATATACACGTACGTGTTGGACACGTATATATGTGTATATATACACGTACGTGTTGGACACGTTGTATATATATGTATATACACGTACGTGTTGGACACGTATATATGTGTATATATACACGTACGTGTTGGACACGTTGTATATATATGTATATACACGTACGTGTTGGACACGTTGTATATATATGTATATACACGTACGTGTTGGACGCGTTGTATATATATGTATATACACGTACGTGTTGGACAAGTTGTATATATATGCATATACACGTGCGTGTTGGACACGTTGTATATATATGTATATACACGTACGTTTGTATATATATGTATATACACGTACGTGTTGGTCACGTTGTATATATATGTATATACACGTACGTGTTGGACACGTTGTATATATATATATACACGTACGTGTTGGACACGTATATATGTGTATATATACACGTACGTCTTGGACACGTTGTATATATATGTATATACACGTACGTGTTGGACGCGTTGTATATATATGTATATACACGTACGTGTTGGACACGTTGTATATATATGTATATACACGTACGTGTTGGACACTTTGTATATATATGTATATACACGTACGTGTTGGACGCGTTGTATATATATGTATATACACGTACGTGTTGGACACGTTGTATATATATGTATATACACGTACGTGTTGGACACTTTGTATATATATGTATATACACGTACGTGTTGGACACGTTGTATATATATGTATAAACAAGTACGTGTTGGACGCGTTGTATATATATGTATATACACGTACGTGTTGGACACGTTGTATATATATGTATATACACGTACGTGTTGGACACGTTGTATATATATGTATATACACGTACGTGTTGGACACGTTGTATATATATGTATATACACGTACGTGTTGGACACGTTGTATATATATGTATATACACGTACGTGTTGGACACGTTGTATATATATGTATATACACGTACGTGTTGGACACGTTGTATATATATGTATATACACGTACGTGTTGGACACGTTGTATATATATGTATATACACGTACGTGTTGGACACGTTATATATATATGTATATACACGTACGTGTTGGACACGTTGTATATATATGTATATACACGTACGTGTTGGACACGTATATATGTGTATATATACACGTACGTGTTGGACACGTTGTATATATATGTATATACACATACGTGTTGGACACGTTGTATATATATGTATATACACGTACGTGTTGGACACGTTGTATATATATGTATATACACGTACGTGTTGGACACGTTGTATATATATGTATATACACGTACGTGTTGGACACGTTGTATATATATGTATATACACGTACGTGTTGGACACGTTGTATATATATGTATATACACGTACGTGTTGGACACGTTGTATATATATGTATATACACGTACGTGTTGGACACGTTGTATATATATGTATATACACGTACGTGTTGGACGCGTTGTATATATATGTATATACACGTACGTGTTGGACACGTTGTATATATATGTATATACACGTACGTGTTGGACACGTATATATGTGTATATATACACGTACGTGTTGGACACGTTGTATATATATGTATATACACATACGTGTTGGACACGTTGTATATATATGTATATACACGTACGTGTTGGACACGTTGTATATATATGTATATACACGTACGTGTTGGACACGTTGTATATATATGTATATACACGTACGTGTTGGACACGTTGTATATATATGTATATACACGTACGTGTTGGACACGTTGTATATATAGGTATATACACGTACGTGTTGGACGCGTTGTATATATATGTATATATAGGTATATACACGTACGTGTTGGACACGTATATATGTGTATATATACACGTACGTGTTGGACACGTTGTATATATATGTATATACACGTACGTGTTGGACGCGTTGTATATATATGTATATACACGTACGTGTTGGACACGTTGTATATATATGTATATACACGTACGTGTTGGACACGTTGTATATATATGTATATACACGTACGTGTTGGACACGTATATATGTGTATATATACACGTACGTGTTGGACACGTTGTATATATATGTATATACACATACGTGTTGGACACGTTGTATATATATGTATATACACGTACGTGTTGGACACGTTGTATATATATGTATATACACGTACGTGTTGGACACGTTGTATATATATATATACACGTACGTGTTGGACACGTATATATGTGTATATATACACGTACGTCTTGGACACGTTGTATATATATGTATATACACGTACGTGTTGGACGCGTTGTATATATATGTATATACACGTACGTGTTGGACACGTTGTATATATATGTATATACACGTACGTGTTGGACACTTTGTATATATATGTATATACACGTACGTGTTGGACGCGTTGTATATATATGTATATACACGTACGTGTTGGACACGTTGTATATATATGTATATACACGTACGTGTTGGACACTTTGTATATATATGTATATACACGTACGTGTTGGACACGTTGTATATATATGTATAAACAAGTACGTGTTGGACGCGTTGTATATATATGTATATACACGTACGTGTTGGACACGTTGTATATATATGTATATACACGTACGTGTTGGACACGTTGTATATATATGTATATACACGTACGTGTTGGACACGTTGTATATATATGTATATACACGTACGTGTTGGACACGTATATATGTGTATATATACACGTACGTGTTGGACACGTTGTATATATATGTATATACACATACGTGTTGGACACGTTGTATATATATGTATATACACGTACGTGTTGGACACGTTGTATATATATGTATATACACGTACGTGTTGGACACGTTGTATATATATGTATATACACGTACGTGTTGGACACGTTGTATATATATGTATATACACGTACGTGTTGGACACGTTGTATATATATGTATATACACGTACGTGTTGGACACGTTGTATATATATGTATATACACGTACGTGTTGGACACGTTGTATATATATGTATATACACGTACGTGTTGGACGCGTTGTATATATATGTATATACACGTACGTGTTGGACACGTTGTATATATATGTATATACACGTACGTGTTGGACACGTATATATGTGTATATATACACGTACGTGTTGGACACGTTGTATATATATGTATATACACATACGTGTTGGACACGTTGTATATATATGTATATACACGTACGTGTTGGACACGTTGTATATATATGTATATACACGTACGTGTTGGACACGTTGTATATATATGTATATACACGTACGTGTTGGACACGTTGTATATATATGTATATACACGTACGTGTTGGACACGTTGTATATATAGGTATATACACGTACGTGTTGGACGCGTTGTATATATATGTATATATAGGTATATACACGTACGTGTTGGACACGTATATATGTGTATATATACACGTACGTGTTGGACACGTTGTATATATATGTATATACACGTACGTGTTGGACGCGTTGTATATATATGTATATACACGTACGTGTTGGACACGTTGTATATATATGTATATACACGTACGTGTTGGACACGTTGTATATATATGTATATACACGTACGTGTTGGACACGTATATATGTGTATATATACACGTACGTGTTGGACACGTTGTATATATATGTATATACACATACGTGTTGGACACGTTGTATATATATGTATATACACGTACGTGTTGGACACGTTGTATATATATGTATATACACGTACGTGTTGGACACGTTGTATATATATATATACACGTACGTGTTGGACACGTATATATGTGTATATATACACGTACGTCTTGGACACGTTGTATATATATGTATATACACGTACGTGTTGGACGCGTTGTATATATATGTATATACACGTACGTGTTGGACACGTTGTATATATATGTATATACACGTACGTGTTGGACACTTTGTATATATATGTATATACACGTACGTGTTGGACGCGTTGTATATATATGTATATACACGTACGTGTTGGACACGTTGTATATATATGTATATACACGTACGTGTTGGACACTTTGTATATATATGTATATACACGTACGTGTTGGACACGTTGTATATATATGTATAAACAAGTACGTGTTGGACGCGTTGTATATATATGTATATACACGTACGTGTTGGACACGTTGTATATATATGTATATACACGTACGTGTTGGACACGTTGTATATATATGTATATACACGTACGTGTTGGACACGTTGTATATATATGTATATACACGTACGTGTTGGACACGTTGTATATATATGTATATACACGTACGTGTTGGACACGTTGTATATATATGTATATACACGTACGTGTTGGACACGTTGTATATATATGTATATACACGTACGTGTTGGACACGTTGTATATATATGTATATACACGTACGTGTTGGACACGTTATATATATATGTATATACACGTACGTGTTGGACACGTTGTATATATATGTATATACACGTACGTGTTGGACACGTATATATGTGTATATATACACGTACGTGTTGGACACGTTGTATATATATGTATATACACATACGTGTTGGACACGTTGTATATATATGTATATACACGTACGTGTTGGACACGTTGTATATATATGTATATACACGTACGTGTTGGACACGTTGTATATATATGTATATACACGTACGTGTTGGACACGTTGTATATATATGTATATACACGTACGTGTTGGACACGTTGTATATATATGTATATACACGTACGTGTTGGACACGTTGTATATATATGTATATACACGTACGTGTTGGACACGTTGTATATATATGTATATACACGTACGTGTTGGACGCGTTGTATATATATGTATATACACGTACGTGTTGGACACGTTGTATATATATGTATATACACGTACGTGTTGGACACGTATATATGTGTATATATACACGTACGTGTTGGACACGTTGTATATATATGTATATACACATACGTGTTGGACACGTTGTATATATATGTATATACACGTACGTGTTGGACACGTTGTATATATATGTATATACACGTACGTGTTGGACACGTTGTATATATATGTATATACACGTACGTGTTGGACACGTTGTATATATATGTATATACACGTACGTGTTGGACACGTTGTATATATAGGTATATACACGTACGTGTTGGACGCGTTGTATATATATGTATATATAGGTATATACACGTACGTGTTGGACACGTATATATGTGTATATATACACGTACGTGTTGGACACGTTGTATATATATGTATATACACGTACGTGTTGGACGCGTTGTATATATATGTATATACACGTACGTGTTGGACGCGTTGTATATATATGTATATACACGTACGTGTTGGACACGTTGTATATATATGTATATACACGTACGCGTTGGACACGATATATATATATATGTATATACACATACGTGTTGGACACGTTGTATATATATGCATATACACGTACGTGTTGGACACGTTGTATATATATGTATATACACGTACGTTTGTATATATATGTATATACACGTACGTGTTGGTCACGTTGTATATATATGTATATACACGTACGTGTTGGACACGTTGTATATATATATATACACGTACGTGTTGGACACGTTGTGTATATATGTATATACACGTACGTGTTGGACACGTATATATGTGTATATATACACGTACGTGTTGGACACGTTGTATATATATGTATATACACGTACGTGTTGGACACGTTGTATATATATGTATATACACGTACGTGTTGGACACGTTGTATATATATGTATATACACGTACGTGTTGGACGCGTTGTATATATATGTATATACACGTACGTGTTGGACACGTTGTATATATATGTATATACACGTACGTGTTGGACACGTATATATGTGTATATATACACGTACGTGTTGGACACGTTGTATATATATGTATATACACTTACGTGTTGGACACGTTGTATATATATGTATATACACGTACGTGTTGGACACGTTGTATATATATGTATATACACGTACGTGTTGGACACGTTGTATATATATGTATATACACGTACGTGTTGGACACGTTGTATATATATGTATATACACGTACGTGTTGGACGCGTTGTATATATATGTATATACACGTACGTGTTGGACACGTTGTATATATATGTATATACACGTACGTGTTGGACACGTATATATGTGTATATACACGTACGTGTTGGACACGTTGTATATATATGTATATACACGTACGTGTTGGACACGTTGTATATATATGTATATACACGTACGTGTTGGACACGTTGTATATATATGTATATACACGTACGTGTTGGACACGTTGTATATATATGTATATACACATACGTGTTGGACACGTTGTATATATATGTATATACACGTACGTGTTGGACACGTTGTATATATATGTATATACACGTACGTGTTGGACACGTTGTATATATATGTATATACACGTACGTGTTGGACACGTTGTATATATATGTATATACACGTACGTGTTGGACACGTTGTATATATAGGTATATACACGTACGTGTTGGACACGTTGTATATATATGTATATACACGTACGTGTTGGACACGTTGTATATATATGTATATACACGTACGTGTTGGACACGTTGTATATATATGTATATACACGTACGTGTTGGACACGTTGTATATATATGTATATACACGTACGTGTTGGACACGTTGTATATATATGTATATACACGTACGTGTTGGACACGTTATATATATATGTATATACACGTACGTGTTGGACACGTTGTATATATATGTATATACACGTACGTGTTGGACACGTATATATGTGTATATATACACGTACGTGTTGGACACGTTGTATATATATGTATATACACATACGTGTTGGACACGTTGTATATATATGTATATACACGTACGTGTTGGACACGTTGTATATATATGTATATACACGTACGTGTTGGACACGTTGTATATATATGTATATACACGTACGTGTTGGACACGTTGTATATATATGTATATACACGTACGTGTTGGACACGTTGTATATATATGTATATACACGTACGTGTTGGACACGTTGTATATATATGTATATACACGTACGTGTTGGACACGTTGTATATATATGTATATACACGTACATGTTGGACGCGTTGTATATATATGTATATACACGTACGTGTTGGACACGTTGTATATATATGTATATACACGTACGTGTTGGACACGTATATATGTGTATATATACACGTACGTGTTGGACACGTTGTATATATATGTATATACACATACGTGTTGGACACGTTGTATATATATGTATATACACGTACGTGTTGGACACGTTGTATATATATGTATATACACGTACGTGTTGGACACGTTGTATATATATGTATATACACGTACGTGTTGGACACGTTGTATATATATGTATATACACGTACGTGTTGGACACGTTGTATATATAGGTATATACACGTACGTGTTGGACGCGTTGTATATATATGTATATATAGGTATATACACGTACGTGTTGGACACGTATATATGTGTATATATACACGTACGTGTTGGACACGTTGTATATATATGTATATACACGTACGTGTTGGACGCGTTGTATATATATGTATATACACGTACGTGTTGGACGCGTTGTATATATATGTATATACACGTACGTGTTGGACACGTTGTATATATATGTATATACACGTACGCGTTGGACACGATATATATATATATGTATATACACATACGTGTTGGACACGTTGTATATATATGCATATACACGTACGTGTTGGACACGTTGTATATATATGTATATACACGTACGTTTGTATATATATGTATATACACGTACGTGTTGGTCACGTTGTATATATATGTATATACACGTACGTGTTGGACACGTTGTATATATATATATACACGTACGTGTTGGACACGTTGTGTATATATGTATATACACGTACGTGTTGGACACGTATATATGTGTATATATACACGTACGTGTTGGACACGTTGTATATATATGTATATACACGTACGTGTTGGACACGTTGTATATATATGTATATACACGTACGTGTTGGACACGTTGTATATATATGTATATACACGTACGTGTTGGACGCGTTGTATATATATGTATATACACGTACGTGTTGGACACGTTGTATATATATGTATATACACGTACGTGTTGGACACGTATATATGTGTATATATACACGTACGTGTTGGACACGTTGTATATATATGTATATACACTTACGTGTTGGACACGTTGTATATATATGTATATACACGTACGTGTTGGACACGTTGTATATATATGTATATACACGTACGTGTTGGACACGTTGTATATATATGTATATACACGTACGTGTTGGACACGTTGTATATATATGTATATACACGTACGTGTTGGACGCGTTGTATATATATGTATATACACGTACGTGTTGGACACGTTGTATATATATGTATATACACGTACGTGTTGGACACGTATATATGTGTATATACACGTACGTGTTGGACACGTTGTATATATATGTATATACACGTACGTGTTGGACACGTTGTATATATATGTATATACACGTACGTGTTGGACACGTTGTATATATATGTATATACACGTACGTGTTGGACACGTTGTATATATATGTATATACACATACGTGTTGGACACGTTGTATATATATGTATATACACGTACGTGTTGGACACGTTGTATATATATGTATATACACGTACGTGTTGGACACGTTGTATATATATGTATATACACGTACGTGTTGGACACGTTGTATATATATGTATATACACGTACGTGTTGGACACGTTGTATATATAGGTATATACACGTACGTGTTGGACACGTTGTATATATATGTATATACACGTACGTGTTGGACGCGTTGTATATATATGTATATACACTTACGTGTTGGACACGTTGTATATATATGTATATACACGTACGTGTTGGACACGTTGTATATATATGTATATACACGTACGTGTTGGACACGTTGTATATATATGTATATACACGTACGTGTTGGACGCGTTGTATATATATGTATATACACGTACGTGTTGGACACGTATATATGTGTATATACACGTACGTGTTGGACACGTTGTATATATATGTATATACACGTACGTGTTGGACACGTTGTATATATATGTATATACACGTACGTGTTGGACACGTTGTATATATATGTATATACACGTACGTGTTGGACACGTTGTATATATATGTATATACACGTACGTGTTGGACGCGTTGTATATATATGTATATACACGTACGTGTTGGACACGTTGTATATATATGTATATACACGTACGTGTTGGACACGTATATATGTGTATATACACGTACGTGTTGGACACGTTGTATATATATGTATATACACGTACGTGTTGGACACGTTGTATATATATGTATATACACGTACGTGTTGGACACGTTGTGTATATAGGTATATACACGTACGTGTTGGACACGTTGTATATATATGTATATACACGTACGTGTTGGACGCGTTGTATATATATGTATATACACTTACGTGTTGGACACGTTGTATATATATGTATATACACGTACGTGTTGGACACGTTGTATATATATGTATATACACGTACGTGTTGGACACGTTGTATATATATGTATATACACGTACGTGTTGGACGCGTTGTATATATATGTATATACACGTACGTGTTGGACACGTATATATGTGTATATATACACGTACGTGTTGGACACGTTGTATATATATGTATATACACGTACGTGTTGGACACGTATATATGTGTATATATACACGTACGTGTTGGACACGTTGTATATATATGTATATACACGTACGTGTTGGACACGTTGTATATATATGTATATACACGTACGTGTTGGACGCGTTGTATATATATGTATATACACGTACGTGTTGGACAAGTTGTATATATATGCATATACACGTGCGTGTTGGACACGTTGTATATATATGTATATACACGTACGTTTGTATATATATGTATATACACGTACGTGTTGGTCACGTTGTATATATATGTGTATACACGTACGTGTTGGACACGTTGTATATATATATATACACGTACGTGTTGGACACGTATATATGTGTATATATACACGTACGTCTTGGACACGTTGTATATATATGTATATACACGTACGTGTTGGACGCGTTGTATATATATGTATATACACGTACGTGTTGGACACGTTGTATATATATGTATATACACGTACGTGTTGGACACTTTGTATATATATGTATATACACGTACGTGTTGGACGCGTTGTATATATATGTATATACACGTACGTGTTGGACACGTTGTATATATATGTATATACACATACGTGTTGGACACGTTGTATATATATGTATATACACGTACGTGTTGGACACGTTGTATATATATGTATATACACGTACGTGTTGGACACGTTGTATATATATGTATATACACGTACGTGTTGGACACGTTGTATATATATGTATATACACGTACGTGTTGGACACGTTGTATATATATGTATATACACGTACGTGTTGGACACGTTGTATATATATGTATATACACGTACGTGTTGGACACGTTGTATATATATGTATATACACGTACGTGTTGGACGCGTTGTATATATATGTATATACACGTACGTGTTGGACACGTTGTATATATATGTATATACACGTACGTGTTGGACACGTATATATGTGTATATATACACGTACGTGTTGGACACGTTGTATATATATGTATATACACATACGTGTTGGACACGTTGTATATATATGTATATACACGTACGTGTTGGACACGTTGTATATATATGTATATACACGTACGTGTTGGACACGTTGTATATATATGTATATACACGTACGTGTTGGACACGTTGTATATATATGTATATACACGTACGTGTTGGACACGTTGTATATATAGGTATATACACGTACGTGTTGGACGCGTTGTATATATATGTATATATAGGTATATACACGTACGTGTTGGACACGTATATATGTGTATATATACACGTACGTGTTGGACACGTTGTATATATATGTATATACACGTACGTGTTGGACGCGTTGTATATATATGTATATACACGTACGTGTTGGACGCGTTGTATATATATGTATATACACGTACGTGTTGGACACGTTGTATATATATGTATATACACGTACGCGTTGGACACGATATATATATATATGTATATACACATACGTGTTGGACACGTTGTATATATATGCATATACACGTACGTGTTGGACACGTTGTATATATATGTATATACACGTACGTTTGTATATATATGTATATACACGTACGTGTTGGTCACGTTGTATATATATGTATATACACGTACGTGTTGGACACGTTGTATATATATATATACACGTACGTGTTGGACACGTTGTGTATATATGTATATACACGTACGTGTTGGACACGTATATATGTGTATATATACACGTACGTGTTGGACACGTTGTATATATATGTATATACACGTACGTGTTGGACACGTTGTATATATATGTATATACACGTACGTGTTGGACACGTTGTATATATATGTATATACACGTACGTGTTGGACGCGTTGTATATATATGTATATACACGTACGTGTTGGACACGTTGTATATCTATGTATATACACGTACGTGTTGGACACGTATATATGTGTATATATACACGTACGTGTTGGACACGTTGTATATATATGTATATACACTTACGTGTTGGACACGTTGTATATATATGTATATACACGTACGTGTTGGACACGTTGTATATATATGTATATACACGTACGTGTTGGACACGTTGTATATATATGTATATACACGTACGTGTTGGACACGTTGTATATATATGTATATACACGTACGTGTTGGACGCGTTGTATATATATGTATATACACGTACGTGTTGGACACGTTGTATATATATGTATATACACGTACGTGTTGGACACGTATATATGTGTATATACACGTACGTGTTGGACACGTTGTATATATATGTATATACACGTACGTGTTGGACACGTTGTATATATATGTATATACACGTACGTGTTGGACACGTTGTATATATATGTATATACACGTACGTGTTGGACACGTTGTATATATATGTATATACACATACGTGTTGGACACGTTGTATATATATGTATATACACGTACGTGTTGGACACGTTGTATATATATGTATATACACGTACGTGTTGGACACGTTGTATATATATGTATATACACGTACGTGTTGGACACGTTGTATATATATGTATATACACGTACGTGTTGGACACGTTGTATATATAGGTATATACACGTACGTGTTGGACACGTTGTATATATATGTATATACACGTACGTGTTGGACGCGTTGTATATATATGTATATACACTTACGTGTTGGACACGTTGTATATATATGTATATACACGTACGTGTTGGACACGTTGTATATATATGTATATACACGTACGTGTTGGACACGTTGTATATATATGTATATACACGTACGTGTTGGACGCGTTGTATATATATGTATATACACGTACGTGTTGGACACGTATATATGTGTATATACACGTACGTGTTGGACACGTTGTATATATATGTATATACACGTACGTGTTGGACACGTTGTATATATATGTATATACACGTACGTGTTGGACACGTTGTATATATATGTATATACACGTACGTGTTGGACACGTTGTATATATATGTATATACACATACGTGTTGGACACGTTGTATATATATGTATATACACGTACGTGTTGGACACGTTGTATATATATGTATATACACGTACGTGTTGGACACGTTGTATATATATGTATATACACGTACGTGTTGGACACGTTGTATATATATGTATATACACGTACGTGTTGGACACGTTGTATATATATGTATATACACGTACGTGTTGGACACGTTGTATATATATGTATATACACGTACGTGTTGGACACGTTGTATATATAGGTATATACACGTACGTGTTGGACACGTTGTATATATATGTATATACACGTACGTGTTGGACGCGTTGTATATATATGTATATACACTTACGTGTTGGACACGTTGTATATATATGTATATACACGTACGTGTTGGACACGTTGTATATATATGTATATACACGTACGTGTTGGACACGTTGTATATATATGTATATACACGTACGTGTTGGACGCGTTGTATATATATGTATATACACGTACGTGTTGGACACGTATATATGTGTATATACACGTACGTGTTGGACACGTTGTATATATATGTATATACACGTACGTGTTGGACACGTTGTATATATATGTATATACACGTACGTGTTGGACACGTTGTATATATATGTATATACACGTACGTGTTGGACACGTTGTATATATATGTATATACACGTACGTGTTGGACGCGTTGTATATATATGTATATACACGTACGTGTTGGACACGTTGTATATATATGTATATACACGTACGTGTTGGACACGTATATATGTGTATATACACGTACGTGTTGGACACGTTGTATATATATGTATATACACGTACGTGTTGGACACGTTGTATATATATGTATATACACGTACGTGTTGGACACGTTGTGTATATAGGTATATACACGTACGTGTTGGACACGTTGTATATATATGTATATACACGTACGTGTTGGACGCGTTGTATATATATGTATATACACTTACGTGTTGGACACGTTGTATATATATGTATATACACGTACGTGTTGGACACGTTGTATATATATGTATATACACGTACGTGTTGGACACGTTGTATATATATGTATATACACGTACGTGTTGGACGCGTTGTATATATATGTATATACACGTACGTGTTGGACACGTATATATGTGTATATATACACGTACGTGTTGGACACGTTGTATATATATGTATATACACGTACGTGTTGGACACGTATATATGTGTATATATACACGTACGTGTTGGACACGTTGTATATATATGTATATACACGTACGTGTTGGACACGTTGTATATATATGTATATACACGTACGTGTTGGACGCGTTGTATATATATGTATATACACGTACGTGTTGGACAAGTTGTATATATATGCATATACACGTGCGTGTTGGACACGTTGTATATATATGTATATACACGTACGTTTGTATATATATGTATATACACGTACGTGTTGGTCACGTTGTATATATATGTGTATACACGTACGTGTTGGACACGTTGTATATATATATATACACGTACGTGTTGGACACGTATATATGTGTATATATACACGTACGTCTTGGACACGTTGTATATATATGTATATACACGTACGTGTTGGACGCGTTGTATATATATGTATATACACGTACGTGTTGGACACGTTGTATATATATGTATATACACGTACGTGTTGGACACTTTGTATATATATGTATATACACGTACGTGTTGGACGCGTTGTATATATATGTATATACACGTACGTGTTGGACACGTTGTATATATATGTATATACACATACGTGTTGGACACGTTGTATATATATGTATATACACGTACGTGTTGGACACGTTGTATATATATGTATATACACGTACGTGTTGGACACGTTGTATATATATGTATATACACGTACGTGTTGGACACGTTGTATATATATGTATATACACGTACGTGTTGGACACGTTGTATATATATGTATATACACGTACGTGTTGGACACGTTGTATATATATGTATATACACGTACGTGTTGGACACGTTGTATATATATGTATATACACGTACGTGTTGGACGCGTTGTATATATATGTATATACACGTACGTGTTGGACACGTTGTATATATATGTATATACACGTACGTGTTGGACACGTATATATGTGTATATATACACGTACGTGTTGGACACGTTGTATATATATGTATATACACATACGTGTTGGACACGTTGTATATATATGTATATACACGTACGTGTTGGACACGTTGTATATATATGTATATACACGTACGTGTTGGACACGTTGTATATATATGTATATACACGTACGTGTTGGACACGTTGTATATATATGTATATACACGTACGTGTTGGACACGTTGTATATATAGGTATATACACGTACGTGTTGGACGCGTTGTATATATATGTATATACACGTACGTGTTGGACACGTATATATGTGTATATATACACGTACGTGTTGGACACGTTGTATATATATGTATATACACATACGTGTTGGACACGTTGTATATATATGTATATACACGTACGTGTTGGACACGTTGTATATATATGTATATACACGTACGTGTTGGACACGTTGTATATATATGTATATACACGTACGTGTTGGACACGTTGTATATATATGTATATACACGTACGTGTTGGACACGTTGTATATATATGTATATACACGTACGTGTTGGACACGTTGTATATATATGTATATACACGTACGTGTTGGACGCGTTGTATATATATGTATATACACGTACGTGTTGGACACGTTGTATATATATGTATATACACGTACGCGTTGGACACGATATATATATATATGTATATACACATACGTGTTGGACACGTTGTATATATATGCATATACACGTACGTGTTGGACACGTTGTATATATATGTATATACACGTACGTTTGTATATATATGTATATACACGTACGTGTTGGTCACGTTGTATATATATGTATATACACGTACGTGTTGGACACGTTGTATATATATATATACACGTACGTGTTGGACACGTTGTGTATATATGTATATACACGTACGTGTTGGACACGTATATATGTGTATATATACACGTACGTGTTGGACACGTTGTATATATATGTATATACACGTACGTGTTGGACACGTTGTATATATATGTATATACACGTACGTGTTGGACACGTTGTATATATATGTATATACACGTACGTGTTGGACGCGTTGTATATATATGTATATACACGTACGTGTTGGACACGTTGTATATATATGTATATACACGTACGTGTTGGACACGTATATATGTGTATATATACACGTACGTGTTGGACACGTTGTATATATATGTATATACACTTACGTGTTGGACACGTTGTATATATATGTATATACACGTACGTGTTGGACACGTTGTATATATATGTATATACACGTACGTGTTGGACACGTTGTATATATATGTATATACACGTACGTGTTGGACACGTTGTATATATATGTATATACACGTACGTGTTGGACGCGTTGTATATATATGTATATACACGTACGTGTTGGACACGTTGTATATATATGTATATACACGTACGTGTTGGACACGTATATATGTGTATATACACGTACGTGTTGGACACGTTGTATATATATGTATATACACGTACGTGTTGGACACGTTGTATATATATGTATATACACGTACGTGTTGGACACGTTGTATATATATGTATATACACGTACGTGTTGGACACGTTGTATATATATGTATATACACATACGTGTTGGACACGTTGTATATATATGTATATACACGTACGTGTTGGACACGTTGTATATATATGTATATACACGTACGTGTTGGACACGTTGTATATATATGTATATACACGTACGTGTTGGACACGTTGTATATATATGTATATACACGTACGTGTTGGACACGTTGTATATATAGGTATATACACGTACGTGTTGGACACGTTGTATATATATGTATATACACGTACGTGTTGGACGCGTTGTATATATATGTATATACACTTACGTGTTGGACACGTTGTATATATATGTATATACACGTACGTGTTGGACACGTTGTATATATATGTATATACACGTACGTGTTGGACACGTTGTATATATATGTATATACACGTACGTGTTGGACGCGTTGTATATATATGTATATACACGTACGTGTTGGACACGTATATATGTGTATATACACGTACGTGTTGGACACGTTGTATATATATGTATATACACGTACGTGTTGGACACGTTGTATATATATGTATATACACGTACGTGTTGGACACGTTGTATATATATGTATATACACGTACGTGTTGGACACGTTGTATATATATGTATATACACGTACGTGTTGGACGCGTTGTATATATATGTATATACACGTACGTGTTGGACACGTTGTATATATATGTATATACACGTACGTGTTGGACACGTATATATGTGTATATACACGTACGTGTTGGACACGTTGTATATATATGTATATACACGTACGTGTTGGACACGTTGTATATATATGTATATACACGTACGTGTTGGACACGTTGTGTATATAGGTATATACACGTACGTGTTGGACACGTTGTATATATATGTATATACACGTACGTGTTGGACGCGTTGTATATATATGTATATACACTTACGTGTTGGACACGTTGTATATATATGTATATACACGTACGTGTTGGACACGTTGTATATATATGTATATACACGTACGTGTTGGACACGTTGTATATATATGTATATACACGTACGTGTTGGACGCGTTGTATATATATGTATATACACGTACGTGTTGGACACGTATATATGTGTATATATACACGTACGTGTTGGACACGTTGTATATATATGTATATACACGTACGTGTTGGACACGTATATATGTGTATATATACACGTACGTGTTGGACACGTTGTATATATATGTATATACACGTACGTGTTGGACACGTTGTATATATATGTATATACACGTACGTGTTGGACGCGTTGTATATATATGTATATACACGTACGTGTTGGACAAGTTGTATATATATGCATATACACGTGCGTGTTGGACACGTTGTATATATATGTATATACACGTACGTTTGTATATATATGTATATACACGTACGTGTTGGTCACGTTGTATATATATGTGTATACACGTACGTGTTGGACACGTTGTATATATATATATACACGTACGTGTTGGACACGTATATATGTGTATATATACACGTACGTCTTGGACACGTTGTATATATATGTATATACACGTACGTGTTGGACGCGTTGTATATATATGTATATACACGTACGTGTTGGACACGTTGTATATATATGTATATACACGTACGTGTTGGACACTTTGTATATATATGTATATACACGTACGTGTTGGACGCGTTGTATATATATGTATATACACGTACGTGTTGGACACGTTGTATATATATGTATATACACATACGTGTTGGACACGTTGTATATATATGTATATACACGTACGTGTTGGACACGTTGTATATATATGTATATACACGTACGTGTTGGACACGTTGTATATATATGTATATACACGTACGTGTTGGACACGTTGTATATATATGTATATACACGTACGTGTTGGACACGTTGTATATATATGTATATACACGTACGTGTTGGACACGTTGTATATATATGTATATACACGTACGTGTTGGACACGTTGTATATATATGTATATACACGTACGTGTTGGACGCGTTGTATATATATGTATATACACGTACGTGTTGGACACGTTGTATATATATGTATATACACGTACGTGTTGGACACGTATATATGTGTATATATACACGTACGTGTTGGACACGTTGTATATATATGTATATACACATACGTGTTGGACACGTTGTATATATATGTATATACACGTACGTGTTGGACACGTTGTATATATATGTATATACACGTACGTGTTGGACACGTTGTATATATATGTATATACACGTACGTGTTGGACACGTTGTATATATATGTATATACACGTACGTGTTGGACACGTTGTATATATAGGTATATACACGTACGTGTTGGACGCGTTGTATATATATGTATATATAGGTATATACACGTACGTGTTGGACACGTATATATGTGTATATATACACGTACGTGTTGGACACGTTGTATATATATGTATATACACGTACGTGTTGGACGCGTTGTATATATATGTATATACACGTACGTGTTGGACGCGTTGTATATATATGTATATACACGTACGTGTTGGACACGTTGTATATATATGTATATACACGTACGCGTTGGACACGATATATATATATATGTATATACACATACGTGTTGGACACGTTGTATATATATGCATATACACGTACGTGTTGGACACGTTGTATATATATGTATATACACGTACGTTTGTATATATATGTATATACACGTACGTGTTGGTCACGTTGTATATATATGTATATACACGTACGTGTTGGACACGTTGTATATATATATATACACGTACGTGTTGGACACGTTGTGTATATATGTATATACACGTACGTGTTGGACACGTATATATGTGTATATATACACGTACGTGTTGGACACGTTGTATATATATGTATATACACGTACGTGTTGGACACGTTGTATATATATGTATATACACGTACGTGTTGGACACGTTGTATATATATGTATATACACGTACGTGTTGGACGCGTTGTATATATATGTATATACACGTACGTGTTGGACACGTTGTATATCTATGTATATACACGTACGTGTTGGACACGTATATATGTGTATATATACACGTACGTGTTGGACACGTTGTATATATATGTATATACACTTACGTGTTGGACACGTTGTATATATATGTATATACACGTACGTGTTGGACACGTTGTATATATATGTATATACACGTACGTGTTGGACACGTTGTATATATATGTATATACACGTACGTGTTGGACACGTTGTATATATATGTATATACACGTACGTGTTGGACGCGTTGTATATATATGTATATACACGTACGTGTTGGACACGTTGTATATATATGTATATACACGTACGTGTTGGACACGTATATATGTGTATATACACGTACGTGTTGGACACGTTGTATATATATGTATATACACGTACGTGTTGGACACGTTGTATATATATGTATATACACGTACGTGTTGGACACGTTGTATATATATGTATATACACGTACGTGTTGGACACGTTGTATATATATGTATATACACATACGTGTTGGACACGTTGTATATATATGTATATACACGTACGTGTTGGACACGTTGTATATATATGTATATACACGTACGTGTTGGACACGTTGTATATATATGTATATACACGTACGTGTTGGACACGTTGTATATATATGTATATACACGTACGTGTTGGACACGTTGTATATATAGGTATATACACGTACGTGTTGGACACGTTGTATATATATGTATATACACGTACGTGTTGGACGCGTTGTATATATATGTATATACACTTACGTGTTGGACACGTTGTATATATATGTATATACACGTACGTGTTGGACACGTTGTATATATATGTATATACACGTACGTGTTGGACACGTTGTATATATATGTATATACACGTACGTGTTGGACGCGTTGTATATATATGTATATACACGTACGTGTTGGACACGTATATATGTGTATATACACGTACGTGTTGGACACGTTGTATATATATGTATATACACGTACGTGTTGGACACGTTGTATATATATGTATATACACGTACGTGTTGGACACGTTGTATATATATGTATATACACGTACGTGTTGGACACGTTGTATATATATGTATATACACATACGTGTTGGACACGTTGTATATATATGTATATACACGTACGTGTTGGACACGTTGTATATATATGTATATACACGTACGTGTTGGACACGTTGTATATATATGTATATACACGTACGTGTTGGACACGTTGTATATATATGTATATACACGTACGTGTTGGACACGTTGTATATATATGTATATACACGTACGTGTTGGACACGTTGTATATATATGTATATACACGTACGTGTTGGACACGTTGTATATATAGGTATATACACGTACGTGTTGGACACGTTGTATATATATGTATATACACGTACGTGTTGGACGCGTTGTATATATATGTATATACACTTACGTGTTGGACACGTTGTATATATATGTATATACACGTACGTGTTGGACACGTTGTATATATATGTATATACACGTACGTGTTGGACACGTTGTATATATATGTATATACACGTACGTGTTGGACGCGTTGTATATATATGTATATACACGTACGTGTTGGACACGTATATATGTGTATATACACGTACGTGTTGGACACGTTGTATATATATGTATATACACGTACGTGTTGGACACGTTGTATATATATGTATATACACGTACGTGTTGGACACGTTGTATATATATGTATATACACGTACGTGTTGGACACGTTGTATATATATGTATATACACGTACGTGTTGGACGCGTTGTATATATATGTATATACACGTACGTGTTGGACACGTTGTATATATATGTATATACACGTACGTGTTGGACACGTATATATGTGTATATACACGTACGTGTTGGACACGTTGTATATATATGTATATACACGTACGTGTTGGACACGTTGTATATATATGTATATACACGTACGTGTTGGACACGTTGTGTATATAGGTATATACACGTACGTGTTGGACACGTTGTATATATATGTATATACACGTACGTGTTGGACGCGTTGTATATATATGTATATACACTTACGTGTTGGACACGTTGTATATATATGTATATACACGTACGTGTTGGACACGTTGTATATATATGTATATACACGTACGTGTTGGACACGTTGTATATATATGTATATACACGTACGTGTTGGACGCGTTGTATATATATGTATATACACGTACGTGTTGGACACGTATATATGTGTATATATACACGTACGTGTTGGACACGTTGTATATATATGTATATACACGTACGTGTTGGACACGTATATATGTGTATATATACACGTACGTGTTGGACACGTTGTATATATATGTATATACACGTACGTGTTGGACACGTTGTATATATATGTATATACACGTACGTGTTGGACGCGTTGTATATATATGTATATACACGTACGTGTTGGACAAGTTGTATATATATGCATATACACGTGCGTGTTGGACACGTTGTATATATATGTATATACACGTACGTTTGTATATATATGTATATACACGTACGTGTTGGTCACGTTGTATATATATGTGTATACACGTACGTGTTGGACACGTTGTATATATATATATACACGTACGTGTTGGACACGTATATATGTGTATATATACACGTACGTCTTGGACACGTTGTATATATATGTATATACACGTACGTGTTGGACGCGTTGTATATATATGTATATACACGTACGTGTTGGACACGTTGTATATATATGTATATACACGTACGTGTTGGACACTTTGTATATATATGTATATACACGTACGTGTTGGACGCGTTGTATATATATGTATATACACGTACGTGTTGGACACGTTGTATATATATGTATATACACATACGTGTTGGACACGTTGTATATATATGTATATACACGTACGTGTTGGACACGTTGTATATATATGTATATACACGTACGTGTTGGACACGTTGTATATATATGTATATACACGTACGTGTTGGACACGTTGTATATATATGTATATACACGTACGTGTTGGACACGTTGTATATATATGTATATACACGTACGTGTTGGACACGTTGTATATATATGTATATACACGTACGTGTTGGACACGTTGTATATATATGTATATACACGTACGTGTTGGACGCGTTGTATATATATGTATATACACGTACGTGTTGGACACGTTGTATATATATGTATATACACGTACGTGTTGGACACGTATATATGTGTATATATACACGTACGTGTTGGACACGTTGTATATATATGTATATACACATACGTGTTGGACACGTTGTATATATATGTATATACACGTACGTGTTGGACACGTTGTATATATATGTATATACACGTACGTGTTGGACACGTTGTATATATATGTATATACACGTACGTGTTGGACACGTTGTATATATATGTATATACACGTACGTGTTGGACACGTTGTATATATAGGTATATACACGTACGTGTTGGACGCGTTGTATATATATGTATATATAGGTATATACACGTACGTGTTGGACACGTATATATGTGTATATATACACGTACGTGTTGGACACGTTGTATATATATGTATATACACGTACGTGTTGGACGCGTTGTATATATATGTATATACACGTACGTGTTGGACGCGTTGTATATATATGTATATACACGTACGTGTTGGACACGTTGTATATATATGTATATACACGTACGCGTTGGACACGATATATATATATATGTATATACACATACGTGTTGGACACGTTGTATATATATGCATATACACGTACGTGTTGGACACGTTGTATATATATGTATATACACGTACGTTTGTATATATATGTATATACACGTACGTGTTGGTCACGTTGTATATATATGTATATACACGTACGTGTTGGACACGTTGTATATATATATATACACGTACGTGTTGGACACGTTGTGTATATATGTATATACACGTACGTGTTGGACACGTATATATGTGTATATATACACGTACGTGTTGGACACGTTGTATATATATGTATATACACGTACGTGTTGGACACGTTGTATATATATGTATATACACGTACGTGTTGGACACGTTGTATATATATGTATATACACGTACGTGTTGGACGCGTTGTATATATATGTATATACACGTACGTGTTGGACACGTTGTATATATATGTATATACACGTACGTGTTGGACACGTATATATGTGTATATATACACGTACGTGTTGGACACGTTGTATATATATGTATATACACTTACGTGTTGGACACGTTGTATATATATGTATATACACGTACGTGTTGGACACGTTGTATATATATGTATATACACGTACGTGTTGGACACGTTGTATATATATGTATATACACGTACGTGTTGGACACGTTGTATATATATGTATATACACGTACGTGTTGGACGCGTTGTATATATATGTATATACACGTACGTGTTGGACACGTTGTATATATATGTATATACACGTACGTGTTGGACACGTATATATGTGTATATACACGTACGTGTTGGACACGTTGTATATATATGTATATACACGTACGTGTTGGACACGTTGTATATATATGTATATACACGTACGTGTTGGACACGTTGTATATATATGTATATACACGTACGTGTTGGACACGTTGTATATATATGTATATACACATACGTGTTGGACACGTTGTATATATATGTATATACACGTACGTGTTGGACACGTTGTATATATATGTATATACACGTACGTGTTGGACACGTTGTATATATATGTATATACACGTACGTGTTGGACACGTTGTATATATATGTATATACACGTACGTGTTGGACACGTTGTATATATAGGTATATACACGTACGTGTTGGACACGTTGTATATATATGTATATACACGTACGTGTTGGACGCGTTGTATATATATGTATATACACTTACGTGTTGGACACGTTGTATATATATGTATATACACGTACGTGTTGGACACGTTGTATATATATGTATATACACGTACGTGTTGGACACGTTGTATATATATGTATATACACGTACGTGTTGGACGCGTTGTATATATATGTATATACACGTACGTGTTGGACACGTATATATGTGTATATACACGTACGTGTTGGACACGTTGTATATATATGTATATACACGTACGTGTTGGACACGTTGTATATATATGTATATACACGTACGTGTTGGACACGTTGTATATATATGTATATACACGTACGTGTTGGACACGTTGTATATATATGTATATACACATACGTGTTGGACACGTTGTATATATATGTATATACACGTACGTGTTGGACACGTTGTATATATATGTATATACACGTACGTGTTGGACACGTTGTATATATATGTATATACACGTACGTGTTGGACACGTTGTATATATATGTATATACACGTACGTGTTGGACACGTTGTATATATATGTATATACACGTACGTGTTGGACACGTTGTATATATAGGTATATACACGTACGTGTTGGACACGTTGTATATATATGTATATACACGTACGTGTTGGACGCGTTGTATATATATGTATATACACTTACGTGTTGGACACGTTGTATATATATGTATATACACGTACGTGTTGGACACGTTGTATATATATGTATATACACGTACGTGTTGGACACGTTGTATATATATGTATATACACGTACGTGTTGGACGCGTTGTATATATATGTATATACACGTACGTGTTGGACACGTATATATGTGTATATATACACGTACGTGTTGGACACGTTGTATATATATGTATATACACGTACGTGTTGGACACGTATATATGTGTATATATACACGTACGTGTTGGACACGTTGTATATATATGTATATACACGTACGTGTTGGACACGTTGTATATATATGTATATACACGTACGTGTTGGACGCGTTGTATATATATGTATATACACGTACGTGTTGGACAAGTTGTATATATATGCATATACACGTGCGTGTTGGACACGTTGTATATATATGTATATACACGTACGTTTGTATATATATGTATATACACGTACGTGTTGGTCACGTTGTATATAAATGTATATACACGTACGTGTTGGACACGTTGTATATATATATATACACGTACGTGTTGGACACGTATATATGTGTATATATACACGTACGTCTTGGACACGTTGTATATATATGTATATACACGTACGTGTTGGACGCGTTGTATATATATGTATATACACGTACGTGTTGGACACGTTGTATATATATGTATATACACGTACGTGTTGGACACTTTGTATATATATGTATATACACGTACGTGTTGGACGCGTTGTATATATATGTATATACACGTACGTGTTGGACACGTTGTATATATATGTATATACACGTACGTGTTGGACACTTTGTATATATATGTATATACACGTACGTGTTGGACACGTTATATATATATGTATATACAAGTACGTGTTGGACGCGTTGTATATATATGTATATACACGTACGTGTTGGACACGTTGTATATATATGTATATACACGTACGTGTTGGACACGTTGTATATATATGTATATACACGTACGTGTTGGACACGTTGTATATATATGTATATACACGTACGTGTTGGACACGTTGTATATATATGTATATACACGTACGTGTTGGACACGTTGTATATATATGTATATACACGTACGTGTTGGACGCGTTGTATATATATGTATATACACTTACGTGTTGGACACGTTGTATATATATGTATATACACGTACGTGTTGGACACGTTGTATATATATGTGTATACACGTACGTGTTGGACACGTTGTATATATATGTATATACACGTACGTGTTGGACGCGTTGTATATATATGTATATACACGAACGTGTTGGACACATTGTATATATATGTATATACACGAACGTGTTGGACACGTTGTATATATATGCATATACACGTGCGTGTTGGACACGTTGTATATATATGTATATACACGTACGTTTGTATATATATGTATATACACGTACGTGTTGGTCACGTTGTATATATATGTATATACACGTACGTGTTGGACACGTTGTATATATATATATACACGTACGTGTTGGACACGTTGTGTATATATGTATATACACGTACGCGTTGGACACGTATATATGTGTATATATACACGTACGTGTTGGACACGTTGTATATATATGTATATACACGTACGTGTTGGACGCGTTGTATATATATGTATATACACGTACGTGTTGGACACGTTGTATATATATGTATATACACGTACGTGTTGGACACTTTGTATATATATGTATATACACGTACGTGTTGGACGCGTTGTATATATATGTATATACACGTACGTGTTGGACACGTTGTATATATATGTATATACACGTACGTGTTGGACACGTTGTATATATAGGTATATACACGTACGTGTTGGACACGTTGTATATATATGTATATACACGTACGTGTTGGACGCGTTGTATATATATGTATATACACTTACGTGTTGGACACGTTGTATATATATGTATATACACGTACGTGTTGGACACGTTGTATATATATGTATATACACGTACGTGTTGGACACGTTGTATATATATGTATATACACGTACGTGTTGGACGCGTTGTATATATATGTATATACACGTACGTGTTGGACACGTATATATGTGTATATATACACGTACGTGTTGGACACGTTGTATATATATGTATATACACGTACGTGTTGGACACGTATATATGTGTATATATACACGTACGTGTTGGACACGTTGTATATATATGTATATACACGTACGTGTTGGACACGTTGTATATATATGTATATACACGTACGTGTTGGACGCGTTGTATATATATGTATATACACGTACGTGTTGGACAAGTTGTATATATATGCATATACACGTGCGTGTTGGACACGTTGTATATATATGTATATACACGTACGTTTGTATATATATGTATATACACGTACGTGTTGGTCACGTTGTATATATATGTATATACACGTACGTGTTGGACACGTTGTATATATATATATACACGTACGTGTTGGACACGTATATATGTGTATATATACACGTACGTCTTGGACACGTTGTATATATATGTATATACACGTACGTGTTGGACGCGTTGTATATATATGTATATACACGTACGTGTTGGACACGTTGTATATATATGTATATACACGTACGTGTTGGACACTTTGTATATATATGTATATACACGTACGTGTTGGACGCGTTGTATATATATGTATATACACGTACGTGTTGGACACGTTGTATATATATGTATATACACGTACGTGTTGGACACTTTGTATATATATGTATATACACGTACGTGTTGGACACGTTATATATATATGTATATACAAGTACGTGTTGGACGCGTTGTATATATATGTATATACACGTACGTGTTGGACACGTTGTATATATATGTATATACACGTACGTGTTGGACACGTTGTATATATATGTATATACACGTACGTGTTGGACACGTTGTATATATATGTATATACACGTACGTGTTGGACACGTTGTATATATATGTATATACACGTACGTGTTGGACACGTTGTATATATATGTATATACACGTACGTGTTGGACGCGTTGTATATATATGTATATACACTTACGTGTTGGACACGTTGTATATATATGTATATACACGTACGTGTTGGACACGTTGTATATATATGTATATACACGTACGTGTTGGACACGTTGTATATATATGTATATACACGTACGTGTTGGACGCGTTGTATATATATGTATATACACGAACGTGTTGGACACATTGTATATATATGTATATACACGAACGTGTTGGACACGTTGTATATATATGCATATACACGTGCGTGTTGGACACGTTGTATATATATGTATATACACGTACGTTTGTATATATATGTATATACACGTACGTGTTGGTCACGTTGTATATATATGTATATACACGTACGTGTTGGACACGTTGTATATATATATATACACGTACGTGTTGGACACGTTGTGTATATATGTATATACACGTACGCGTTGGACACGTATATATGTGTATATATACACGTACGTGTTGGACACGTTGTATATATATGTATATACACGTACGTGTTGGACGCGTTGTATATATATGTATATACACGTACGTGTTGGACACGTTGTATATATATGTATATACACGTACGTGTTGGACACTTTGTATATATATGTATATACACGTACGTGTTGGACGCGTTGTATATATATGTATATACACGTACGTGTTGGACGCGTTGTATATATATGTATATACACGTACGTGTTGGACACGTTGTATATATATGTATATACACGTACGTGTTGGACACGTACATATGTGTATATATACACGTACGTGTTGGACACGTTGTATACATATGTATATACACGTACGTGTTGGACACGTTGTATATATATGTATATACACGTACGTGTTGGACACGTTGAATATATATGTATATACACGTACGTGTTGGACACGTTGTATATATATGTATATACACGTACGTGTTGGACACGTTGTATATATATGTATATACACGTACGTGTTGGACACGTTGTATATATATGTATATACACGTACGTGTTGGACACGTTGTATATATATGTATATACACGTACGTGTTGGACACGTTGTATATATATGTATATACACGTACGTGTTGGACACGTTGTATATATATGTATATACACGTACGTGTTGGACACGTTGTATATATATGTATATACACGTACGTGTTGGACACGTTGTATATATATGTATATACACGTACGTGTTGGACATGTTGTATATATATGTATATACACGTACGTGTTGGACACGTATATATGTGTATATATACACGTACGTGTTGGACACGTTGTATATATATGTATATACACGTACGTGTTGGACGCGTTGTATATATATGTATATACACGTACGTGTTGGACGCGTTGTATATATATGTATATACTCGTACGTGTTGGACACGTTGTATATATATGTATATACACGTACGTGTTGGACACGATATATATATATATATGTATATACACATACGTGTTGGACACGTTGTATATATATGCATATACACGTACGTGTTGGACACGTTGTATATATATGTATATACACGTACGTTTGTATATATATGTATATACACGTACGTGTTGGTCACGTTGTATATATATGTATATACACGTACGTGTTGGACACGTTGTATATATATATATACACGTACGTGTTGGACACGTTGTGTATATATGTATATACACGTACGTGTTGGACACGTATATATGTGTATATATACACGTACGTGTTGGACACGTTGTATATATATGTATATACACTTACGTGTTGGACACGTTGTATATATATGTATATACACTTACGTGTTGGACACGTTGTATATATATGTATATACACGTACGTGTTGGACACGTTGTATATATATGTATATACACTTACGTGTTGGACACGTTGTATATATATGTATATACACGTACGTGTTGGACACGTTGTATATATATGTATATACACGTACGTGTTGGACACGTTGTATATATATGTATATACACGTACGTGTTGGACGCGTTGTATATATATGTATATACACGTACGTGTTGGACGCGTTGTATATATATGTATATACACGTACGTGTTGGACACGTTGTATATATATGTATATACACGTACGTGTTGGACACGTATATATGTGTATATATACACGTACGTGTTGGACACGTTGTATATATATGTATATACACTTACGTGTTGGACACGTTGTATATATATGTATATACACGTACGTGTTGGACACGTTGTATATATATGTATATACACGTACGTGTTGGACACGTTGTATATATGTGTATATACACGTACGTGTTGGACGCGTTGTATATATATGTATATACACGTACGTGTTGGACACGTTGTATATATATGTATATACACGTACGTGTTGGACACGTATATATGTGTATATATACACGTACGTGTTGGACACGTTGTATATATATGTATATACACATACGTGTTGGACACGTTGTATATATATGTATATACACGTACGTGTTGGACACGTTGTATATATATGTATATACACGTACGTGTTGGACACGTTGTATATATATGTATATACACGTACGTGTTGGACACGTTGTATATATATGTATATACACGTACGTGTTGGACACGTTGTATATATATGTATATACACGTACGTGTTGGACACGTTGTATATATATGTATATACACGTACGTGTTGGACGCGTTGTATATATATGTATATACACTTACGTGTTGGACACGTTGTATATATATGTATATACACGTACGTGTTGGACACGTTGTATATATATGTATATACACGTACGTGTTGGACACGTTGTATATATATGTATATACACGTACGTGTTGGACGCGTTGTATATATATGTATATACACGAACGTGTTGGACACATTGTATATATATGTATATACACGAACGTGTTGGACACGTTGTATATATATGCATATACACGTGCGTGTTGGACACGTTGTATATATATGTATATACACGTACGTTTGTATATATATGTATATACACGTACGTGTTGGTCACGTTGTATATATATGTATATACACGTACGTGTTGGACACGTTGTATATATATATACACGTACGTGTTGGACACGTTGTGTATATATGTATATACACGTACGTGTTGGACACGTTGTATATATATGTATATACACGTACGTGTTGGACACTTTGTATATATATGTATATACACGTACGTGTTGGACGCGTTGTATATATATGTATATACACGTACGTGTTGGACGCGTTGTATATATATGTATATACACGTACGTGTTGGACACGTTGTATATATATGTATATACACGTACGTGTTGGACACGTACATATGTGTATATATACACGTACGTGTTGGACACGTTGTATACATATGTATATACACGTACGTGTTGGACACGTTGTATATATATGTATATACACGTACGTGTTGGACACGTTGAATATATATGTATATACACGTACGTGTTGGACACGTTGTATATATATGTATATACACGTACGTGTTGGACACGTTGTATATATATGTATATACACGTACGTGTTGGACACGTTGTATATATATGTATATACACGTACGTGTTGGACAGGTTGTATATATATGTATATACACGTACGTGTTGGACACGTTGTATATATATGTATATACACGTACGTGTTGGACACGTTGTATATATATGTATATACACGTACGTGTTGGACATGTTGTATATATATGTATATACACGTACGTGTTGGACACGTATATATGTGTATATATACACGTACGTGTTGGACACGTTGTATATATATGTATATACACGTACGTGTTGGACACGTATATATGTGTATATATACACGTACGTGTTGGACACGTTGTATATATATGTATATACACGTACGTGTTGGACACGTTTATATGTGTATATATACACGTACGTGTTGGACACGTTGTATATATATGTATATACACGTACGTGTTGGACACGTATATATTTGTATATATACACGTACGTGTTGGACACGTTATATATATATGTATATACACGTACGTGTTGGACGCGTTGTATATATATGTATATACACGTACGTGTTGGACGCGTTGTATATATATGTATATACACGTACGTGTTGGACACGTTGTATATATATGTATATACACGTACGTGTTGGACACGTTGTGTATATATGTATATGCACGTACGTGTTGGACACGTATATATGTGTATATATACACGTACGTGTTGGACACGTTGTATATATATGTATATACACTTACGGGTTGGACGCGTTGTATATATATGTATATGCACGTACGTGTTGGACACGTTGTATATATATATGTATATACACGTACGTGTTGGACACGTTGTATATATATGTATATACACGTACGTGTTGGACACGTTGTATATATATGTATATACACGTACGTGTTGGACGCGTTGTATATATATGTATATACACGTACGTGTTGGACACGTTGTATATATATGTATATACACGTACGTGTTGGACACGTTGTATATATATGTATATACACGTACGTGTTGGACACGTTGTATATATATGTATATACACGTACGTGTTGGACACGTTGTATATATATGTATATACACGTACGTGTTGGACACGTTTATATGTGTATATATACACGTACGTGTTGGACACGTTGTATATATATGTATATACACGTACGTGTTGGACGCGTTGTATATATATGTATATACACGTACGTGTTGGACGCGTTGTATATATATGTATATACACGTACGTGTTGGACACGTTGTATATATATGTATATACACGTACGTGTTGGACACGATATATATATATATGTATATACACATACGTGTTGGACACGTTGTATATATATGTATATACACGTACGTGTTGGACGCGTTGTATATATATGTATATACACGTACGTGTTGGACACGTTGTATATATATGCATATACACGTGCGTGTTGGACACGTTGTATATATATGTATATACACGTAAGTTTGTATATATATGTATATACACGTACGTGTTGGTCACGTTGTATATATATGTATATACACGTACGTGTTGGACACGTTGTATATATATATATACACGTACGTGTTGGACACGTTGTGTATATATGTATATACACGTACGTGTTGGACACGTATATATGTGTATATATACACGTACGTGTTGGACACGTTGTATATATATGTATATACACGTACGTGTTGGACGCGTTGTATATATATGTATATACACGTACGTGTTGGACACGTTGTATATATATGTATATACACGTACGTGTTGGACACTTTGTATATATATGTATATACACGTACGTGTTGGACACGTTGTATATATATGTATATACACGTACGTGTTGGACGCGTTGTATATATATGTATATACACGTACGTGTTGGACACGTTGTATATATATGTATATACACGTACGTGTTGGACACGTACATATGTGTATATATACACGTACGTGTTGGACACGTTGTATATATATATGTATATACACGTACGTGTTGGACACGTTGTATATATATATGTATATACACGTACGTGTTGGACACGTTGAATATATATGTATATACACGTACGTGTTGGACACGTTGTATATATATGTATATACACGTACGTGTTGGACACGTTGTATATATATGTATATACACGTACGTGTTGGACACGTTGTATATATATGTATATACACGTACGTGTTGGACACGTTGTATATATATGTATATACACGTACGTGTTGGACACGTTGTATATATATGTATATACACGTACGTGTTGGACACGTTGTATATATATGTATATACACGTACGTGTTGGACACGTATATATGTGTATATATACACGTACGTGTTGGACACGTTGTATATATATGTATATACACGTACGTGTTGGACACGTATATATGTGTATATATACACGTACGTGTTGGACACGTTGTATATATATGTATATACACGTACGTGTTGGACACGTTTATATGTGTATATATACACGTACGTGTTGGACACGTTGTATATATATGTATATACACGTACGTGTTGGACACGTATATATTTGTATATATACACGTACGTGTTGGACACGTTATATATATATGTATATACACGTACGTGTTGGACGCGTTGTATATATATGTATATACACGTACGTGTTGGACACGTTGTATATATATGTATATACACGTACGTGTTGGACACGTTGTGTATATATGTATATGCACGTACGTGTTGGACACGTATATATGTGTATATATACACGTACGTGTTGGACACGTTGTATATATATGTATATACACTTACGGGTTGGACGCGTTGTATATATATGTATATGCACGTACGTGTTGGACACGTTGTATATATATGTATATACACGTACGTGTTGGACACGTTGTATATATATGTATATACACGTACGTGTTGGACACGTTGTATATATATGTATATACACGTACGTGTTGGACGCGTTGTATATATATGTATATACACGTACGTGTTGGACACGTTGTATATATATGTATATACACGTACGTGTTGGACACGTTGTATATATATGTATATACACGTACGTGTTGGACACGTTGTATATATATGTATATACACGTACGTGTTGGACACGTTGTATATATATGTATATACACGTACGTGTTGGACACGTTTATATGTGTATATATACACGTACGTGTTGGACACGTTGTATATATATGTATATACACGTACGTGTTGGACGCGTTGTATATATATGTATATACACGTACGTGTTGGACGCGTTGTATATATATGTATATACACGTACGTGTTGGACACGTTGTATATATATGTATATACACGTACGTGTTGGACACGATATATATATATATGTATATACACATACGTGTTGGACACGTTGTATATATATGCATATACACGTACGTGTTGGACACGTTGTATATATATGTATATACACGTACGTTTGTATATATATGTATATACACGTACGTGTTGGTCACGTTGTATATATATGTATATACACGTACGTGTTGGACACGTTGTATATATATATATACACGTAAGTGTTGGACACGTTGTGTATATATGTATATACACGTACGTGTTGGACACGTATATATGTGTATATATACACGTACGTGTTGGACACGTTGTATGTATATGTATATACACTTACGTGTTGGACACGTTGTATATATATGTATATACACTTACGTGTTGGACACGTTGTATATATATGTATATACACTTACGTGTTGGACACGTTGTATATATATGTATATACACTTACGTGTTGGACACGTTGTATATATATGTATATACACGTACGTGTTGGACACGTTGTATATATATGTATATACACTTACGTGTTGGACACGTTGTATATATATGTATATACACGTAGGTGTTGGACACGTTGTATATATATGTATATACACGTACGTGTTGGACACGTTGTATATATATGTATATACACGTACGTGTTGGACACGTTTATATGTGTATATATACACGTACGTGTTGGACACGTTGTATATATATGTATATACACGTACGTGTTGGACACGTTGTATGTATATGTATATACACTTACGTGTTGGACACGTTGTATATATATGTATATACACGTACGTGTTGGACACGTTGTGTATATATGTATATGCACGTACGTGTTGGACACGTATATATGTGTATATATACACGTACGTGTTGGACACGTTGTATATATATGTATATACACTTACGGGTTGGACGCGTTGTATATATATGTATATGCACGTACGTGTTGGACACGTTGTATATATATGTATATACACGTACGTGTTGGACACGTTGTATATATATGTATATACACGTACGTGTTGGACACGTTGTATATATATGTATATACACGTACGTGTTGGACGCGTTGTATATATATGTATATACACGTACGTGTTGGACACGTTGTATATATATGTATATACACGTACGTGTTGGACACGTTGTATATATATGTATATACACGTACGTGTTGGACACGTTGTATATATATGTATATACACGTACGTGTTGGACACGTTGTATATATATGTATATACACGTACGTGTTGGACACGTTTATATGTGTATATATACACGTACGTGTTGGACACGTTGTATATATATGTATATACACGTACGTGTTGGACGCGTTGTATATATATGTATATACACGTACGTGTTGGACGCGTTGTATATATATGTATATACACGTACGTGTTGGACACGTTGTATATATATGTATATACACGTACGTGTTGGACACGATATATATATATATGTATATACACGTACGTGTTGGACACGTTGTATATATATGTATATACACTTACGTGTTGGACACGTTGTATATATATGTATATACACGTAGGTGTTGGACACGTTGTATATATATGTATATACACGTACGTGTTGGACACGTTGTATATATATGTATATACACGTACGTGTTGGACACGTTTATATGTGTATATATACACGTACGTGTTGGACACGTTGTATATATATGTATATACACGTACGTGTTGGACACGTTGTATGTATATGTATATACACTTACGTGTTGGACACGTTGTATATATATGTATATACACGTACGTGTTGGACACGTTGTGTATATATGTATATGCACGTACGTGTTGGACACGTATATATGTGTATATATACACGTACGTGTTGGACACGTTGTATATATATGTATATACACTTACGGGTTGGACGCGTTGTATATATATGTATATGCACGTACGTGTTGGACACGTTGTATATATATGTATATACACGTACGTGTTGGACACGTTGTATATATATGTATATACACGTACGTGTTGGACACGTTGTATATATATGTATATACACGTACGTGTTGGACGCGTTGTATATATATGTATATACACGTACGTGTTGGACACGTTGTATATATATGTATATACACGTACGTGTTGGACACGTTGTATATATATGTATATACACGTACGTGTTGGACACGTTGTATATATATGTATATACACGTACGTGTTGGACACGTTGTATATATATGTATATACACGTACGTGTTGGACACGTTTATATGTGTATATATACACGTACGTGTTGGACACGTTGTATATATATGTATATACACGTACGTGTTGGACGCGTTGTATATATATGTATATACACGTACGTGTTGGACGCGTTGTATATATATGTATATACACGTACGTGTTGGACACGTTGTATATATATGTATATACACGTACGTGTTGGACACGATATATATATATATGTATATACACATACGTGTTGGACACGTTGTATATATATGCATATACACGTACGTGTTGGACACGTTGTATATATATGTATATACACGTACGTTTGTATATATATGTATATACACGTACGTGTTGGTCACGTTGTATATATATGTATATACACGTACGTGTTGGACACGTTGTATATATATATATACACGTAAGTGTTGGACACGTTGTGTATATATGTATATACACGTACGTGTTGGACACGTATATATGTGTATATATACACGTACGTGTTGGACACGTTGTATGTATATGTATATACACTTACGTGTTGGACACGTTGTATATATATGTATATACACTTACGTGTTGGACACGTTGTATATATATGTATATACACTTACGTGTTGGACACGTTGTATATATATGTATATACACTTACGTGTTGGACACGTTGTATATATATGTATATACACGTACGTGTTGGACACGTTGTATATATATGTATATACACTTACGTGTTGGACACGTTGTATATATATGTATATACACGTAGGTGTTGGACACGTTGTATATATATGTATATACACGTACGTGTTGGACACGTTGTATATATATGTATATACACGTACGTGTTGGACACGTTTATATGTGTATATATACACGTACGTGTTGGACACGTTGTATATATATGTATATACACGTACGTGTTGGACACGTATATATGTGTATATATACACGTACGTGTTGGACACGTTATATATATATGTATATACACGTATGTGTTGGACGCGTTGTATATATATGTATATACACGTACATGTTGGACCCGTTGTATATATACGTATATACACTTACGTGTTGGACACGTTGTGTATATATGTATATGCACGTACGTGTTGGACACGTATATATGTGTATATATACACGTACGTGTTGGACACGTTGTATATATATGTATATACACTTACGGGTTGGACGCGTTGTATATATATGTATATACACGTACTTGTTGGACACGTTGTATATATATGTATATACACGTACTTGTTGGACACGTTGTATATATATGTATATACACGTACGTGTTGGACACGTTGTATATATATGTATATACACGTACGTGTTGGACACGTTGTATATATATGTATATACACGTACGTGTTGGTCACGTTGTATATATATGTATATACACGTACGTGTTGGACACGTTGTATATATATGTATATACACGTACGTGTTGGACACGTTGTATATATATGTATATACACGTACGTGTTGGACACGTTGTATATATATGTATATACACGTACGTGTTGGACACGTTGTATATATATGTATATACACGTACGTGTTGGACACGTTGTATATATATGTATATACACGTACGTGTTGGACACGTTGTATATATATGTATATACACGTACGTGTTGGACACGTTTATATGTGTATATATACACGTACGTGTTGGACACGTTGTATATATATGTATATACACGTACGTGTTGGACACGTTGTATGTATATGTATATACACTTACGTGTTGGACACGTTGTATATATATGTATATACACTTACGTGTTGGACACGTTGTATATATATGTATATACACTTACGTGTTGGACACGTTGTATATATATGTATATACACTTACGTGTTGGACACGTTGTATATATATGTATATACACGTACGTGTTGGACACGTTGTATATATATGTATATACACTTACGTGTTGGACACGTTGTATATATATGTATATACACGTAGGTGTTGGACACGTTGTATATATATGTATATACACGTACGTGTTGGACACGTTGTATATATATGTATATACACGTACGTGTTGGACACGTTTATATGTGTATATATACACGTACGTGTTGGACACGTTGTATATATATGTATATACACGTACGTGTTGGACACGTATATATGTGTATATATACACGTACGTGTTGGACACGTTATATATATATGTATATACACGTACGTGTTGGACGCGTTGTATATATATGTATATACACGTACATGTTGGACCCGTTGTATATATATGTATATACACTTACGTGTTGGACACGTTGTGTATATATGTATATGCACGTACGTGTTGGACACGTATATATGTGTATATATACACGTACGTGTTGGACACGTTGTATATATATGTATATACACGTACGTGTTGGACACGTATATATGTGTATATATACACGTACGTGTTGGACACGTTGTATGTATATGTATATACACTTACGTGTTGGACACGTTGTATATATATGTATATACACTTACGGGTTGGACGCGTTGTATATATATGTATATACATGTACGTGTTGGACACGTTGTATATATATGTATATACACGTACGTGTTGGACACGTTGTATATATATGTATATACACGTACGTGTTGGACACGTTGTATATATATGTATATACACGTACGTGTTGGTCACGTTGTATATATATGTATATACACGTACGTGTTGGACACGTTGTATATATATGTATATACACGTACGTGTTGGACACGTTGTATATATATGTATATACACGTACGTGTTGGACACGTTGTATATATATGTATATACACGTACGTGTTGGACACGTTGTATATATATGTATATACACGTACGTGTTGGACACGTTTATATGTGTATATATACACGTACGTGTTGGACACGTTGTATATATATGTATATACACGTACGTGTTGGACGCGTTGTATATATATGTATATACACGTACGTGTTGGACGCGTTGTATATATATGTATATACACGTACGTGTTGGACACGTTGTATATATATGTATATACACGTACGTGTTGGACACGATATATATATATATGTATATACACATACGTGTTGGACACGTTGTATATATATGTATATACACGTACGTGTTGGACGCGTTGTATATATATGTATATACACGTACGTGTTGGACACGTTGTATATATATGTATATACACGTACGTGTTGGACACGTTGTATATATATGTATATACACGTACGTGTTGGACACGTTGTATATATATGTATATACACGTACGTGTTGGACGCGTTGTATATATATGTATATACACGTACGTGTTGGACACGTATATATGTGTATATATACACGTACGTGTTGGACACGTTGTATATATATGTATATACACGTACGTGTTGGACACGTATATATGTGTATATATACACGTACGTGTTGGACACGTTGTATATATATGTATATACACGTACGTGTTGGACACGTTGTATATATATGTATATACACGTACGTGTTGGACGCGTTGTATATATATGTATATACACGTACGTGTTGGACACGTTGTATATATATGCATATACACGTGCGTGTTGGACACGTTGTATATATATGTATATACACGTAAGTTTGTATATATATGTATATACACGTACGTGTTGGTCACGTTGTATATATATGTATATACACGTACGTGTTGGACACGTTGTATATATATATATACACGTACGTGTTGGACACGTTGTGTATATATGTATATACACGTACGTGTTGGACACGTATATATGTGTATATATACACGTACGTGTTGGACACGTTGTATATATATGTATATACACGTACGTGTTGGACGCGTTGTATATATATGTATATACACGTACGTGTTGGACACGTTGTATATATATGTATATACACGTACGTGTTGGACACTTTGTATATATATGTATATACACGTACGTGTTGGACACGTTGTATATATATGTATATACACGTACGTGTTGGACGCGTTGTATATATATGTATATACACGTACGTGTTGGACACGTTGTATATATATGTATATACACGTACGTGTTGGACACGTACATATGTGTATATATACACGTACGTGTTGGACACGTTGTATATATATATGTATATACACGTACGTGTTGGACACGTTGTATATATATGTATATACACGTACGTGTTGGACACGTTGAATATATATGTATATACACGTACGTGTTGGACACGTTGTATATATATGTATATACACGTACGTGTTGGACACGTTGTATATATATGTATATACACGTACGTGTTGGACACGTTGTATATATATGTATATACACGTACGTGTTGGACACGTTGTATATATATGTATATACACGTACGTGTTGGACACGTTGTATATATATGTATATACACGTACGTGTTGGACAGGTTGTATATATATGTATATACACGTACGTGTTGGACACGTTGTATATATATGTATATACACGTACGTGTTGGACACGTTGTATATATATGTATATACACGTACGTGTTGGACACGTTGTATATATATGTATATACACGTACGTGTTGGACACGTATATATGTGTATATATACACGTACGTGTTGGACACGTTGTATATATATGTATATACACGTACGTGTTGGACACGTATATATGTGTATATATACACGTACGTGTTGGACACGTTGTATATATATGTATATACACGTACGTGTTGGACACGTTTATATGTGTATATATACACGTACGTGTTGGACACGTTGTATATATATGTATATACACGTACGTGTTGGACACGTATATATGTGTATATATACACGTAAGTGTTGGACACGTTATATATATATGTATATACACGTACGTGTTGGACGCGTTGTATATATATGTATATACACGTGCGTGTTGGACACGTTGTATATATATGTATATACACGTACGTTTGTATATATATGTATATACACGTACGTGTTGGTCACGTTGTATATATATGTATATACACGTACGTGTTGGACACGTTGTATATATATATATACACGTACGTGTTGGACACGTTGTGTATATATGTATATACACGTACGTGTTGGACACGTATATATGTGTATATATACACGTACGTGTTGGACACGTTGTATATATATGTATTTACACGTACGTGTTGGACGCGTTGTATATATATGTATATACACGTACGTGTTGGACACGTTGTATATATATGTATATACACGTACGTGTTGGACACTTTGTATATATATGTATATACACGTACGTGTTGGACACGTTGTATATATATGTATATACACGTACGTGTTGGACGCGTTGTATATATATGTATATACACGTACGTGTTGGACACGTTGTATATATATGTATATACACGTACGTGTTGGACACGTACATATGTGTATATATACACGTACGTGTTGGACACGTTGTATATATATGTATATACACGTACGTGTTGGACACGTACATATGTGTATATATACACGTACGTGTTGGACACGTTGTATATATATGTATATACACGTACGTGTTGGACACGTTGTATATATATGTATATACACGTACGTGTTGGACACGTACATATGTGTATATATACACGTACGTGTTGGACACGTTGTATATATATGTATATACACGTACGTGTTGGACACGTTGTATATATATGTATATACACGTACGTGTTGGACACGTTGAATATATATGTATATACACGTACGTGTTGGACACGTTGTATATATATGTATATACACGTACGTGTTGGACACGTTGTATATATATGTATATACACGTACGTGTTGGACACGTTGTATATATATGTATATACACGTACGTGTTGGACACGCTGTATATATATGTATATACACGTACGTGTTGGACACGTTGTATATATATGTATATACACGTACGTGTTGGACACGTTGTATATATATGTATATACACGTACGTGTTGGACACGTTGTATATATATGTATATACACGTACGTGTTGGACACGTTGTATATATATGTATATACACGTACGTGTTGGACACGTTGTATATATATGTATATACACGTACGTGTTGGACACGTTGTATATATATGTATATACACGTACGTGTTGGACACGTTGTATATATATGTATATACACGTACGTGTTGGACACGTATATATGTGTATATATACACGTACGTGTTGGACACGTTGTATATATATGTATATACACGTACGTGTTGGACACGTATATATGTGTATATATACACGTACGTGTTGGACACGTTGTATATATATGTATATACACGTACGTGTTGGACACGTTTATATGTGTATATATACACGTACGTGTTGGACACGTTGTATATATATGTATATACACGTACGTGTTGGACACGTATATATGTGTATATATACACGTACGTGTTGGACACGTTATATATATATGTATATACACGTACGTGTTGGACGCGTTGTATATATATGTATATACACGTACGTGTTGGACACGTTGTATATATATGTATATACACTTACGTCTTGGACACGTTGTGTATATATGTATATGCACGTACATGTTGGACACGTATATATGTGTATATATACACGTACGTGTTGGACACGTTGTATATATATGTATATACACTTACGGGTTGGACGCGTTGTATATATATGTATATACACGTACGTGTTGGACACGTTGTATATATATGTATATACACGTACGTGTTGGACACGTTGTATATATATGCATATACACGTACGTGTTGGACACGTTGTATATATATGTATATACACGTACGTGTTGGACACGTTGTATATATATGTATATACACGTACGTGTTGGACACGTTGTATATATATGTATATACACGTACGTGTTGGACACGTTGTATATATATGTATATACACGTACGTGTTGGACACGTTGTATATATATGTATATACACGTACGTGTTGGACACGTTGTATATATATGTATATACACGTACGTGTTGGACACGTTGTATATATATGTATATACACGTACGTGTTGGACACGTTGTATATATATGTATATACACGTACGTGTTGGACACGTTGTATATATATGTATATACACGTACGTGTTGGACACGTTGTATATATATGTATATACACGTACGTGTTGGACACGTTAATATGTGTATATATACACGTACGTGTTGGACACGTTGTATATATATGTATATACACGTACGTGTTGGACGCGTTGTATATATATGTATATACACGTACGTGTTGGACGCGTTGTATATATATGTATATACACGTACGTGTTGGACACGTTGTATATATATGTATATACACGTACGTGTTGGACACGATATATATATATATGTATATACACATACGTGTTGGACACGTTGTATATATATGCATATACACGTACGTGTTGGACACGTTGTATATATATGTATATACACGTACGTTTGTATATATATGTATATACACGTACGTGTTGGTCACGTTGTATATATATGTATATACACGTACGTGTTGGACACGTTGTATATATATATATATACGTACGTGTTGGACACGTTGTGTATATATGTATATACACGTACGTGTTGGACACGTATCTATGTGTATATATACACGTACGTGTTGGACACGTTGTATATATATGTATATACACTTACGTGTTGGACACGTTGTATATATATGTATATACACGTACGTGTTGGACACGTTGTATATATATGTATATACACGTACGTGTTGGACACGTTGTATATATATGTATATACACGTACGTGTTGGACGCGTTGTATATATATGTATATACACGTACGTGTTGGACACGTTGTATATATATGTATATACACGTACGTGTTGGACACGTATATATGTGTATATATACACGTACGTGTTGGACACGTTGTATATATATGTATATACACATACGTGTTGGACACGTTGTATATATATGTATATACACGTACGTGTTGGACACGTTGTATATATATGTATATACACGTACGTGTTGGACACGTTGTATATATATGTATATACACGTACGTGTTGGACACGTTGTATATATATGTATATACACGTACGTGTTGGACACGTTGTATATATATGTATATACACGTACGTGTTGGACACGTTGTATATATATGTATATACACGTACGTGTTGGACACGTTGTATATATATGTATATACACGTACGTGTTGGACACGTTGTATATATATGTATATACACTTACGTGTTGGACACGTTGTATATATATGTATATACACGTACGTGTTGGACACGTTGTATATATATGTATATACACGTACGTGTTGGACACGTTGTATATATATGTATATACACGTACGTGTTGGACACGTTGTATATATATGTATATACACGTACGTGTTGGACACGTTGTATATATATGAATATACACGTACGTGTTGGACGCGTTGTATATATATGTATATACACGTACGTGTTGGACGCGTTGTATATATATGTATATACACGTACGTGTTGGACACGTATATATGTGTATATATACACGTACGTGTTGGACACGTTGTGTATATATGTATATACACGTACGTGTTGGACACGTATCTATGTGTATATATACACGTACGTGTTGGACACGTTGTATATATATGTATATACACTTACGTGTTGGACACGTTGTATATATATGTATATACACGTACGTGTTGGACACGTTGTATATATATGTATATACACGTACGTGTTGGACACGTTGTATATATATGTATATACACGTACGTGTTGGACGCGTTGTATATATATGTATATACACGTACGTGTTGGACACGTTGTATATATATGTATATACACGTACGTGTTGGACACGTATATATGTGTATATATACACGTACGTGTTGGACACGTTGTATATATATGTATATACACATACGTGTTGGACACGTTGTATATATATGTATATACACGTACGTGTTGGACACGTTGTATATATATGTATATACACGTACGTGTTGGACACGTTGTATATATATGTATATACACGTACGTGTTGGACACGTTGTATATATATGTATATACACGTACGTGTTGGACACGTTGTATATATATGTATATACACGTACGTGTTGGACACGTTGTATATATATGTATATACACGTACGTGTTGGACACGTTGTATATATATGTATATACACGTACGTGTTGGACACGTTGTATATATATGTATATACACTTACGTGTTGGACACGTTGTATATATATGTATATACACGTACGTGTTGGACACGTTGTATATATATGTATATACACGTACGTGTTGGACACGTTGTATATATATGTATATACACGTACGTGTTGGACACGTTGTATATATATGTATATACACGTACGTGTTGGACACGTTGTATATATATGAATATACACGTACGTGTTGGACGCGTTGTATATATATGTATATACACGTACGTGTTGGACGCGTTGTATATATATGTATATACACGTACGTGTTGGACACGTATATATGTGTATATATACACGTACGTGTTGGACACGTTGTATATATATGTATATACACGTACGTGTTGGACACGTATATATGTGTATATATACACGTACGTGTTGGACACGTTGTATATATATGTATATACACGTACGTGTTGGACGCGTTGTATATATATGTATATACACGTACGTGTTGGACACGTTGTATATATATGTATATACACGTACGTGTTGGACACTTTGTATATATATGTATATACACGTACGTGTTGGACACGTTGTATATATATGTATATACACGTACGTGTTGGACGCGTTGTATATATATGTATATACACGTACGTGTTGGACACGTTGTATATATATGTATATACACGTACGTGTTGGACGCCTTGTATATATATGTATATACACGTACGTGTTGGACACGTTGTATATATATGTATATACACGTACGTGTTGGACACGTTGTATATATGTGTATATATACACGTACGTGTTGGACACGTTGTATATATATGTATATACACGTACGTGTTGGACGCGTTGTATATATATGTATATACACGTACGTGTTGGACGCGTTGTATATATATGTATATACACGTACGTGTTGGACGCGTTGTATATATATGTATATACACGTACGTGTTGGACGCGTTGTATATATATGTATATACACGTACGTGTTGGACGCGTTGTATATATATGTATATACACGTACGTGTTGGACACGTTGTATATATATGTATATACACGTACGTGTTGGACACGTTGTATATATATGTATATACACGTACGTGTTGGACACGTTGTATATATATGTATATACACGTACGTGTTGGACACGTTGTATATATATGTATATACACGTACGTGTTGGACGCGTTGTATATATATGTATATACACGTACGTGTTGGACACGTTGTATATATATGTATATACACGTACGTGTTGGACGCGTTGTATATATATGTATATACACGTACGTGTTGGACACGTTGTATATATATGTATATACACGTACGTGTTGGACACGTTGTATATATATGTATATACACTTACGTGTTGGACACGTTGTATATATATGTATATACACGTACGTGTTGGACACGTTGTATATATATGTATATACACGTACGTGTTGGACACGTTGTATATATATGTATATACACGTACGTGTTGGACGCGTTGTATATATATGTATATACACGTACGTGTTGGACGCGTTGTATATATATGTATATACACGTACGTGTTGGACGCGTTGTATATATATGTATATACACGTACGTGTTGGACACGTATATATGTGTATATATACACGTACGTGTTGGACACGTTGTATATATATGTATATACACGTACGTGTTGGACACGTATATATGTGTATATATACACGTACGTGTTGGACACGTTGTATATATATGTATGTACACGTACGTGTTGGACACGTATATATGTGTATATATACACGTACGTGTTGGACACGTTGTATATATATGTATATACACGTACGTGTTGGACGCGTTGTATATATATGTATATACAAGTACGTGTTGGACACGTTGTATATATATGTATATACACGTACGTGTTGGACGCGTTGTATATATATGTATATACACGTACGTGTTGGACACGTTGTATATATATGTATATACACGTACGTGTTGGACACGTACATATGTGTATATATACACGTACGTGTTGGACACGTTGTATATATATATATGTATATACACGTACGTGTTGGACACGTTGTATATATATGTATATACACGTACGTGTTGGACACGTTGAATATATATGTATATACACGTACGTGTTGGACACGTTGTATATATATGTATATACACGTACGTGTTGGACACGTTGTATATATATGTATATACACGTACGTGTTGGACACGTTGTATATATATGTATATACACGTACGTGTTGGACACGTTGTATATATATGTATATACACGTACGTGTTGGACACGTTGTATATATATGTATATACACGTACGTGTTGGACACGTTGTATATATATGTATATACACGTACGTGTTGGACACGTTGTATATATATGTATATACACGTACGTGATGGACACGTATATATGTGTATATATACACGTACGTGTTGGACACGTTGTATATATATGTATATACACGTACGTGTTGGACACGTATATATGTGTATATATACACGTACGTGTTGGACACGTTGTATATATATGTATATAAACGTACGTGTTGGACACGTTTATATGTGTATATATAAACGTACGTGTTGGACACGTTTATATGTGTATATATACACGTACGTGTTGGACACGTTGTATATATATGTATATACACGTACGTGTTGGACACGTATATATGTGTATATATACACGTACGTGTTGGACACGTTATATATATATGTATATACACGTACGTGTTGGACGCGTTGTATATATATGTATATACACGTACGTGTTGGACACGTTGTATATATATGCATATACACGTGCGTGTTGGACACGTTGTATATATATGTATATACACGTACGTTTGTATATATATGTATATACACGTACGTGTTGGTCACGTTGTATATATATGTATATACACGTACGTGTTGGACACGTTGTATATATATATATACACGTACGTGTTGGACACGTTGTGTATATATGTATATACACGTACGTGTTGGACACGTATATATGTGTATATATACACGTACGTGTTGGACACGTTGTATATATATGTATTTACACGTACGTGTTGGACGCGTTGTATATATATGTATATACACGTACGTGTTGGACACGTTGTATATATATGTATATACACGTACGTGTTGGACACTTTGTATATATATGTATATACACGTACGTGTTGGACACGTTGTATATATATGTATATACACGTACGTGTTGGACGCGTTGTATATATATGTATATACACGTACGTGTTGGACACGTTGTATATATATGTATATACACGTACGTGTTGGACACGTTGTATATATATGTATATACACGTACGTGTTGGACGCGTTGTATATATATGTATATACACGTACGTGTTGGACACGTTGTATATATATGTATATACACGTACGTGTTGGACACGTTGTATATATATGTATATACACGTACGTGTTGGACACGTATATATGTGTATATATACACGTACGTGTTGGACACGTTGTATATATATGTATATACACGTACGTGTTGGACACGTATATATGTGTATATATACACGTACGTGTTGGACACGTTGTATATATATGTATATAAACGTACGTGTTGGACACGTTTATATGTGTATATATAAACGTACGTGTTGGACACGTTTATATGTGTATATATACACGTACGTGTTGGACACGTTGTATATATATGTATATACACGTACGTGTTGGACACGTATATATGTGTATATATACACGTACGTGTTGGACACGTTATATATATATGTATATACACGTACGTGTTGGACGCGTTATATATATATGTATATACACGTACGTGTTGGACACGTTGTATATATATATATACACGTACGTGTTGGACACGTTGTGTATATATGTATATACACGTACGTGTTGGACACGTATATATGTGTATATATACACGTACGTGTTGGACACGTTGTATATATATGTATTTACACGTACGTGTTGGACGCGTTGTATATATATGTATATACACGTACGTGTTGGACACGTTGTATATATATGTATATACACGTACGTGTTGGACACTTTGTATATATATGTATATACACGTACGTGTTGGACACGTTGTATATATATGTATATACACGTACGTGTTGGACGCGTTGTATATATATGTATATACACGTACGTGTTGGACACGTTGTATATATATGTATATACACGTACGTGTTGGACGCGTTGTATATATATGTATATACACGTACGTGTTGGACACGTTGTATATATATGTATACACACGTACGTGTTGGACACGTTGTATATATATGTATATACACGTACGTGTTGGACACGTTGTATATATATGTATATACACGTACGTGTTGGACGCGTTGTATATATATGTATATACACGTACGTGTTGGACACGTTGTATATATATGTATATACACGTACGTGTTGGACGCGTTGTATATATATGTATATACACGTACGTGTTGGACACGTTGTATATATATGTATATACACGTACGTGTTGGACGCGTTGTATATATATGTATATACACGTACGTGTTGGACACGTTGTATATATATGTATATACACGTACGTGTTGGACACGTTGTATATATATGAATATACACGTACGTGTTGGACGCGTTGTATATATATGTATATACACGTACGTGTTGGACGCGTTGTATATATATGTATATACACGTACGTGTTGGACACGTATATATGTGTATATATACACGTACGTGTTGGACACGTTGTATATATATATATATACACGTACGTGTTGGACACGTATATATGTGTATATATACACGTACGTGTTGGACACGTTGTATATATATGTATATACACGTACGTGTTGGACACGTATATATGTGTATATATACACGTACGTGTTGGACACGTTGTATATATATGTATATACACGTACGTGTTGGACACGTTGTATATATATGTATATACACGTATGTGTTGGACGCGTTGTATATATATGTATATACACGTACGTGTTGGACGCGTTGTATATATATGTATATACACGTACGTGTTGGACACGTTGTATATATATGTATATACACGTACGTGTTGGACACGTTGTATATATATGTATATACACGTACGTGTTGGACACGTTGTATATATATGTATATACACGTACGTGTTGGACACGTATATATGTGTATATATACACGTACGTGTTGGACACGTTGTATATATATGTACATACACGTACGTGTTGGACGCGTTGTATATATATGTATATACACGTACGTATTGGACGCGTTGTATATATATGTATATACACGTACGTGTTGGACACGTTGTATATATATGTATATACACGTACGTGTTGGACACGTTATATATATATATGTATATACACATACGTGTTGGACAAGTTGTATATATATGCATATACACGTACGTGTTGGACACGTTGTATATATATGTATATACACGTACGTTTGTATATATATGTATATACACGTACGTGTTGGTCACGTTGTATATATATGTATATACACGTACGTGTTGGACAGGTTGTATATATATATATACAAGTACGTGTTGGACACGTTGTGTATATATGTATATACACGTACGTGTTGGACACGTATATATGTGTATATATACACGTACGTGTTGGACACGTTGTATATATATGTATATACACGTACGTGTTGGACACGTTGTATATATATGTATATACACGTACGTGTTGGACACGTTGTATATATATGTACATACACGTACGTGTTGGACGCGTTGTATATATATGTATATACACGTACGTGTTGGACACGTTGTATATATATGTATATACACGTACGTGTTGGACACGTTGTATATATATGTATATACACGTACGTGTTGGACACGTTGTATATATATGTATATACACTTACGTGTTGGACACGTTGTATATATATGTATATACACGTACGTGTTGGACACGTTGTATATATATGTATATACACGTACGTGTTGGACACGTTGTATATATATGTATATACACGTACGTGTTGGACACGTATATATGTGTATATATACACGTACGTGTTGGACACGTTGTATATATATGTATATACACGTACGTGTTGGACACGTTGTATATATATGTATATACACGTACGTGTTGGACACGTTGTATATATATGTATATACACGTACGTGTTGGACACGTTGTATATATATGTATATACACGTACGTGTTGGACGCGTTGTTTATATATGTATATACACGTACGTGTTGGACACGTTGTATATATATGTATATACACGTACGTGTTGGACACGTTGTATATATATGTATATACACGTACGTGTTGGACACGTTGTATATATATGTATATACACGTACGTGTTGGATACGTTGTGTATATATGTATATACACGTACGTGTTGGACACGTTGTATATATATGTATATACACGTACGTGTTGGACACGTTGTGTATATATGTATATACACGTACGTGTTGGACACGTATATATGTGTATATATACACGTACGTGTTGGACACGTTGTATATATATGTATATACACGTACGTGTTGGACACGTTGTATATATATGTATATACACGTACGTGTTGGACACGTTGTATATATATGTATATACACGTACGTGTTGGACACGTTGTATATATATGTATATACACGTACGTGTTGGACACGTTGTACATATATGTATATACACGTACGTGTTGGACGCGTTGTATATATATGTATATACACGTACGTGTTGGACACGTTGTATATATATATGTATATACACGTACGTGTTGGACGCGTTGTATATATATGTATATACACGTACGTGTTGGACACGTTGTATATATATGTATATACACGTACGTGTTGGACACGTATATATGTGTATATATACACGTACGTGTTGGACACGTTGTTTATATATGTATATACACTTACGTGTTGGACACGTTGTATATATATGTATATACACGTACGTGTTGGACGCGTTGTATATATATGTATATACACGTACGTGTTGGACACGTTGTATATATATGTATATACACGTACGTGTTGGACACGTTGTATATATATGTATATACACGTACGTGTTGGACACGTATATATGTGTATATATACACGTACGTGTTGGACACGTTGTATATATATGTATATAAACGTACGTGTTGGACGCGTTGTATATATATGTATATACACGTACGTGTTGGACACGTTGTATATATATGTATATACACGTACGTGTTGGACACGTTATATATATATGTATATACACATACGTGTTGGACACGTTGTATATATATGCATATACACGTACGTGTTGGACACGTTGTATATATATGTATATACACGTACGTTTGTATATATATGTATATACACGTACGTGTTGGTCACGTTGTATATATATGTATATACACGTACGTGTTGGACACGTTGTATATATATGTATATACACGTACGTGTTGGACACGTTGTATATATATGTATATACACGTACGTGTTGGACACGTTGTATATATATGTATATACACGTACGTGTTGGACACGTTGTATATATATGTATATACACGTACGTGTTGGACACGTTGTATATATATGTATATACACGTACGTGTTGGACGCGTTGTATATATATGTATATACACGTACGTGTTGGACACGTTGTATATATATGTATATACACGTACGTGTTGGACACGTTGTATATATATGTATATACACGTACGTTTGTATATATATGTATATACACGTACGTGTTGGACACGTTATATATATATGTATATACACATACGTGTTGGACACGTTGTATATATATGCATATACACGTACGTGTTGGACACGTTGTATATATATGTATATACACGTACGTGTTGGACGCGTTGTATATATATGTATATACACGTACGTGTTGGACACGTTGTATATATATGTATATACACGTACGTGTTGGACACGTTGTATATATATGTATATACACGTACGTGTTGGACACGTTGTATATATATGTATATACACGTACGTGTTGGACACGTTGTATATATATGTATATACACGTACGTGTTGGACACGTTATATATATATGTATATACACATACGTGTTGGACACGTTGTATATATATGCATATACACGTACGTGTTGGACACGTTGTATATATATGTATATACACGTACGTTTGTATATATATGTATATACACGTACGTGTTGGTCACGTTGTATATATATGTATATACACGTACGTGTTGGACACGTTGTATATATATGTATATACACGTACGTGTTGGACACGTTGTATATATATGTATATACACGTACGTGTTGGACACGTTGTATATATATGTATATACACGTACGTGTTGGACACGTTGTATATATATGTATATACACGTACGTGTTGGACGCGTTGTATATATATGTATATACACGTACGTGTTGGACGCGTTGTATATATATGTATATACACGTACGTGTTGGACACGTTGTATATATATGTATATACACGTACGTGTTGGACACGTTGTATATATATGTATATACACGTACGTGTTGGACACGTATATATGTGTATATATACACGTACGTGTTGGACACGTTGTATATATATGTATATACACTTACGTGTTGGACACGTTGTATATATATGTATATACACATACGTGTTGGACGCGTTGTATATATATGTATATACACGTACGTGTTGGACGCGTTGTATATATATGTATATACACGTACGTGTTGGACACGTTGTATATATATGTATATACACGTACGTGTTGGACACGTTGTATATATATGTATATACACGTACGTTTGTATATATATGTATATACACGTACGTGTTGGTCACGTTATATATATAAGTATATACACGTACGTGTTGGACGCGTTGTATATATATGTATATACACGTACGTGTTGGACACGTTGTATATATATGTATATACACGTACGTGTTCGACGCGTTGTATATATATGTATATACACGTACGTGTTCGACGCGTTGTATATATATGTATATACACGTACGTGTTGGACGCGTTGTATATATATGTATATACACGTACGTGTTGGACACGTTGTATATATATGTATATACACGTACGTGTTGGACACGTTATATATATATGTATATACACATACGTGTTGGACACGTTGTACATATATGTATATACACGTACGTGTTGGACGCGTTGTATATATATGTATATACACGTACGTGTTGGACACGTTGTATATATATGTATATACACGTACTTGTTGGACGCGTTGTATATATATGTATATACACGTACGTGTTGGACACGTTGTATATATATGTATATACACGTACGTGTTGGACACGTATATATGTGTATATATACACGTACGTGTTGGACACGTATATATGTGTATATATACACGTACGTGTTGGACACGTTGTATATATATGTATATACACTTACGTGTTGGACACGTTGTATATATATGTATATACACGTACGTGTTGGACACGTATATATGTGTATATATACACGTACGTGTTGGACACGTTGTATATATATGTATATACACGTACGTGTTGGACGCGTTGTATATATATGTATATACACGTACGTGTTGGACACGTTGTATATATATGTATATACACGTACGTGTTGGACACGTTATATATATATGTATATACACATACGTGTTGGACACGTTGTATATATATGCATATACACGTACGTGTTGGACACGTTCTATATATATGTATATACACGTACGTTTGTATATATATGTATATACACGTACGTGTTGGTCACGTTGTATATATATGTATATACACGTACGTGTTGGACACGTTGTATATATATGTATATACACGTACGTGTTGGACACGTTGTATATATATGTATATACACGTACGTGTTGGACGCGTTGTATATATATGTATATACACGTACGTGTTGGACACGTTGTATATATATGTATATACACGTACGTGTTGGACACGATGTATATATATGTATATACACGTACGTGTTGGACACGATGTATATATATGTATATACACGTACGTGTTGGACACGTTGTATATATATGTATATACACGTACGTGTTGGACACGTTATATATATATGTATATACACATATGTGTTGGACACGTTGTATATATATGCATATACACGTACGTGTTGGACACGTTGTATATATATGTATATACACATACGTTTGTATATATATGTATATACACGTACGTGTTGGTCACGTTGTATATATATGTATATACACGTACGTGTTGGACACGTTGTATATATATGTATATACACGTACGTGTTGGACACGTTGTATATATATGTATATACACGTACGTGTTGGACACGTTGTATATATATGTATATACACGTACGTGTTGGACGCGTTGTATATATATATATATACACGTACGTGTTGGACACGTTGTATATATATATATATACACGTACGTGTTGGACACGTTGTATATATATGTATATACACGTACGTATTGGACACGTTGTATATATATGTATATACACGTACGTGTTGGACACGTTGTATATATATGTATATACACGTACGTGTTGGACACGTTGTATATATATGTATATACACTTACGTGTTGGACGCGTTGTATATATATGTATATACACGTACGTGTTGGACGCGTTGTATATATATGTATATACACGTACGTGTTGGACGCGTTGTATATATATGTATATACACGTACGTGTTGGACGCGTTGTATATATATGTATATACACGTACGTGTTGGACACGTATATATGTGTATATATACACGTACGTGTTGGACACGTTGTATATATATGTATATACACTTACGTGTTGGACACGTTGTATATATATGTATATACACGTACGTGTAGGACACGTTGTATATATATGTATATACACGTACGTGTTCGACGCGTTGTATATATATGTATATACACGTACGTGTTCGACGCGTTGTATATATATGTATATACACGTACGTGTAGGACACGTTGTATATATATGTATATACACGTACGTGTTCGACGCGTTGTATATATATGTATATACACGTACGTGTTCGACGCGTTGTATATATATGTATATACACGTACGTGTTGGACGCGTTGTATATATATGTATATACACGTACGTGTTGGACACGTTGTATATATATGTATATACACGTACGTGTTGGACACGTTATATATATATGTATATACACATACGTGTTGGACACGTTGTATATATATGTATATACACATACGTGTTGGACACGTTGTATATATATGTATATACACGTACGTGTTGGACACGTTGTATATATATGTATATACACGTACGTGTTGGACACGTTGTATATATATGTATATACACGTACGTGTTGGACACGTTGTATATATATGTATATACACGTACGTGTTGGACACGTTGTATATATATGTATATACACGTACGTGTTGGACGCGTTGTATATATATGTATATACACGTACGTGTTGGACGCGTTGTATATATATGTATATACACGTACGTGTTGGACGCGTTGTATATATATGTATATACACGTACGTGTTGGACACGTTGTATATATATGTATATACACGTACGTGTTGGACACGTTATATATATATGTATATACACATATGTGTTGGACACGTTGTATATATATGCATATACACGTACGTGTTGGACACGTTATATATATATGTATATACACCTACGTTTGTATATATATGTATATACACGAACGTGTTGGTCACGTTGTATATATATGTATATACACGTACGTGTTGGACACGTTGTATATATATGTATATACACGTACGTGTTGGACACGTTGTATATATATGTATATACACGTACGTGTTGGACACGTTGTATATATATGTATATACACGTACGTGTTGGACGCGTTGTATATATATATATATACACGTACGTGTTGGACACGTTGTATATATATGTATATACACGTACGTATTGGACACGTTGTATATATATGTATATACACGTACGTGTTGGACACGTTGTATATATATGTATATACACTTACGTGTTGGACACGTTGTATATATATGTATATACACGTACGTGTTCGACGCGTTGTATATATATGTATATACACGTACGTGTTGGACGCGTTGTATATATATGTATATACACGTACGTGTTGGACGCGTTGTATATATATGTATATACACGTACGTGTTGGACGCGTTGTATATATATGTATATACACGTACGTGTTGGACGCGTTGTATATATATGTATATACACGTACGTGTTGGACACGTTGTATATATATGTATATACACGTACGTGTTGGACACGATGTATATATATGTATATACACGTACGTGTTGGACACGTTGTATATATATGTATATACACGTACGTGTTGGACACGTTGTATATATATGTATATACACGTACGTGTTGGACACGTATATATGTGTATATATACACGTACGTGTTGGACGCGTTGTATATATATGTATATACACGTACGTGTTGGACACGTTGTATATATATGTATATACACGTACGTGTTGGACACGTTATATATATATGTATATACACATACGTGTTGGAGACGTTGTATATATATGTATATACACGTACGTGTTGGACACGTTGTATATATATGTATATACACGTACGTGTTGGACACGTTGTATATATATGTATATACACGTACGTTTGTATATATATGTATATACACGTACGTGTTGGACACGTTGTATATATATGTATATACACGTACGTGTTGGACACGTTGTATATATATGTATATACACGTACGTGTTGGACACGTTGTATATATATGTATATACACGTACGTGTTGGACGCGTTGTATATATATGTATATACACGTACGTGTTGGACACGTTGTATATATATGTATATACACGTACGTGTTGGACACGATGTATATATATGTATATACACGTACGTGTTGGACACGATGTATATATATGTATATACACGTACGTGTTGGACGCGTTGTATATATATGTATATACACGTACGTGTTGGACGCGTTGTATATATATGTATATACACGTACGTGTTGGACGCGTTGTATATATATATATATACACGTACGTGTTGGACACGTTGTATATATATGTATATACACGTACGTATTGGACACGTTGTATATATATGTATATACACGTACGTGTTGGACACGTTGTATATATATGTATATACACTTACGTGTTGGACACGTTGTATATATATGTATATACACGTACGTGTTCGACGCGTTGTATATATATGTATATACACGTACGTGTTGGACGCGTTGTATATATATGTATATACACGTACGTGTTGGACACGTTGTATATATATGTATATACACGTACGTGTTGGACACGTTGTATATATATGTATATACACGTACGTTTGTATATATATGTATATACACGTACGTGTTGGACACGTTGTATATATATGTATATACACGTACGTGTTGGACACGTTGTATATATATGTATATACACGTACGTGTTGGACACGTTGTATATATATGTATATACACGTACGTGTTGGACGCGTTGTATATATATGTATATACACGTACGTGTTGGACACGTTGTATATATATGTATATACACGTACGTGTTGGACACGTTGTATATATATGTATATACACGTACGTGTTGGACACGTATATATGTGTATATATACACGTACGTGTTGGACGCGTTGTATATATATGTATATACACGTACGTGTTGGACACGTTGTATATATATGTATATACACGTACGTGTTGGACACGTTATATATATATGTATATACACATACGTGTTGGAGACGTTGTATATATATGTATATACACGTACGTGTTGGACACGTTGTATATATATGTATATACACGTACGTGTTGGACACGTTGTATATATATGTATATACACGTACGTTTGTATATATATGTATATACACGTACGTGTTGGACACGTTGTATATATATGTATATACACGTACGTGTTGGACACGTTGTATATATATGTATATACACGTACGTGTTGGACACGTTGTATATATATGTATATACACGTACGTGTTGGACGCGTTGTATATATATGTATATACACGTACGTGTTGGACACGTTGTATATATATGTATATACACGTACGTGTTGGACACGATGTATATATATGTATATACACGTACGTGTTGGACACGATGTATATATATGTATATACACGTACGTGTTGGACGCGTTGTATATATATGTATATACACGTACGTGTTGGACGCGTTGTATATATATGTATATACACGTACGTGTTGGACACGTTGTATATATATGTATATACACGTACGTGTTGGACACGTTGTATATATATGTATATACACGTACGTGTTGGACACGTTGTATATATATGTATATACACGTACGTGTTGGACACGTTGTATATATATGTATATACACGTACGTGTTGGACACGTCGTATATATATGTATATACACGTACGTGTTGGACGCGTTGTATATATATGTATATACACGTACGTGTTGGACACGTTGTATATATATGTATATACACGTACGTGTTGGACACGATGTATATATATGTATATACACGTACGTGTTGGACACGATGTATATATATGTATATACACGTACGTGTTGGACACGTTGTATATATATGTATATACACGTACGTGTTGGACACGTTATATATATATGTATATACACATATGTGTTGGACACGTTGTATATATATGCATATACACGTACGTGTTGGACACGTTGTATATATATGCATATACACGTACGTGTTGGACACGTTGTATATATATGTATATACACATACGTTTGTATATATATGTATATACACATACGTTTGTATATATATGTATATACACGTACGTGTTGGTCACGTTGTATATATATGTATATACACGTACGTGTTGGACACGTTGTATATATATGTATATACACGTACGTGTTGGACACGTTGTATATATATGTATATACACGTACGTGTTGGACACGTTGTATATATATGTATATACACGTACGTGTTGGACGCGTTGTATATATATATATATACACGTACGTGTTGGACACGTTGTATATATATATATATACACGTACGTGTTGGACACGTTGTATATATATGTATATACACGTACGTATTGGACACGTTGTATATATATGTATATACACGTACGTGTTGGACACGTTGTATATATATGTATATACACTTACGTGTTGGACACGTTGTATATATATGTATATACACGTACGTGTTCGACGCGTTGTATATATATGTATATACACGTACGTGTTCGACGCGTTGTATATATATGTATATACACGTACGTGTTGGACACGTTTATATGTGTATATATACACGTACGTGTTGGACACGTTATATATATATGTATATACACGTATGTGTTGGACGCGTTGTATATATATGTATATACACGTACATGTTGGACCCGTTGTATATATATGTATATACACTTACGTGTTGGACACGTTGTGTATATATGTATATGCACGTACGTGTTGGACACGTATATATGTGTATATATACACGTACGTGTTGGACACGTTGTATATATATGTATATACACTTACGGGTTGGACGCGTTGTATATATATGTATATACACGTACTTGTTGGACACGTTGTATATATATGTATATACACGTACTTGTTGGACACGTTGTATATATATGTATATACACGTACGTGTTGGACACGTTGTATATATATGTATATACACGTACGTGTTGGACACGTTGTATATATATGTATATACACGTACGTGTTGGTCACGTTGTATATATATGTATATACACGTACGTGTTGGACACGTTGTATATATATGTATATACACGTACGTGTTGGACACGTTGTATATGTTTATACCTGTTATAAGTCTTTTGAGTTCAAGGTTATAATAGGGCGTATTTCTATGTATAAATTATTCCTTAATCTAATGTCTAGTTGCAAGTAGGATTTCTGCTATGAATTTGTCTGTATCTAATCTCAAATCGGAGCCTGTCTTCCTATCAATTATAAGATTGTGTCGTATCATGCTAATCTTATGTCTTCATATCTGTCTTCGTTTCTAGAATAATCATATTCTAAAACTACTACCTTTCCAGTCCTCGAACTGTTCTGTTTTCTGAATTCTACACTTGTAAATCCATTCCAAATATTATTCTATTTATTTCTGACTATTCTACATTTCTCAAAGAATATAGATTCCTACAAGATTTATTTCTTTGTTGTATGTTCCTGCCGTCTCACTTATTTTGCAATACACAATTCATCACATCTTATTCCATAGAGATCATTTAGCTTGAACGAGAAATATAGAGGTTCTAACACAGAACCAAACATTTTTTTAAATCTTTCGGTAACCTTATTCGAAGTTAAACAGTGACTCTATAATTGAACTTTTCCAGTTACAAGTACTCTCTCTGTGTTATTCTTTATCCTTTCACAATGTCTCACGTGAAAAAGATAAAAGGTATTAGCAAATCAGTGGTTCGAATTCAGGCTCAAATACGCGGATTTGACCCTACAAAAACTACTGCAGCTGAAGTGGATCTAGCTTCAATCGGTGCTTCGGAAATCAAATCGAAAGCCGATAAGCTCTTCGACGCCTGCATCGATGCCTTAGATGAAGCTGATTTCGCTGTTGACTGCGAGGCTCAATTTGAAACTCTTTTCAAGGATATTTGGACCGTCCAAGTCAATGTCAAGACCTTCTCCCAGATGTTACAAGTATCGGTACGTAATGCTGCTCCCAATTTCAAATTGGAACGTATCAAAATCCCAGAATTCAGCGGAAAGTTCACGGAATGGCAGTCATTCTTCGACTTGTTTAAGTCATCAGTTCATGAAAATCTGACCCTCAACGGTGCGGAAAAAATGGTACGTCTGAAGTCCTGCCTTACAGGGGAGGCTTCGTCAATTGTCTCGTCCTTCACGACTACGGATGCCAGCTACTCCGAAGCGTGGGATTTATTGGTTGCTAGATACAGCAACAAGCGAGAAATCATATTCTCTCATCTCAGAAAGTTTGATACTTTCAAATCTCTTCCTCAAGAATCGTCAACCGGGTTAAGAAGTCTCTCAAACTCTCTTAATGAATGTGTCCGTTCATTAAAGGTTCTTCAGGTTCCAGTCGAGCATTGGGATCTAATATTCATTTACCTGGCAGCTAACAAGTTAGACATGGAAACAAGAAAGGATTGGCTACTCACTCAGAAGGATGACCTGCCGAATCTTAAAGATTTCATCGAATTCATCGAGTCTAAGGCAAGGGCTCTTTCTGACGTATCTCTGAAGTCAAGCGGTCAGTCCCAAGGCAAATCATCCCATTCACATCATTCATCTGTTTCCTTATCCTGTATCATGTGCAGCCAGTCTCATCATTTACATAAATGTCAACCATTTATGGACTTGTCTCTTGAGGAAAGAAGGAATTTAGTTTCGAAATTCAATCTGTGCTTTAAATGTCTCTTCAAAGGACATTCAGTCTCCAAGTGCCCCATAAAGCTATCGTGCAAGATTTGTGGTGGCAATCATCATATGTTGATTCATCAAGATAAAGTGAAGTCTACAACTGGTCATACAGCTGCTGTTTGTCCTCAATCAGAGCAATCGTGTTCCAGTTCCTCATCATCCAAAGAAGTTCTGTCTGGTCATTCGTCTCAGGGTTTCCAGCAGAAATCAGTTCTCATGGCCACGTTATTGGCCACTGTTCCGGATTCCGTAGGTAGGGATCAATCTGTGCGTTTGTTCGTCGACCAAGGTTCCGAGTCCAACTTTATTAGTGAAAATTGTGTGGACCGGCTGGGACTGAAACGCATTAAAACCTGTGTTGGTATCAAGGGCATCAGTGGATCTGTCGGAGAGCCAGCTACAGGGTTTGTCAAGTTCCGATTACAGTCTCAAGTTTCGGATCTCCAAATCAATCTTTCGGCTCTTGTTGTTCGTAAAATCACCAACAAGTTGCCTCGAGTGCCATGTCAATCTGAATGGACTCACTTGGAGGGACTCAAATTGGGAGACCCTGATTTTCATCATCCCGGATATATCGATATCCTGTGTGGAGCTGGAATCGCAGCTCAAATTCTCATCTCTGGATTACGTGTCGGACCGAAGGGATCTCCAACTGGACAGAATACTCAGTTTGGATGGATGCTGTTTGGCGATATTTACAATTCAAGGGAATCAACTGTAAGTTATCATGTGCAATCTAATCATGTTTCTTGTACTGGTGATAGTCCGTGTTTGGAATCAACCCTCTCTCGTTTCTGGACTCTTGAAGAGCCAGAAAACTTAGCGGATCACGTGGGACTCACCAAAGAAGAAGCAATCTGTGAAGCACACTTTTCATCTACTCATCAACGCAAGGATGATGGTAGATACATGGTAGAACTTCCGTTCAAATCTGACTATCAATTAGGTCAATCTCGTAATGTTGCTATCAATCGGTTTCTCAAGTTCGAGAATAAACTTCATAGTTCTCCAGTAATCAAGGAGCCCTATATTCAAACATTCCAAGAAGCGATTAGTTCCGGTCTAATGGAACTTGTTCCTCCAGAAGAGCTGGGGAATAAAAATCACTTCTATCTGCCTCATCATGCTGTAGTGAAGCTTTCGAGTTCCAGTACGAAGGTTCGAGTTGTCTATGATGCTTCCATGAAATCGAGTAATGGAAAATCTCTCAATGATGTTTTGATGACCGGTCCGAAAATTCAAGTCGATCTTATCCCTCTCCTTCTCCGGTTCCGGACTCATCGTATTGCTATCTCAGCGGACATCGTCCGTTTCTATAATCAATTTCTTGTTGACCCATCCCACTGCGACTATCAGAGGTTAGTTTGGCGTGATTCTCCTGACAAAACAATTCAAGATTATCGACTTCTACGTGTTACTTTTGGAGTAACAAGCGCACCATATCTCTCCATGCGATGCCTACATCAACTCGGGGCGGACGAGAAGAAGTCATTTCCCATTGCTAGTGAAATTATCAAAACAGACTTCCTTGTCGATAATCTTCTCTCAGGTTCCTGTGATGTCGAGTCAGCTAAGGTGCTTCAGTCTCAGCTGATAAATCTCATGGATCGTGGCCAACTATCTCTCCGTAAGTGGACCTCAAACTCATCAGAAATTCTAGAAGCTGTTAAAGCAGATCATAGGGAACAGGCTTCATCGTTGTCAATTGATGAAGATTCGTCAATTAAAACCATTGGGATCCTGTGGTTTCCTTCATCTGACTTGTTTGGTGTCAGTGTGTCGATACCTGACACATCCGTTCCTGCTACAAAGAGGCGTATTCTCTCTTCAGCAGCTAAGATTTTCGACCCTCTCGGATGGCTGTCTCCTGTTACAATCAAGTATAAAATCCTAATTCAACAACTGTGGAAAGAGAAACTAGGCTGGGACACTCATTTATCATCTCAGTATCAAAATCTCTGGTCCAGCTATTGTAAAGAATTAAAACAAATCAAGTCATTTCGTATTTCCCGATGTATTATGAAACCTCATCCTGCTTCAGTCGATCCTGATCTCAGTTACGAGCTTCATGGATTCTCGGATTCCAGTCAGTCGGCATATTCTGCCTGTGTATATTTACGGACAATATGTTCTGATGGTCACTCTTCTATTGTCCTGGTGGCTGCAAAAACAAAGGTGGCACCGGTTAAAACGGAAACAATACCTCGTCTCGAACTGTGCGGGGGAGTGCTCCTCGTCAAGCTCATGAAGGTAGTTCGAGACTCTTTGAAGTCATCTTTTCGTGTCCTACGTTGCTGGACTGACTCTACTATAGTTCTTGATTGGATCAAATCAGATAAAAAGCTTCCTATTTTTATCTCCAATCGGATCAGAAAAATCATTTTATCCTATCCATCATCCTTATGGTATCATTGCCCAGGTGAGGAAAACCCTGCAGATTGTGCGTCCCGTGGGATATCTGTGGATTCTTTCATTTCTCATCCTCTGTGGCTCAATGGACCTGCTTGGCTCTCTACAGCAAAGTTCGAAGATAATTATTCAATATTGTCTAATACTGTTGAAATCGAAGAATCAACTCTCTCAAGATTCCTAACCAATTGTTCCTCATTTTCGAAGATGAAAAGAGTCTTTGGTTACGTGCTTCGATTTATTGAAAATACTCGTGTCACAGGAAGTTCAAGGAATCTCGAGTTCCTGTCTGTTCCAGAATTGAACACCGCTCTCAAGAAGATCATTCTGATTGTTCAATCAGAGTCATTTGCAACTGAAATTCGGGATGTAAGTCTAAATCAAAATGTGAAATCGTATGTACGTTTTCTCTCTCCATTTGTAGATTCGGATGGAATTTTACGTGTTGGTGGTCGTCTCTCGAAATCAACATTGACATTCGACCAGAAGCATCCGATTCTCCTTCCTAAAAAGCATCATTTTACGGAAGTCCTGATTCGGTACCACCATATTCAACATCAACACGCTGGTCCGCAACTACTTCTGTCAATCATCCGGAACGAGTTTTGGGTTCAAAGCGGTCGTGATTCAATTCGCCGTATCATTCAGAAATGCGTTGTGTGTCATCGTCAGACAGCACAACCTTTGTCTCAAGTCATGGGGGATCTACCTCTCTCTCGTGTGGAGTTTTCTCGTCCTTTCTCCAAAACTGGGATGGATTTCGCTGGACCATTCTACCTTTGTGCTCGTCCAGGAAGAAATCCCGTTAAAATCAAGGCGTACGTTGCTATATTCATTTGTATGGGAGTTCGTGCAGTTCACCTAGAGTTGGTGAGTGACCTTTCAACTCCAGCCTTCATAGCAGCCCTTACTCGCTTCACTTCTCGTCGTGGCCTTCCTTCCGATCTCTATTCTGATGGCGGAAAGAACTTTATCGGTGCCAGCAACGAGATGAAGGAATTTATGAAGTTTATGGATTCTAAACATCATCAATCGGATTTTAATGAGTTTCTAACAAATAAAGGAATCCGTTACCACTTCAACCCTCCTCTTGCTCCTCATCATGGTGGACTCTGGGAAGCCGGAGTCAAATCTATGAAATTCCATTTGAAACGGGTAGTTGAAAACCGTAAGTTATCAAATGAGGAATTTCTAACCCTTCTTTGTCAGGTCGAAGCCACTCTGAATTCTAGGCCGCTGTCTCAGATGTCATCGGACCCTTCCGATTTCCAAGTTCTTACTCCTGGCCATTTCCTAATCGGGGATTCTCTCGCATCCCTACCTCAACATGACCTGACTAATCTCAACATCAATCGCTTATCAAGATGGCAAGCAGTGCAGCAGAATGCTCAACATTTCGCTCGTCGATGGAGGTCAGAATATCTATCCCAACTCCAATCTCGTCCGAAATGGGTCCATCCAATTCCGAACTTGGAACCTGGGGTTCTTGTTCTTCTCAAAGATGAAGATTCTACATTCAGCTCATCGACGTGGAAATTAGCTCGTGTCATATCAGTCATCCCTGGAGCGGATGGCAAAGTCAGAGTTTGTGAAGTACAAACTGCTTCCGGATCAAAGTATCGTCGCCCTATTTCCAAGCTGTCGCCTCTACCAATTGATAAATAATTGGCTCTCTTCGTTTGCCAATGCCGGGGAGAATGTTTATACCTGTTATAAGTCTTTTGAGTTCAAGGTTATAATAGGGCGTATTTCTATGTATAAATTATTCCTTAATCTAATGTCTAGTTGCAAGTAGGATTTCTGCTATGAATTTGTCTGTATCTAATCTCAAATCGGAGCCTGTCTTCCTATCAATTATAAGATTGTGTCGTATCATGCTAATCTTATGTCTTCATATCTGTCTTCGTTTCTAGAATAATCATATTCTAAAACTACTACCTTTCCAGTCCTCGAACTGTTCTGTTTTCTGAATTCTACACTTGTAAATCCATTCCAAATATTATTCTATTTATTTCTGACTATTCTACATTTCTCAAAGAATATAGATTCCTACAAGATTTATTTCTTTGTTGTATGTTCCTGCCGTCTCACTTATTTTGCAATACACAATTCATCACATCTTATTCCATAGAGATCATTTAGCTTGAACGAGAAATATAGAGGTTCTAACACAGAACCAAACAGTATATATATGTATATACACGTACGTGTTGGACACGTTGTATATATATGTATATACACGTACGTGTTGGACACGTTGTATATATATGTATATACACGTACGTGTTGGACACGTTGTATATATATGTATATACACGTACGTTTGTATATATATGTATATACACGTACGTGTTGGTCACGTTATATATATAAGTATATACACGTACGTGTTGGACGCGTTGTATATATATGTATATACACGTACGTGTTGGACACGTTGTATATATATGTATATACACGTACGTGTTGGACACGTTGTATATATATGTATATACACGTACGTGTTGGACACGTTGTATATATATGTATATACACGTACGTGTTGGACGCGTTGTATATATATGTATATACACGTACGTGTTGGACACGTTGTATATATATGTATATACACGTACGTGTTGGACACGATGTATATATATGTATATACACGTACGTGTTGGACACGATGTATATATATGTATATACACGTACGTGTTGGACACGTTGTATATATATGTATATACACGTACGTGTTGGACACGTTGTATATATATGTATATACACGTACGTGTTGGACACGTATATATGTGTATATATACACGTACGTGTTGGACGCGTTGTATATATATGTATATACACGTACGTGTTGGACACGTTGTATATATATGTATATACACGTACGTTTGTATATATATGTATATACACGTACGTGTTGGTCACGTTATATATATAAGTATATACACGTACGTGTTGGACGCGTTGTATATATATGTATATACACGTACGTGTTGGACACGTTGTATATATATGTATATACACGTACGTGTTGGACACGTTGTATATATATGTATATACACGTACGTGTTGGACACGTTGTATATATATGTATATACACGTACGTGTTGGACACGTTGTATATATATGTATATACACGTACGTGTTGGACACGTTGTATATATATGTATATACACGTACGTGTTGGACACGTTGTATATATATGTATATACACGTACGTGTTGGACGCGTTGTATATATATGTATATACACGTACGTGTTGGACACGTTGTATATATATGTATATACACGTACGTGTTGGACACGTATATATGTGTATATATACACGTACGTGTTGGACACGTTGTATATATATGTATATACACTTACGTGTTGGACACGTTGTATATATATGTATATACACGTACGTGTAGGACACGTTGTATATATATGTATATACACGTACGTGTTCGACGCGTTGTATATATATGTATATACACGTACGTGTTGGACGCGTTGTATATATATGTATATACACGTACGTGTTGGACGCGTTGTATATATATGTATATACACGTACGTGTTGGACACGTTGTATATATATGTATATACACGTACGTGTTGGACACGTTATATATATATGTATATACACATACGTGTTGGACACGTTGTATATATATGTATATACACATACGTGTTGGACACGTTGTATATATATGTATATACACGTACGTGTTGGACACGTTGTATATATATGTATATACACGTACGTGTTGGACACGTTGTATATATATGTATATACACGTACGTGTTGGACACGTTGTATATATATGTATATACACGTACGTGTTGGACGCGTTGTATATATATGTATATACACGTACGTGTTGGACGCGTTGTATATATATGTATATACACGTACGTGTTGGACACGTTGTATATATATGTATATACACGTACGTGTTGGACACGTTATATATATATGTATATACACATGTGTTGGACACGTTGTATATATATGCATATACACGTACGTGTTGGACACGTTATATATATATGTATATACACCTACGTTTGTATATATATGTATATACACGTACGTGTTGGTCACGTTGTATATATATGTATATACACGTACGTGTTGGACACGTTGTATATATATGTATATACACGTACGTGTTGGACACGTTGTATATATATGTATATACACGTACGTGTTGGACACGTTGTATATATATGTATATACACGTACGTGTTGGACGCGTTGTATATATATATATATACACGTACGTGTTGGACACGTTGTATATATATGTATATACACGTACGTATTGGACACGTTGTATATATATGTATATACACGTACGTATTGGACACGTTGTATATATATGTATATACACGTACGTGTTGGACACGTTGTATATATATGTATATACACTTACGTGTTGGACACGTTGTATATATATGTATATACACGTACGTGTTCGACGCGTTGTATATATATGTATATACACGTACGTGTTGGACGCGTTGTATATATATGTATATACACGTACGTGTTGGACGCGTTGTATATGTATGTATATACACGTACGTGTTGGACGCGTTGTATATATATGTATATACACGTACGTGTTGGACGCGTTGTATATATATGTATATACACGTACGTGTTGGACACGTTGTATATATATGTATATACACGTACGTGTTGGACACGATGTATATATATGTATATACACGTACGTGTTGGACACGTTGTATATATATGTATATACACGTACGTGTTGGACACGTTGTATATATATGTATATACACGTACGTGTTGGACACGTATATATGTGTATATATACACGTACGTGTTGGACGCGTTGTATATATATGTATATACACGTACGTGTTGGACACGTTGTATATATATGTATATACACGTACGTGTTGGACACGTTATATATATATGTATATACACATACGTGTTGGAGACGTTGTATATATATATGTATATACACGTACGTGTTGGACACGTTGTATATATATGTATATACACGTACGTGTTGGACACGTATATATATGTATATACACGTACGTTTGTATATATATGTATATACACGTACGTGTTGGACACGTTGTATATATATGTATATACACGTACGTGTTGGACACGTTGTATATATATGTATATACACGTACGTGTTGGACGCGTTGTATATATATGTATATACACGTACGTGTTGGACACGTTGTATATATATGTATATACACGTACGTGTTGGACACGATGTATATATATGTATATACACGTACGTGTTGGACACGATGTATATATATGTATATACACGTACGTGTTGGACACGTTGTATATATATGTATATACACGTACGTGTTGGACACGTTGTATATATATGTATATACACGTACGTGTTGGACACGTATATATGTGTATATATACACGTACGTGTTGGACGCGTTGTATATATATGTATATACACGTACGTGTTGGACACGTTGTATATATATGTATATACACGTACGTGTTGGACACGTTGTATATATATGTATATACACGTACGTGTTGGACACGTTGTATATATATGTATATACACGTACGTGTTGGACGCGTTGTATATATATATATATACACGTACGTGTTGGACACGTTGTATATATATGTATATACACGTACGTATTGGACACGTTGTATATATATGTATATACACGTACGTGTTGGACACGTTGTATATATATGTATATACACTTACGTGTTGGACACGTTGTATATATATGTATATACACGTACGTGTTCGACGCGTTGTATATATATGTATATACACGTACGTGTTGGACGCGTTGTATATATATGTATATACACGTACGTGTTGGACGCGTTGTATATATATGTATATACACGTACGTGTTGGACGCGTTGTATATATATGTATATACACGTACGTGTTGGACGCGTTGTATATATATGTATATACACGTACGTGTTGGACACGTTGTATATATATGTATATACACGTACGTGTTGGACACGATGTATATATATGTATATACACGTACGTGTTGGACACGTTGTATATATATGTATATACACGTACGTGTTGGACACGTTGTATATATATGTATATACACGTACGTGTTGGACACGTATATATGTGTATATATACACGTACGTGTTGGACGCGTTGTATATATATGTATATACACGTACGTGTTGGACGCGTTGTATATATATGTATATACACGTACGTGTTGGACACGTTGTATATATATGTATATACACGTACGTGTTGGACACGTTGTATATATATGTATATACACGTACGTGTTGGACACGTTATATATATATGTATATACACATGTGTTGGACACGTTGTATATATATGCATATACACGTACGTGTTGGACACGTTATATATATATGTATATACACCTACGTTTGTATATATATGTATATACACGTACGTGTTGGTCACGTTGTATATATATGTATATACACGTACGTGTTGGACACGTTGTATATATATGTATATACACGTACGTGTTGGACACGTTGTATATATATGTATATACACGTACGTGTTGGACACGTTGTATATATATGTATATACACGTACGTGTTGGACGCGTTGTATATATATATATATATACACGTACGTGTTGGACACGTTGTATATATATGTATATACACGTACGTGTTGGACACGTTGTATATATATGTATATACACGTACGTGTTGGACACGTTGTATATATATGTATATACACATACGTGTTGGAGACGTTGTATATATATGTATATACACCTACGTTTGTATATATATGTATATACACGTACGTGTTGGTCACGTTGTATATATATGTATATACACGTACGTGTTGGACACGTTGTATATATATGTATATACACGTACGTGTTGGACACGTTGTATATATATGTATATACACGTACGTGTTGGACACGTTGTATATATATGTATATACACATACGTGTTGGAGACGTTGTATATATATGTATATACACGTACGTGTTGGACACGTTGTATATATATGTATATACACGTACGTGTTGGACACGTATATATATGTATATACACGTACGTTTGTATATATATGTATATACACGTACGTGTTGGACACGTTGTATATATATGTATATACACGTACGTGTTGGACACGTTGTATATATATGTATATACACGTACGTGTTGGACGCGTTGTATATATATGTATATACACGTACGTGTTGGACACGTTGTATATATATGTATATACACGTACGTGTTGGACACGATGTATATATATGTATATACACGTACGTGTTGGACACGATGTATATATATGTATATACACGTACGTGTTGGACACGTTGTATATATATGTATATACACGTACGTGTTGGACACGTTGTATATATATGTATATACACGTACGTGTTGGACACGTATATATGTGTATATATACACGTACGTGTTGGACGCGTTGTATATATATGTATATACACGTACGTGTTGGACACGTTGTATATATATGTATATACACGTACGTGTTGGACACGTTGTATATATATGTATATACACGTACGTGTTGGACACGTTGTATATATATGTATATACACGTACGTGTTGGACGCGTTGTATATATATATATATACACGTACGTGTTGGACACGTTGTATATATATGTATATACACGTACGTATTGGACACGTTGTATATATATGTATATACACGTACGTGTTGGACACGTTGTATATATATGTATATACACTTACGTGTTGGACACGTTGTATATATATGTATATACACGTACGTGTTCGACGCGTTGTATATATATGTATATACACGTACGTGTTGGACGCGTTGTATATATATGTATATACACGTACGTGTTGGACGCGTTGTATATATATGTATATACACGTACGTGTTGGACGCGTTGTATATATATGTATATACACGTACGTGTTGGACGCGTTGTATATATATGTATATACACGTACGTGTTGGACGCGTTGTATATATATGTATATACACGTACGTGTTGGACACGTTGTATATATATGTATATACACGTACGTGTTGGACACGATGTATATATATGTATATACACGTACGTGTTGGACACGTTGTATATATATGTATATACACGTACGTGTTGGACACGTTGTATATATATGTATATACACGTACGTGTTGGACACGTATATATGTGTATATATACACGTACGTGTTGGACGCGTTGTATATATATGTATATACACGTACGTGTTGGACGCGTTGTATATATATGTATATACACGTACGTGTTGGACACGTTGTATATATATGTATATACACGTACGTGTTGGACACGTTGTATATATATGTATATACACGTACGTGTTGGACACGTTATATATATATGTATATACACATGTGTTGGACACGTTGTATATATATGCATATACACGTACGTGTTGGACACGTTATATATATATGTATATACACCTACGTTTGTATATATATGTATATACACGTACGTGTTGGTCACGTTGTATATATATGTATATACACGTACGTGTTGGACACGTTGTATATATATGTATATACACGTACGTGTTGGACACGTTATATATATATGTATATACACGTACGTGTTGGACACGTTGTATATATATGTATATACACGTACGTGTTGGACACGTTATATATATATGTATATACACATGTGTTGGACACGTTGTATATATATGCATATACACGTACGTGTTGGACACGTTATATATATATGTATATACACCTACGTTTGTATATATATGTATATACACGTACGTGTTGGTCACGTTGTATATATATGTATATACACGTACGTGTTGGACACGTTGTATATATATGTATATACACGTACGTGTTGGACACGTTGTATATATATGTATATACACGTACGTGTTGGACACGTTGTATATATATGTATATACACGTACGTGTTGGACGCGTTGTATATATATATATATACACGTACGTGTTGGACACGTTGTATATATATGTATATACACGTACGTGTTGGACACGATGTATATATATGTATATACACGTACGTGTTGGACACGTTGTATATATATGTATATACACGTACGTGTTGGACACGTTGTATATATATGTATATACACGTACGTGTTGGACACGTATATATGTGTATATATACACGTACGTGTTGGACGCGTTGTATATATATGTATATACACGTACGTGTTGGACGCGTTGTATATATATGTATATACACGTACGTGTTGGACACGTTGTATATATATGTATATACACGTACGTGTTGGACACGTTGTATATATATGTATATACACGTACGTGTTGGACACGTTATATATATATGTATATACACATGTGTTGGACACGTTGTATATATATGCATATACACGTACGTGTTGGACACGTTATATATATATGTATATACACCTACGTTTGTATATATATGTATATACACGTACGTGTTGGTCACGTTGTATATATATGTATATACACGTACGTGTTGGACACGTTGTATATATATGTATATACACGTACGTGTTGGACACGTTGTATATATATGTATATACACGTACGTGTTGGACACGTTGTATATATATGTATATACACGTACGTGTTGGACGCGTTGTATATATATATATATACACGTACGTGTTGGACACGTTGTATATATATGTATATACACGTACGTATTGGACACGTTGTATATATATGTATATACACGTACGTGTTGGACACGTTGTATATATATGTATATACACTTACGTGTTGGACACGTTGTATATATATGTATATACACGTACGTGTTCGACGCGTTGTATATATATGTATATACACGTACGTGTTGGACGCGTTGTATATATATGTATATACACGTACGTGTTGGACGCGTTGTATATGTATGTATATACACGTACGTGTTGGACGCGTTGTATATATATGTATATACACGTACGTGTTGGACGCGTTGTATATATATGTATATACACGTACGTGTTGGACACGTTGTATATATATGTATATACACGTACGTGTTGGACACGATGTATATATATGTATATACACGTACGTGTTGGACACGTTGTATATATATGTATATACACGTACGTGTTGGACACGTTGTATATATATGTATATACACGTACGTGTTGGACACGTATATATGTGTATATATACACGTACGTGTTGGACGCGTTGTATATATATGTATATACACGTACGTGTTGGACACGTTGTATATATATGTATATACACGTACGTGTTGGACACGTTATATATATATGTATATACACATACGTGTTGGAGACGTTGTATATATATGTATATACACGTACGTGTTGGACACGTTGTATATATATGTATATACACGTACGTGTTGGACACGTATATATATGTATATACACGTACGTTTGTATATATATGTATATACACGTACGTGTTGGACACGTTGTATATATATGTATATACACGTACGTGTTGGACACGTTGTATATATATGTATATACACGTACGTGTTGGACGCGTTGTATATATATGTATATACACGTACGTGTTGGACACGTTGTATATATATGTATATACACGTACGTGTTGGACACGATGTATATATATGTATATACACGTACGTGTTGGACACGATGTATATATATGTATATACACGTACGTGTTGGACACGTTGTATATATATGTATATACACGTACGTGTTGGACACGTTGTATATATATGTATATACACGTACGTGTTGGACACGTATATATGTGTATATATACACGTACGTGTTGGACGCGTTGTATATATATGTATATACACGTACGTGTTGGACACGTTGTATATATATGTATATACACGTACGTGTTGGACACGTTGTATATATATGTATATACACGTACGTGTTGGACACGTTGTATATATATGTATATACACGTACGTGTTGGACGCGTTGTATATATATATATATACACGTACGTGTTGGACACGTTGTATATATATGTATATACACGTACGTATTGGACACGTTGTATATATATGTATATACACGTACGTGTTGGACACGTTGTATATATATGTATATACACTTACGTGTTGGACACGTTGTATATATATGTATATACACGTACGTGTTCGACGCGTTGTATATATATGTATATACACGTACGTGTTGGACGCGTTGTATATATATGTATATACACGTACGTGTTGGACGCGTTGTATATATATGTATATACACGTACGTGTTGGACGCGTTGTATATATATGTATATACACGTACGTGTTGGACGCGTTGTATATATATGTATATACACGTACGTGTTGGACACGTTGTATATATATGTATATACACGTACGTGTTGGACACGATGTATATATATGTATATACACGTACGTGTTGGACACGTTGTATATATATGTATATACACGTACGTGTTGGACACGTTGTATATATATGTATATACACGTACGTGTTGGACACGTATATATGTGTATATATACACGTACGTGTTGGACGCGTTGTATATATATGTATATACACGTACGTGTTGGACGCGTTGTATATATATGTATATACACGTACGTGTTGGACACGTTGTATATATATGTATATACACGTACGTGTTGGACACGTTATATATATATGTATATACACATACGTGTTGGAGACGTTGTATATATATGTATATACACGTACGTGTTGGACACGTTGTATATATATGTATATACACGTACGTGTTGGTCACGTTATATATATATGTATATACACGTACGTGTTGGACGCGTTGTATATATATGTATATACACGTACGTGTTGGACACGTTGTATATATATGTATATACACGTACGTGTTGGACACGTTGTATATATATGTATATACACGTACGTGTTGGACACGTATATATGTGTATATATACACGTACGTGTTGGACACGTTGTATATATATGTATATACACGTACGTGTTGGACGCGTTGTATATATATGTATATACACGTACGTGTTGGACACGTTGTATATATATGTATATACACGTACGTGTTGGACACGTATATATGTGTATATATTTACGTACGTGTTGGACACGTTGTATATATATGTATATACACGTACGTGTTGGACACGTTGTATATATATGTATATACACGTACGTGTTGAAGAGGTATCGAACTAGAACGAAGGATGAGCACACACCGCGGATGGAAATAATGGACAAACAACTCCTACAGTACGGTCATGTTGTGATTGGATGATTAATGACCACAAACCAAAATTAACTGAAATGTGAAATAACAATTCCTCGTCTGACGTTCCCAGCGATTTCATTGCAAAGGCCACGATGAAGTTCCGGTTCATCTTCATCGAATTCAATGGTACCTTCTTCAACTTCTTCATCAGCAAATCGTCTATAATTACAGATTTTATATTATTATTATATAATTAAATAATATATTCATTTAAATGTCACCTTTGAAATTCTGTAAATTACCGAGCAATGTTATGCAGTATAAAGCATGAAGCAATAACTGGCAATATGTTTTGAATTCTTAGCCGTAGTTTCTTCATACATGCAAAACGTCTTTTTAAAACTCCAAATGCTGTCTCAATGGGATTGCGTGTGCGGCATTGCGCATTATTAAATCTAAAATTTTGAAACATGATAATTTTTAGCTTTATTTTACAATTTCTTTTTGTGTGGTACATTGGCGATTATTTACCGCTTTTCGGCATCGGTTCTAGGTTTTTTTTTCAAATGGTGTCATAAGAAAAGGATGAACCGCGTAACCACCATCTCCGACACACCAGAGGGAATTTATCAGTTCTCAAGTTGTTCAGATAGAATTGAATTAGCAAATATTCTTGTATCGTGAGCTGAGCCGTACCACTGGGCAACCACATTGGTAAATTCAAGAGCTGCGCCTTTCCGATTACGAAATAATTCAGCGTTTGGCCCTCCAGGTGAATCAATGTCTATATGCACACAATCAATAGCTCCTACGATTCCTGTAATTGTCAGAATTTGTTTTAAATCACTACGGTTTTAATGTATAATTTAGAGTACAATTTAACCTACCCGGAAACAGTGCAATGGCGTAAAAGTTTTTTCTGACTTGAATGGATTCTTCGACAGTGGGCCATCGTATAAAGCGTTTACATTGCTAAGCTATTAGCCTAGATACCTTCTTTACAATATTCGAAATTGTGCCTTGAGATAGATTGTTTAAATCTCCAACATTTATTTGGAAACCCCCTGCAGCGTAGAAGCGCATTGGTACCAAAAATTAAAGAATGGGTGGAAGGTTACACCCTCGACGAACAGGTGAAACCAATTCTTCTTTAATTAGATCAACGCAAAAAATGACAGTGGTTTTTTTGAGGCGACATCTTCGTCAAAATTTGTATTAGGATAGATCTTCCATAGGATTAGACCGATCTCGCAGTAGAGGTCTGCTAATTCGCTGACCTTGAACTTGATGTAGAACATTTTCAAAATTTTGCAAGCGTTTTAAAGCCATTCAGAAGCTTATTTTTAATAATTTTGAAGTGTTTCTCAAGAAAATTTGAAAAATTTCGGTTTGAAACTGCGAGAGTGGAGACGTAAAGTACCTCCTTCTCTGGCTTTCGAAATCGAGAGTTTTCTCACGATTTTCTCGACTGTCACTCATTGTTTTTCATTATTAATTCCAAGGTTGCGAGAGTCGAGTTCTCGACTTTCACTCTCGCGCACGTGAGAGTGAGAGTCAGAGAAATTCATTATCAATTAAAAATCTCACCTCTCGTTCTCACTCTCACTCTCACTCTCAAACGCTAAAGTCGTCATTATCGATTTGGCTGTACGTCCAATCCCAAATAATATATAACTCTTGTCTCTTTCTCTTGGGAATAAATCAGTTCATTCGTGCACTTTTTCCTCCATGTTTTGCCTTACTCAAGGACCTCAGAGAGGTCAGCATAAGGGTCATCCCTTCATCCCTGCGCTAGCTGGCACCTGGCTTCATGGGGAATAGGTCCCCTATAGCCCTTCAGCGCACATCGTAAAAGGGTGAAACCTCAGGAATAACACGTTAAAATGTTAAAAGTCGTTACCTGACACGTTAGAGGCGTTTTATTTAAGAATCTTCATTACCCCAATTATATAGTAAAGTATGTACACTATTTATAGTACGTGATTACCTTTGTAACCATGCATCATACTTGTAGGGACCGTAGACATTTGACCTTTGACCTACACGGCCCTCAAAGGAACTTATTGTTAGCTTCCGCTTTAAGATCATAAGTGGTTTCCCAAAAAATAATTTGAAAATATATAACCGTTCTTGAAATAGAGCAAGAACGACAGACAGGCAGACAGAGTAAGACCTTAAGGGATGCACCTTTTAAAGGTTTTACCCTTTAATTAAATGAGCATTATTTCATCAAAGGCATCATTATCTTTACCACAAACCCAAACCTGCCTATCACGAGATCCTCAACTTTCCAAATCTGAAATATGTGTTGGCAAAACTTTAACAATATCAAACTGGAACAACGTAAGACATTTAAACCACAGATTTGGAGGTACAATACTTCTTTACCTTGGTGTACAAAGTTCCTGCCCTGGCTGGACTCTCCGGGTAAGACTCGTTTCGTCCTCAAAGGATATTAAAGTAATGAACTATAATATATTATATGCTCCTATGTATAAAATATAAGAAACTAATTGTTACTAGTAAAACGTATTGTAATTAGTAGTGATGGAACGGAGAAAGAAAGAGAAAGTAGAGTTTTTTAGCTTATAGAGGCTTATAGAGTCAGGGCTTATGGAATCATGCTGTCCGTCCGTCCGTCCGTCCATCTGTCCGTAACACGCTAGCTGCCAAACGGCTGGACCGATCGACTTGAAATTTGTGACACTTGTGTATTTTGCAAATGCGAAGGCTAAGTTCGAAGGTGGGAAAAATCGGTCGATCGGTTGACCTGTTGGGGTCATGCAAAGTAGTGTTGCCAAGGGAATAGGTTTAAAATACAGACAAATTGAAGTATCCTGACTCTGGCTTTTATACACTGCATACTGTAGGTTTTTCTCTGTGACGGAAACGTAAAAGGAGGGTGAACATTGGATGACCGATAAAATAACATTGAGCGAGAGCGAGACTTTCCACAAAATCATACAGGTACGATACTATAAGGAGGAAAGCGAAAAGAGGGAAAAAGGCGTCATTCTCCCTCAAAGCCATGATCTCTCCGCCCCCAACACCCATTTTGTACCCTCTTCCCACCCCGATTTCTCAAAAACCCCTGGGCATTCAAGAGAGATATTATGATTTTCGTTTTTCCGATTTTTTGGTGATCTGACTAGTCATTATCAGTGTTGCACTATTTGCGTGCACATTGTAAGGCTATAAGGGCTCTATAAAGAGAAACTGGAGGTTAGTTTGCAATTATCGAATCGATTTGACTATATAAGTCGTAGCACATTGAAGAAACCTCAAAACGCATCAATTTCTTTTAACATCACTTAAAGAAATTCACCTAAACTTTACCGTAACGTTAATTAAGATGTTTGTTTAAAATCCTCAGAAACGACGCTGCAAAACGATTAGCTTTTTGGGTAAATTTACCCGAGCTCAACGTTCTATTGAAGAATCTCATGGTCATATCGATAATGAGCACTGGGGAACGGACAGTGATCCAATACATGCCAATGTGATTCTCTTTGCGATAGTGTAAATATACCTTTGAAATCATAATTTGACCGTTATGATCATTAATGTTGACCCATGGGCTAAGTAAGAGTGGTCACCTACACATGTCAATGCTAGTGTGTGTGCCATTCATTTTTTCCATACATTAATTAAAATTGAAGTCAATGCTTTAAGGAACAAAGTGAAATGGTGGTAGAGGTATTTTTAGCATAGGGGTAGATAGGCAGAACCCAGGGGGTATGGTCGATTTGACCCAACTTCGAACATAACCTATATTACGATCCATAGTACCAACATCTGAAAAAAATTGAAGGAGAGCTACCTCACCAACCCGATGAGGTTTTGTTTTGGATAAGTTTGGATTGTTTTGATTTTAAAAGAAATTGAAAAGGAAACTTAGAATTTTTTGTTTTTGAATTCTATTCAAGTCAGTTGACGATACATTTTAAATTGGTATTGCTGTATTGACTTTAAAACAAGTTAGTCGAATATAAGGAAAACTCCCAATCCGGCATAGTACTATTCTATGGCTTCCATAATGCTAGCTCACAATCTGATTTGGGTCTAATCAAAAAGTCTAACATTAAGACAAAGTCGAAAACTCGGGTTTTTCGAGATCACTGCTCGCCGGTCCACGCATCAAATGATCAAATACATATTAGTGGAAGTATACTATTGTTTTCCGTATTAAAGGATTAATCTTAAAATTTTGTTAAACAAATTCAAGTTTAGTGTTGACACTAAACGGTTTTTGTAGAAAGCAGTCCTAAGGGCAACCAGTCCAAAGCGCTTTCTGGGTTTGATGTTCTCCTTCGGGGTCGAGGTTCAATTCGAGGGATGTTTTGCCTTCTTTTCACTTTTAGCCTTCTGGCCCTTATATTTCTAATTTCCCTACCAATGCACGTGTAATCACGGAAAATAAAGTTTTACCCAGTCACTAAAGGCTTCAAGGGGTAATTGCTATATATATTTACTCGACAATTTACAGTTACAAAGGGATAATTAAACTTAAATGTCTTCTCGTCCAACAACCATGCTTTCAGGTCGAAAGCTACGGAGACAGTGAGGCTTTTCTAGTTACGAAACCGAAACGAAACACGTTCTTCTCAGAAGATAGGAATCGACATAATTTACATAATTTCTGCCTCTTTCAGAAAGACAGGGTATTTCAAATACATTGGGAAAGATGAGAATACAAAAAACTATGAATTATACTTAACAATCCTTCAGTTTTACTTCCCACCCCAACTTCGTTAAAATATATTTTAACTAACCGTTGCGTTGGTTTAATGCATGTACATTGCAAGTATTGAAAACTGAATGTTTAAATTTAATACGCTAATTGAATTTAGTATTTTTATAATTGATTTTTTTAGTTTTAAAACATGTCTTCAACAAGGTCTCAGATTCTGACGCACGGCGATACCAACCCTCGCTAAGGGCCTGGTGTAACATCAATATCTCTGCATTGAGTTAAAGGAGATGGCTTTAAAACTCGGAAAGAAGGTTATATGAATTAGTTTTATTCGGAATTCAACATAAGCTACGATACCTGTATATAACATTAATTTCAAAAGCTGTTAGCAGGTACAGGTTGCATTGAAGTTGTGACAGATTGGTGTGCAAATATTAAGTCATGAGTGTACTCTGCAACAATGTATGCCATCACGCGATATCCTTTCGGGCGAAGGAAATTAATTATGTTTCGAAATCCATCCGTCGCTTTTGCATTTACTTCCGCAGAGATAATCTAAAACAAAAAAAACAATATATTTATAAAATATATTCCAGCCTCAAGAACTCAAGAACCCTGAAAGTGTCCTCCACTGACCTGACCTCCTACTTAACTAAAATCTTCTCCCCATTTTAACTTAAAGAAGCTCCTATAAAATGGTATAACCTCCTCGATATGAAATGTTAATAAATCAACTTTTTTAATCGAGTTGATAAAATTATATATGCCACTCATGTGGTGGGTCACTTTATATCAATGTAAAACAAAACATGTTATATGAAATATGTATTATTCAATAATTAACGCTTTCTTATTCAAAGCGGGTCTTCCGCGCTTACGTTTTTGTCCTATTGGAACAGTTTTTGCTTCATTAGGTACTATAAATAACTTATTTTTAATTGCAAGGATAATTATATGCTTGTAAACATATAACTTCTTGAAGGGCTTACAAGTGCAAGTGAATTTTTTCAAATCCAAAGAACGGAATTTCACAAGCCACAATCGAGTCATTCTGGAACGATATGCATTAAAATCTCCCAAGGACCGATTTTTCCGCAATCGTAGGTAGTCGTTGATTTCATTTTCTAGCAAGGGCTTGGTTCCTTTTGCAGGGATAAAGTACAACTTTTTGTCATGTACATTCCTCAATTTTATTTGTAGGTCCAACTGAGTCCAATTGTAAGCGTTGGTTACAAGTGGGAGGGTGTAGTTTAGTACCTCATGGAATCGTTTACAGTTGACGCTTGCAGGATCTCGTTCATGAGACCACTGCTCAGCGATGCTTAACATCCTCTATACAAACTGGGCAATGGGCATTCGAATTCGAAATGTCTGGTGTTTTTTTATCCAGTTATTTATTGACTCCAGTCCATTATTCGTACTTGCATAACTTGAAGCATGTCCTTCATGCCATCCACATCGTTGGTCCAAGTACTCCTTTGTAAAGTATTCAACGAAGTCTCTCACAGTTTGGTTGCTTATCCACTTCTTGCTCCACAGGATTTTAGCTGCTTCGAATTCCTCATCACTACCTAATGTTTTGCATATGTTTTAGAATTTATTAAGTTGTTAAAATACGAGTAAGTTTTAATTAAATAGTTCGATGATAGTTGTATATGTAGTACCTGCTAGTTGGAGAAATCCTATGTCGCCAAGAATTTCATCTTTGTACTTGTATATATTCGGTTTCAAAAATTTCGTGAGATTTTTCATTACATGAAATGAACAAAATACACGAGTGTGGTTTCCAAATACAGACTGAAATGCGTTGGTAATTGATTCAGCGCAATCCTCAATTAAAATTGTTGGTTGTTCTCCTACCCCGACTACTGTCTGGAGTAATTTGAAGACGCTTGTGAAATCGTCTTCAGCTTCTCCGGAAGTTAATGCGATTCTGATCGGATGAAAAGTCCTATTTTTATCTAATGTCCCTATTACGATTACGGTAAACCCTTCCCATACTAACTTATACGTAGCATCCGCATGTAAAGCCCGGCTCATTGTTACATCTTCTGGCGAAGAGCTGACAGAATCGCCTTTGTTGATTTAAATTTCATTGAATCATCAATAATTCCCTTCATGTCGTCAGATAATAATAATAAGAGTTTATTAGTCCAAGTAATTCATTCATCACATTAAAAAGAAGAGTTAATCCCCATTGAGAGACAGGCTTTTCTTAACCCTTTTAACCGATTTCATATTGTTTACATTGTGTGTAATAATGATATAATGACATAATCGAGCCGTTTTCCTTAATTAAACGTAAGTTAAATTGTTAACTAATAATACAATAGTAACAGAGTCTTTTCACGATTACCTTTCGTCAATATTTATATAAATTCTTTTATCTTCAGTTTAAATATCAATAAGCTTTCTGCTCTTTTTACATCATCAGGTAAACGGTTCCATAATATAACACCACGGTATTTTAGAGTAGTTTTACCACATTCAGAGTTGGGTTTATAGCTATAGCTTAAATTGTTTTGATGTGTTCTGGTGCTGTAGTCGTGCACTTTGTCAACCCTACGAAAATAATCATAAAAATATGGTACATTATTCAGTGTAATTAATTTATACATTGTACAAAGCGTTCTATATACATTCAGTTCCTTAGGGAACATCCACTTAAGGTCAGTTTTTATAAAATTAGCAACTTCGTCAAATTTCCTTAAACCTAAGACCAATCTCGACAGTGATCTGATCACTTTTTCAATAATTTTAAGGTACTTATCACACGCTACGCCCATGTGTTTTTGCAACACAGTTATGATCTTCCTCGGTTTTAAAAATTTCCACGGCTTCGGACGTTTCTATACGAATACGAATTTGTATATAGAATTACATGCTTAAAAACCCGAACTTCACCCGATTAAAGTAGTAACATTTACCTTTCAAGTCTAAGTACAGCTTGGCTAAGCATGATTTTGAATTTTTGCAGTCAAATAAGACTTTATTAGCTTTTCGATTACGATAGTTCCACTTTTTTGGTAGTGAACATGGGCCCTTGCCGTTTTTAGATTGGGAAACATTTCCCCCGTAGAAATCCAATTGTGAATCGTTCTTCTTTTTTTGACAAGGAACTTCATTTTCGTCATCTGTTTTCTCAGAATCCGAATCTAAAACTTGATTTAGTTGAATGTTTTGTGACCTTTGACTTGCCATTCTTTGCTTACAAATATTTTTTCACTAAAATAATCTAAAACCTGAGGATTTCGTGGGATGCCAACTCATCAGAAAGAGATTGGTGATCTAGTGGATGCCGTTATCTATCGAATATGCAAACCGTGAGATAAAGAAAGACAAGAATATATTATGATAATTAACCTTCTTGAGACTTTATCTGGATGTTGATTCTAGAATTTTATGATTACTTGAACTTTGTCTTCATTTCATACCATTTCCTTCGGAGGAGGTTATACCATTTTATAGGAGCTTCTTTAAGTTAAAATGGGGAGGGGATATTAGTTAAGTAGGAGGTCAGGTCAGTGGAGGACACTTTCAGTAAAAAATAGGAGGGGATTTTAGTTAAGTTGGAGGTCGATTAATTACAACCCAAGATGAAACCCCTTTGTGAACCTTCTGTCTACCTGCCGCTGTGGTTTGTTACTATTGCTTGTAGCAGAGCTATTTGTGCCGGATTTCTTCTTGCGTTTTCAAATTTTGCCTTTGGGTAAAAGAATAACATTGGTGGCTGCAAAACTTCTAATTGAACTGGGCACAAACCGGTTTGTTACAAGCAATAGGTAATCGTTCGCCACCTTACTTGCAGATAAAATGTCAAGAATTTACTCATGATCAAACGGTATGACGTGGACAGACAGATGGACACTAAATAAGAGATTCACATAAAGAGGTTTCACCTCTTAATAGTCACACCATCGCTAGATGGATGTAGGGCATATCAACGCTATTGTTTTAAATAATACTTAATACTATTCTGTGCTTACCTTAATTCGGATTTTATCATCAAAAGGGAATGTTTTTAAAATCGCTAACTCAGCGCCTTCAACATCAAGACTTAGGTAGTCAACGACGGAGACGTTTAAGGCCGTCAATATGGAGTACAACGGAAAACATTGGGCGGTGAATTTAATATCTGCGGGTTTGTCAGGAGTAGCTTTGGACGACATGTTCAGTTCGGGTAATGTTTCAGCTCGAACATGACTCATTGGACTCCAACCGTTAATTCGAACCATATCTGCCTAGTAAGTTTGACAAAAAAGCATTTAAAGCACAATTTGGTCACGAACTACAATCAAAGCTTTGACCTGAGAAACCAAAGTATTTGGATATGAGTTTTAGGTTTGAGAGCGTGGCATTCTTTTGAAAACGAGTAAACTATATAAGCTTACATCGGCTGGATATTTATAGAATCAAAAAATATTCATTTACAATTATAAAATTGACCAGACCCCAAAAACGCATAATATTTTGTAGAGAAAAACAATACTTCTACTCATAATTTTGTCATCTATTTTGAATTTATCAAGCTCTAAATTGCCCAGTCACCAGTTTATGTTTATTATTTTTAATTGAAGTCTGATCTTTGTGTAAAAGCGACATACGGCCCACCGTTTGGGGTAAATCTTATACCGGTTACCTTGTGAGGAAAGGGTAGTACAGATAAGCACACGTCAGCAACCCAAGCTCGTCTATTCCTTCCAGTAAGCTTTAGTATTGCTTCAGGATCCGCTTCGACCAGAAGGCCTGTCCAACCATATTCCATCTCTAAGTTTATACTATTCGATAAAAATTCGCCATCATTCGCTCCACATTCTATGAAGAATCCATTTCGCTGTAACAAAAAAATAAACAAACTGATGTTTTAAAGAGCTTATGTACTCCACTGAAATAGCCTTGAAGAACTGTTTCGTCATTTTAAACAAGGATTTTCATTGAATGGTTTATCATTGTACTTGAGTGATACATGGTTGGCAGAGTTTGAATCGGATAACGTGCATCACTCTTTGTGTTATTATATATATTAGAATGTTTTTACAAGGTTCCATGAACCTTACATGGGGCGGTAACGATAAGGCAATTTACAGTGTTTGATATTTGATATGAAATTTATCATGAATTTACTTGTAAATTTGAGTTTTGGTACCTGATTTTTCAACAATTGTCTCACAAATTTGGAAATCCGATCTTGACCAATTCTCTCCGGGTACTTGTCAAAATGATAGAGCAATTTAGACGGTGGAAATAAATGATGTTCTATAAGATGACGAATAATCGCCGGATGAGCTTGTGAGTAATTTCTAAATGATTCGATGGAAAATGCATGATTTGAAAATTGAAACCGACTCGTTTTTATACTAAAATTTGAAAATGTTGAACTATACAAAAAGATGTATATTAAACCTCCAGAAATCAAGAATATAGCCAGAAACAATTTAAAGAAGTCTTTGATCCATCTGGATTTATGAGTATGAGTATTCATAATTCTAACTCAGATCGGTTAAGAGAGAGGAGCTGTGCCGAATTTCCTTCTCGCTTTATAATGCTCTCTCTCTTAGGAGAAGTATTGCATTTATTCCACTGTTGAGAGAGTAGAGCACCAACACCAGGTCTACTATATTATCCAATTCTATGACCAACACAAATATAATTCTAGCCTCCAACCTCGGACTTTGAAGGTTGTTCACTACCTTAGCGTTTGAGTCAAATTAACATGTCCAGAGGCATTATGTAAAGTGATGTACTGATATCGGAAAGACAATAAAGGCACAAATCGAATTAAATCAAATCAAATGTCAGACCCAAATATTAAGCCTGCAGATTTTTCTCTCTTAAGCGATTTATTTTGTTTTAGTCTTGAGTATTTTGAGAAAAATAGGTTAAAGAAAAATGCTGAAACCTCTTTCCGAACTGGACTTAAATAGAATGCAGCTACACTTTAAGCATTGTATTCTTAAAAACGGATTTCAAACTTGTTTACTATTTTATATATCAATTTGTAAACATTTATTAGCCCGATGAATGAGCCATGCATATGTGTTACAGTCCTTTCGGGAAATCGGTTTTGCAACTGTACAGATCCTCTTGCAAAAGTACGAGAATTTTCAGTCTAATTGCAAACGGACGCGTTTTTTAAGTATAATTTATTAATATCAAGGAAAAACGCAGTATTAAATTTTCTGTATTGTATCGACAAACAATTTAAATTCTAAAAGTCCTGTTCCATTAATTAAATGGCTAGCATTTAATCGCCCCCCATGAATACTGAAATCTCCCCTATAAATACACTGAATTTCACCCTATAATTTAAAATTGACCAAACACTGAATTCCACCCCAACATATAAATAAAGTTCGCTATAAAATATTGAAATTCACCCTATCGTAAAATATTCAAATTATCTTTTTTGGAACTCGGCTAAAGAACTACCCGTTGATTACCGTTTCCTAAAACGAACTGTCAACCGTGACAGTGTGTGAAGTTAGTGATTTTTACGAGATGCAATTTCTGCTCTAAAAATGCTCAAACACGAAGATTATATGAAGAAAAATATATCTCGAATGCAAAAAAACGAAGATCTGAGTTTCTCTCTATAAATCTTGTATTTATTGAACGCATAAATAGCAATTAACCAAAAAAACTCTATTTATAAAGACTGGAAAATATAGAATTCAAAGATCTCTCTAAAACGAGTTCTCTCTCCAAGAGTTGCTCAAGCAGTAACACAATGATCTTTTACAAAACCGAAATCCAATACCAATACAAAAATGCCTTTTTGGCCACGTCAGCATCGTACGATATATAACAACTTTATCATACTTTATCTTTAGTTTACATATCATGATTTATACTTTTGAACTTCAAGTTCAACTTCAAGGATTTCATGCACTTAACTAGTTACTTCTAATCCTGTGATGATTCCCTTCCTAGACCAGACTCTGAGATATCCAAATCTGGCCAGAGGGGGGGTACCCCGGCCCACGGGCCTAGGGGGTCCCCACTTGTCGTGGGTGTTCCCCCGGGAGGGCCGCCGGAGGCTAATTCGGCGAAGCCGAAAATTTTTTTGGTGACCACGCCCCCTTTTGTTTATTTTTAAGCCCCTCCCCTTTAAATTCAAAAAGATATAGAAGCATTTGTGCGATGGGTTTATGGGCTTCAAAAAAATTATTTTTTAAAATTAAGAACTTTAAGGGTACTTAAAGTAAATGTAAATAGCAATACCATTTCAACATTGGCACAAAACAAGCTTTAAACATTTCGAAAATAGACTAACACTTTTTGTTCGGTCAAAATTTGGACAACTTACAATGGACACTATTTGAGTGTCAGACGAGTTAGGGGCTGTAATCTTGCGTATATACTAATTCGACCATGCTGATTACAAAAATCATAATTTTAGCTCTGCCAATTAATGTCTAGTGGGTCAAAAGTAGGTGAGAAGGTCAAAAAACAGGCGTGATTTCGGGTTATCGTATAGTATTTCCCCGCAGCCTTTTCGTGAATACCAATTACGCTAATACCAGCGCAATGTTATTTTCCTGGTGCCTCCAATGTTAGCGCCCTATCTTCTGATCGGTTTCGCGAGAAAAAGGGAGGAAAAGTGGAAAACTCGACTTCCTTCTTCTTTCCCCTTCTCGCCGCTGCTGACTTTTAGCTGAAAGAGCGCGCTTCCTGACCTTCCCACCTACGTTTGACCCACTATACTTCAATTGACAGAGCTAAAATTATGATTTTCGTAATCAGCATGGTCGAATTAGTATATACGCAAGATTACAGCCCTTAACTCGTTTGGCACCCAAATAGTGTCCGTATAGTAAGTAGCTACCCTAATTTAATTTCAGTGTTTTTATTGGTAATTTAGAAATTGCAAACTAAAATCATCGATGAAATTGAAATTTTCAAACGCTTACCAAATCACTAGTTTTAGCTCGAATTTAGTTTTCATTTTCTCGATTTAAAAGGAGTTCAATTTTCAGAAGAGTAGAAAAATTTTAATTTTCTGATTTTTTTTCAATTTTCGATAAATTTTGTATTCGTTTTATCTACAAAATTTAATTTTTGTACGAAATTGAATATTTCAATTTTGCTGAAAATATAACTCTTTTAGGTCAAGAAAATTTAAAAAAAATTAAATAATCCAAAACTAGTTAAATTTATAGTTAGAGTGACCTAAACCTAGTAGTTTGGCAAGCGATTGGATTTTTTATTTTGCCAATTTTTAAAATATAGAGAACGTAATTTGTGGGATGATGGAGCTTTGATCGTTCCCTTACGTCTCTTGTTAGGTCAAATGGCTACAGTGCCCCAAACTTGCTGCTTTTATAAATCCACTTTCGGTTGGTTACCCCTTCGAATGGTAACGCCTAATGAATCATTAGTAATCTAATGATACATGATCCAAGTAACAAAAAATTAGATTTAAATTTAAATTTTTTTTAGAAACTTAGAAACCCCTTTAGCAATAACAAATTAACAACAGCAAATTAGCGTCAGGGGTTTACCCCTAACGGGTACACACCATAGACGGGCATTTGGTAGTGCCCCCAGCCCCCATGCCCCCAGCTGGGGGCAGAGGTGCCCCCAGCTGGGGGCAGTAGGTGCCCCCAGCTGGGGGCAAAAAGTGCCCCCAGCTCGACTTAGCTGCCCCCAGCCCCCAAGCCCCCAGCCCCCAGCTGGGGGCAAAAAGTGCCCCCAGCTCGACTATGCTGCCCCCAGCCCCCATGCCCCCAGCCCCCAGCTGGGGGCACCTCTGCCCCCAGATGGGGGCTGGGGGCACTGGGGGCAGAAAAAGCCCCCAGCTGCCCCCAGGGGGCAAAACAAACTTTAAAAAAAACATTTTAAAAAGTGATACGAGTTTATCTGGACTGGTTTTATCTGACCTAAAGGAGCTTAAATCAGGATACAAATTAATTTCAGTCAATGCAGCTTGGTGGAAAATGGTTTTAAACACCCTATTGGATTTTTTTGCCTCAGGGTGTCATAATTTGAACGAAAGTTTCAATAATGTTCGACAATGTTCAAAAGTGGTTAAAATGGTCAAAATGTTGTTGAATTGCCAAAAAGCGGATTCTAACACTATAAATGTTTTATATCTATCTATATGTCTAGCAAGGGCAAGGTTTAAAAGTGAACTCCGGAATTTGCTTTAAACTTTGTTACAAATAACACTATAAAGCATACAAACTATAAAACTCGAAAAAATTTCAGCCCTAATGTTAAAAAATAATAAAAAATTACATATTCAAATGCTCATAAAACAACTTTGCAATTGTGTCTGATTTTCAAAATTTTTTGAGTTTTTTTTATATAAAAGATATTTTTCAATAACTTGTAAAGATTCGAATTTTCAAAAAAATCTGATTTTTTTGGAGATACAAAATTTTTTGAGCCTTCAGATTTGCTTAAAAATATTGATTTTCTTTGATTGTTTGGAAACATTAAATCTGTACAATTTCCTGAAAAGCAACACTTTGACATAAAAAACAACTAGAACATTTTTGGAGAGTCGGACATCATTCGTTGTTTTATGAGCACTTGAAAAAGTCAATTTTCATAACTTTTTATCATAGCAAACATCAATTAGGGCTGTCAATTTTTCGATTTTTATAGTTAACATGACTTCCAGTTTCATAAAATTACTTTGGTCAACTTATTATATTTTTTCTCAATTTACATCACTTTGGTCTATTTTGTTTCGAGTGAATTAAGTTGACTACATTTGACCACCTTGGGTCAATTTTAATTAATCATTTCAATTATTACTACTTTCGATCTATTTTATTTCTAGTGGTCAATTTGACTAATTTTTGTAACTTTTGACTCAATTTGACCACCTTGAGTCAATTTTAATTATTCATTTCAATTAATACCACTTTCGATCTATTTTACTTCTAGTGAGTCAATTTGACTAATTTATGTTACTATTGAGTCAATTTGACCACGTTGAGTCAATTTTAATTATTCATTTCAATTAATACCACTTTCGATCTATTTTACTTCTAGTGAGTCAATTTGACTAATTTTTGTAACTTTTGACTCAATTTGACCACCTTGAGTCAATTTTAATTATTCATTTCAATTAATACCACTTTCGATCTATTTTACTTCTAGTGAGTCAATTTGACTAATTTATGTTACTATTGAGTCAATTTGACCACGTTGAGTCAATTTTAATTATTCATTTCAATTAATACCACTTTCGATCTATTTTACTTCTAGTGAGTCAATTTGACTAATTTATATTACTTTTTACTCAAATTGACCATCCCGGGTATGCTTAAATATTCCTGTTCAATTATTACCTCTTTCAACCCATTTTATCTCTATTGGGTCAATTTGACTAATTTATGTTGCTTTTGACTCAAATTGACCATCTCGGGTATGCTTAAATATTCCTGTTCAATTATTACCACTTTCGATCCATTTTATTTCTACTGGGTCAATTTAAGTAATTTATGTTACTTTTGACTCAAATTGACCATCCCGGGTATGCTTAAATATTCCTGTTCAATTATTACCACTTTCAACCCATTTGATTTCTATTGGGTCAATTTGACTAATTTATGTTGCTTTTGACTCAAATTGACCATCTCGGGTATGCTTAAATATTCCTGTTCAATTATTACCTCTTTCGACCCATTTTATTTCTACTGGGTCAATTTAAGTAATTTATGTTACTTTTGACTCAATTTGACCACCTTGGGTAAGTTTAAATATTCTTCTTCAATTACAACCACTTTCGACCTATTTTATTTTTAGTGGGTCAATTTAAACATTTGATGTCGCTTTTTGGATTCATTCAAATCGCATTTGGCAAATTGGATATTCTTTTTCAATTAAATACCCACTCCTAATAATTTCATTTTAATCCACGAACTTATACCGCTGTTGACTCATTTTAACATTCTCAAATCAATTTTAATATTTATAAGGAAAATTTGGATCAAAACTCGTTAATTTTAATTTTTTAAGCTTTAGTAATACTAATATTAACCATTTCAATTTAAAAAAATCACTTGGAATAAATTTTTTATATTTTGCTGGGGGCAGTAGGTGCCCCCAGCTGGGGGCAAAAAGTGCCCCCAGCTCGACTCTGCTGCCCCCAGCCCCCATGCCCCCAGCCCCCAGCTGGGGGCACCTCTGCCCCCAGCTGGGGGCAAAAAGTGCCCCCAGCTCGACTAGGCTGCCCCCAGCCCCCAAGCCCCCAGCCCCCAGCTGGGGGCACCTCTGCCCCCAGCTGGGGGCAAAAAGTGCCCCCAGCTCGACTAGGCTGCCCCCAGCCCCCAGCCCCCAGCCCCCAGCTGGGGGCACCTCTGCCCCCAGCTGGGGGCTGGGGGCACTGGGGGCAGAAAAAGCCCCCAGCTGCCCCCTGGGGGCTGGGGGCTGGGGGCATTTTGCCCGTCTATGGTACACACAGTCGATCGTCAACTTAAAAAAAATGTAAATTATTCTAATATCAAATTTTCAGACACTTCCGAGCTTATATTGAATTGCATATAAAAGTAGAAACACATCTTCACTTGCCCAATTTGTGGATTGTGGATGTTAAAAAATTAGCAACTGAAGAAAAATAATCATGATAGCTAACAATGGACACTATTTGGGTGTCAAACGAGTTGAGGGCTGTAATTTTGCAAATAGACTGTAGATTGTAACCATGCTGATTACAAAAATCAAAAAACAAAAAAAAATAATGTTAGCTCTGCCAATTGAAGTCTGATGGGTCAAACGTAGGTGGGAACGTGGGAAGGTCAGGAACCGCGCGTTTACAGCTAAAAGTAAACAGAAGCGAGAAGGCCAAGAAGGAGAAAGTCGAGTTTTCCACTTTTTCTCCCTTTTTCTCGCGAAACCGATCAGAAGATAGGGGGCTAACATTGGAGGCACCAGGAAAATAACATTGCGCTGGTATTAGCATTTTCAGGACAAGTAAACGAGAAAATACTATAGGAAAGTCCGAACTCATTCCCGTTGTTTGACCTTCCCACCTACTTTTGACCCCCAAGACCTCAATTGGCAGAGCTAAAATTATGATTTTTGTAATCAGCATGGTCGAATTAGTCTATTTGCAAAAATACAGCCCTTAACTCGTTTGGCACCCAAATAGTGTCCATTGTTAGCTACATTTTATAATTTGATTGTTCACATTAGTAGTTTAAATTTCAAGAAGATCGGGCTTCGGTCTTTCTTAGTGCCCCTTGTAAGTTATAATTTTGTAAGTAACAACTACGGACAACGAAATAATTCTTAAAATCTTAAAAATCCTCATGGACAGTCAAATAGGCTCACAAAAATAAAGATAATTTTATCAAGTGTCTTTAACTGGAAGCATGCTAAAAAATCTAAAATCCAACTGGTATATTACTGAATCACAAATTTATCGAAGAACATTAAGAAAAAAATCCGATAGATTGGTTTAGCCAGTGCACTGCAGTGATGTGCTTAGGTTGACCCCGTAAACAAGTTTTTAACATTGATTTTGAGATAGAAAAATAAATTAAATTACGAAAGTTTTTTAAACCCCCCTTCCCCCCTTGATGATTATAACGATTTGCCAAAGTGCATAACCTGTAAGGGCTGCAAGGGGTAACCTTTTGGGGCTGTTAGGAATAGGACTACTTGAAATTTAATTTCAATCATTTATAATTAATTGAGATAATTTGATCAATAATTTGCGTCATTTTCTCGGAAAATTTAACCCCATCCATGAGTATGAGCAGGGGGGCGACGATTTTGATTAAGCCCAAATGTGAAATGAAAAAAAAATTGTAGACCGTGTTACTACTTATTTGCGACTGAAGTCATATACGTATTTAAAATCTACATATTCTAAACCAAAGTCGAAAGTATAAAGTAGGTTCTTCTCGTGGATCACTTTTTAATTTTCTATACTAATCTTAAATATGGGGATAAAATGGAACTGTCGTCCCTGACCCTTTAGACCAGGCAGGGGTGTCCCGGTTTGTCGAGTTGGGAAAAGTGTCCTGGCCCTTCGGGCCAGAAAGGGGGTATCCCGACCCTCTGGACCAAATAGGGGGTACCCTGGCCCTTCGGGCCAGAGGGGGGGTATCCGTATTAGCAAGTATTGGTATATCGGACTCTGTCCTAGACAGTAACCTTCGGATTAGAATGCGAGTTTTATGCATCTTACTCATATCTTACATATGCATTATCACCTAATTTGTTATAATTTTGGAGTTACTTCTTATGCTTCCCTACGGTTAAATTCTTCCAATTATATTTCAATACCCTTAAGGGATACTGGTAGAATTATTATGAAATGATAACTAAGAATTTTAACCGTAGGAAGAGGTGAGAAATGACAAAACCTATATGTCATTGCTCTATAAATTCTCATCAAATGCATCCAAACAATTGAACTACAATACTTATACTCAGAACTTACTAACAACAAAGTTAACCCTTTGAGTTCCAACAATCTTGCTGATATGAATTTCCTCATTCATTCCCTCTCTATTTCTCATTACACAGGGTAATAATTTAATATATTTTACAATTAAGAGCGTTATAAAGTAATTATAGCCATGAAACATAATGGAAATTGTCGGTGTAGTCTCACAAGCGAATATCAATCTGAGGAAGAATTGGTAGTAATTCCAATAAAAAAGCTACGAGTAGCAGTTGATACGTGTGTGCGATGTCAGATCATTTGATACCATAATTGAAGCGAAAAACTTCATCAAACAAGAAGATGCTTAGTGGTAATTATTATTTTATCTAACTGTTCTTTTAATAACTATAAGTTGTAATTTTTAAATCATATCAATTTGTAGTTCTAACGGGAATGTTTGTGTCAAAAGGTTTCATATAAAACCAGAATACACGACAAAACTGCAAACCAAGGCTTACAATTATGTGAAAGGTGCACCTAAAATTTAAGAGAAGATAATTTCAGCTTCAAAAACTTTGTTCTTTATTCCTGCTAATAATACAGTTGAATTAAGTAAAGCTGATGTTTCGAATTATCTTAAAAGAATGGAGATACAAAATTGCAAGACTTGATGCTTTTAAGAGGTTCAAAGAACGACTTTGGATAGTACAAATGAACCCACTTGATTGGGAACAATCTACTTGTACATGTCCAGCATTTCAAAAAGACTACATTTGCAAACACAATATGGGACTAGCCGTGATTAAAAAATGCTATGTAATTCCTCCACAAGCTAAAACGGTTCCACTAGGTACTCCAAGAGCTCGTGGGAGACCAAGAAAGGCTGGTAGAGCGTTGCTTGTGGATTAAGAGATGTAATTTATAATTGACCAAACACTGCTAAATGACTGATTTGTATGTTTTTACAATAAAGGTGTGACTAATTAAAATAGGGTACGTTTAAGTATTTTTCATTAATTTGAAATCATTCATAGAGGGTGAATTCAGTATTTCCGAATTCAGTATAATTAGGGGGGAAATTCATGATTTTATGAGGGGTCATTAAATAGTACCGTAATTAAATGATTAATTGTTCTCCAGGACATTGGCCATGATTATTTATGGTTGGTCAATGTACTGTCCGGCGGGGAGTCTATAGTAGGCCAGAAATGGCCTCGACGGCCGACTGGTCAAAGCATATTATGTGCAATGACCTTTCAACCCACCGCACCATAATACATACATACTTGATTCACTCAAAGCTCACCAATGCAATACAGGTTTAAAATCAAAATGAGCCGTTACAAACACACATCGGAAAGAGATGAAACCACGTGAAATAAGACGTCGAATAACGTTCAATGTCGTGGTCCGACACCTGAGTGTCGTTTTATACAGGAATCTCGAAGTCATATACACATCGTTCAATAGCACTTGATCACGTTGACGTCACCTATCCAACGATTCGACATAAACTTTGACTTATGTCGGTACACCCCTTGATCTTTGACCTATACAATCCAAAAAAAAAGAACTTAGCTTCCACCTGATGATCATAAATGGTTCCGGAAAACCCGTTCCAGAGCATATACTATAATAATATACGCACCGACGGAGGGGAGGATTATACGGATAAAGGGAAGTATCCATAAAGGCAACTGTGCCAAGGGAAGTCGCCGGACACCATTAAAAAATATGTCATGCGTCCTTTGATTCTTTGAACTGGAGCCAGGGGTGATGATCCCAAGCACAGGGTAGGGTTTACAAGTCGAAGGTCCAAATTGATATTCCGACATCAGAATTTTATTAATATGCTGATCCGCTCGAACATAAAAGCGCGGACATAAAGATAGTCGAAAGGCCGACAACGCGCCGCGCAATTCACATAATGAGGTTTCACCTCTTCATAATTCTTGGAATACAGTTTAAATAAACAATCAGTTTTATTTTGTGGAATTAGTTAGCCTCTTATTTTAATGTACCTCATCGCATCTCCATCACCTACCGTAAGATCTGTTCTGCTGAGCAAAGTCTAAATTTTATTATCTTTCCGACAAAACGCTGTGATGCAATTTAGTTTATTCGCCTCTAAAAATATAAATAATTATACAAATATCCACCCTTCAATTCCAAGATTTATTACAGTTTAAATTGTTTAATTGCAATACATAATCATTTAATTTGCGTTGAGACGTTTTTATTGCGAGGAAATTCCCAATAATCCAAGGTCTCAAACCATCTAAAAATGTTGAATTTTTCAGTGCTTGTACATTCGGATTCATGATTTGGTGGCTGCGGCAGAAGAGACGGTAATTAAATGACAAGCCTATTTCAATTTTAATGGCGGAAGTATAAACACATTTGTGCAAATAAAAACAAGCACTAACTTGGTTATGGGTTTTGTAACTGTGCCGTTAAAAACCATTGTCCGTGACTCGTTCCTCATATCCTATCCTGTTTATGGCTAATAGTAAGTGTAATCGTCTTAAGAGGCCTGTTAACAGGTTAATAACAATATTGTTAATATCCACGAACAGCCCAGCTATCATAATATAATAATAATTTACATATAATATTATCACTAAAATCCACTTTAAAATTCTAAAGAAGGCTTAGGAGCTAATGTAAACAAATGGGAATTAGATATAAAATACAGGCTATATTATTATTGGGTCATGACATTTTTTTACTCCAAGCAACGCAGCCCTCACTAATACCTTAAACCAAATAACACACTTGTGTTAATCCTGTTAAGCAAATATTTGGTTTTATACATACTAGCAGCATACTAGCGGATGTCATTTATCCTTGGGAGATTATAAATTAGATATACTATTTATACCCAGAAGGTATTTATTGCTACTTTTCAAGGCAAATTAACCTTCATTTCTCCCATTAATTAGCTGAGGAGATTGTTAATTTTTACATGGATTTATAAAAAAAGCATAACTGGTGTTAACAAAAATCCAAGTCATCCAGTATTCCGTAATTCTGCACAATGAAAAAATAATTCAAAATAATAAAAAAAATAGTCATTTGTAAACTGTAATTATTAGATTTCTGCACTTTAAGCGTTTTTAAAGCATCGATGGAATATTGTCCGTTAGAAACAAAAAACTAAAGATCAGAACGCAACCGGATATTGAAATGAAAATACACAAACAATATTGTATCAAGCCTATTAAAAAGCATTAAAATTTAACGATGTTATGGATTGACGTATTGACTTCCCTGCCTTTATGTTCTCAAATATCGATTGATGTTTTGGCTTCAGGTTTGGAGACTGTCATTGTCATTACAATCTGAATATATAAATTGACATATTATAAGATGTTTACTGTTATCAACGTGAAAACATGACTAATCTAACGATGCACGGGATAATCTGTCAAACCAAAATATTTATCCCAGGAAGGCTTAAGCCGACATTTTCATTATAAGCTTTATGATTAAACGGCGTCTTTAAAATACTTTAAAATAGATTTGCTTGTCGACAGGCCATGAGGCAAGAAATAAGGTGAAGTGTCATGTTAGTCCGTCCGTCGATTGTCCTGAAACCTGCAAATAGCTTGTAATTCTAAAATGAAGCATGGATTTATTCCCAAGTTTAATAAACTGTAGACCTGTATTTAAAAAGACTATAAAAGTGTTTACTTAAAGTTGAAAAGATATTAAAGATGTCGATTGTAAATAATGCATTGCTAAATGATATTACTAAATCCGTTCATCATTCGCTTAAATTCTCGAGTATTGACGATTGCGATCTTTTCTTTATACATTTCTTCTGAACATGAAGGAAAATACCCAACAGAATTTTCCTTTACAGAACCTTACAAACACGACACGTCTCAACAGGTAAATACCAACTGCTAAAAATCATGACGACGGAACGTTAATAAAAAGTTCAATTCAAACACCAACAAATGATTTCTTTATTTGTTGATAAAAAACGGCAAGGAAATAAAAAAAGGAACCTTCAACCTTGGACTTTTGTCATTTGCAAATTAGCAGAATAGGATAGGATTAGTTCTTACAAGCTCCTACCTCTAATCGTACCGAGATCTCATGATGCGGAGCTTTCTGTAGTTTTTTATCTTATCAATTTAATGAGGATTTGGAGGAGATGTACAAATCACGATATCAAACCGAAAGTATTTCTCTCAACGAGTTCATGATTCCTTTGGGTTCATGGTTACTATATACTTACTCACCGCCCCTCAGTACTTGGGTTAAGTGTGAACACGATTTAGAAGATGTTTTTAGATAGTTGTGGGAGTTAGGTTAGAAGAACTTAAAGTCAGAAGTGAGATTATTTCATGAAGATTGTTGCGGATTCCAGATACTTGATCTCGTATCAAGTCTTATATCATGAACATAGCTTTTTCGCCCCAAAATCAAGGAGATTAATGACAACCAAAGGCTTGGTTGTAAATAAATTCCGACTAAATATTGTAAGAAGAAAAAAGTGGTTGTAGATTTCCCTTCCCGGATGTTTCTATGCGAGAATAGATTATACAGTCTTTTACCATGTGGTTTATTGATGTGCTTTGCTAAAAATGCAAACTTTTGCTGATTTTTATGTAGTTTGCAATAATATATCGGCAATTTAAAAAACTGGGGAGACCAATGATTAAAGTAATCACATCATTTTCACACCAGTTCCAATGGATGTGCTTTCATTGAAACCGTAAAAAATGACTAGGATTACGTATTAGGTCGGTTCATAAGGTTTTAATATAAATACTGCGTTTTAAAATAGAAAGCCACACTTCATATAAAATGTAATTTCTGTTTAATTGGCTAACCTTGTACTTTTTATTTGAGAAAATAGGACATTGGACCAAAACTCGTGTTAAAACCCCTATATGCAAATTCAATCATTCATAAATTCCAAACAAACTACAAATTCTATAAAGTGTTTAAATCAAAATACAAATTTAAGTTCAAAATGTTACTAAATTCAGATAAGAATTATAATGCCCCAGACTTCTAATTATAGGCCAATCCCATTCTGACGATCATGATTATCGGGCTTTTCAGAATAAATTAATAATTGTTAGTTTCCGCATATTTCTACGTCTATGGTAGTATATCTAATCTATTAACAGGGAGTTAATGATGAAGCCATAGACCAAATAGGTCATTAGCTTCGATGGTCATGACTAACGAGATAGTTAAAAATATATCACACTTCCTGGTCCATGAGACATGAGTTAGTCATAAAATATGTATCGAATAACTGCGATTGTTTTATCAGTATTTATTGAGGTTATTCTAGACAGCTTTTGTCACAAGTGTTAAATGTCTGACGAATAATATAGGAGCTGAGATATGCAATTACTAAATCGTTCATGTAATCAATCCTTTCCCCCATTTTATTACTTTTCATATCTTTTAGCGTGGTATAAAATAAATTACAAACCCTCCGGTTTATTTCTGGTAGAATGCAAAATTTAATAAAAATTGACGCAGTAACCTTGAATCCTTGAAAAATGTGAGTAAACTTCCGTTTCTCGTTGAAATTCCTATAATAATTGATTGTTGTGCGTCTTTTAAGTATTTTTTAATGATTTCTTACAGTGGAGTTTAGGTAGATTTTGATGGTGAAATTCGATCAATTCTTAGATTCAATTAAAAATTGCTAGGAAAAAAAGTTTTGATGAGTTCAAAAACCGACATAGGAATGCCATAATTTAAATATCAGTTTTCAAGAGTGCAGGATCGTCCACAAATTTTAACAAAATCAACTAGGGCTTTTAAAACCACTTTTCAATCATATTAAATTAAAGACCTTATTCCAAGTTCACCACAGAACTGAAACCACCTTTTCCCTTTAAATTATTGAGCTTGTTTACGAACGTGTTCTTAATATTATATACAATGATTTAGGCAAAACATGCACGTAAAAAATCAAACAGTCAATCGGATTCCATCTCCTTGTCATAATAATTTATCCTATTCATTTGTTACCAATTCTTACAAGATTTTATTTACCAAAACCTACAGTGTGCAGTCTTATACATAGTCCAAGTCAGGGTATTCCATGTCTCTTAAAATGCATGAAATAATTTGTATACATTTTAGACCGATTCCCTTGAAACACCGATGAATGACCCCCATAGGTCAACTTATCGACTGATTCGTCCGATGGTTTGATTTTAGACTTTGCACTTACAAAATATAAAAATGTGTCAAATTTTAATTAATTTGGTCAAGCCGTTTTGACCATTTCGCGTCACAGACGGACAGACAGACGGACAGCATGATTCCATAAGCCCTGACTCGGGCTCAAAAATAGCAGCTCATTCACGAGATATCAAAGGAAAACATTTCTGATTTCAATTTACAATCAACCTTCCCTCACTAGACGGATCCTACAATTTACGTATCTAATTGAAAGTTCGGGTTGCACGTTCTCGTGAGATTTTCCGAGGTTTTAAGCCGTAAAGCTCCCAAGTTTTTTCAACTTGAAACTAGAAACCAAGGTCTAAATTTATCGATGATGGAATATTGAATACAAGAATAGGAAGATGGATCAGCCGCCATACAGAATTGAGATCGGAATTCGTTATGGAAAAATATGCACATGATACAGATGGACTTTGCATAGTTCGATAGAGGATTAAGATAATTGCAGATCAGAAATCATAATTGTAGTATTTAGTGATGAGGAGTTGAGCATGGAATTACGGGATTCGATTTTTCATATGTCTATGAAAGGTAGCTCGTATGCAAAGTTTCATAGCTCCTGGCTAGTATTGTTACCTAGTTTTGTCGAGGGAAAACAAACGGTATTAAAAACACGTTGCCCAACCTATAAGATTATAAAGTTTGCTTCATTAAAAGTGTTCGCATATAATGGCCAACACGACATTATAATAAGAGGCCTTTTACGTTTGATATCAGTTTGAGATTTCAGAGCTGAGCAGAGCAAAATGCATAATGCCATTCACCATTAATATAATGGGGTGAAATCTCTCTATGGTTTCACTTTGTCTGTCTGTCCGTCTGTGATTTGAGATGTAGGCTGAGCCGTTATAATTTTTACGAATCGGTTCTTTGTAAAAATTACAACATGTAATTCCAGTTCAATCAAATTTTTAAAACGATAACTGGATTAAATGTGAAATATTCCGTGTAGATATTTTATTTTCTTGTAAATGGAATGGCAATCGTCCATTGTCCTTATTCTATCAATTTATATTGTCAAAAGACGGTTTCCCCTCGCCTCGCCATAACAAATGCAATCTTAAGGAGCAACTGAAATCCCACTACATGTATAAGGTATTAAAAAATCGACTGTGGGAAAAAAAACTATTAGGGCTGAAAAGTGCAGTTTTGCTCTACAATGCATATTTGACTCCAGACAAGCCATTAAACTCATAAGTAAAGAAAACTCATTATCCCTAATGTCGAAATGCCCATTCAATGTTACAATGTTACAAAGCCTTGCTTAAGCTATATTGCACGAAATTTCAAGAATCACTCTAAACCTTAATATAAAAACGTCTGCTTTTCGAACCCCTCGAATTTTGGCGTAACCTCTTGACAGATCTTCTTGTCAAAACACCTTGGATATCTCCATCTATTTCCATACACTCTTCATAAAAAGCAACCATGCATCTTCCTCCTATTAGTTTTGCATGGACTTGAAATTTTAAAACCGTTGGGGAAGAAGTGACAGTTGGACGTGTGAGGAGGAATCCCTTAGTCTTGAATTCAAGGATCTGAAGTTAGATGCCCCCATACCCCCCTCGGGGTTGCCAGGTGACGGTGTGTCTGGAATCTGGTTGCTAGGCTACGAGCTAGGAGAAGAGTCAGAGAGTTGGAGTGGAAGAGAGGAGCTAAACTAGGCGCAAGAGGAGGAGTTATTTGGAGGAAGGATTAGAATTCCCTGACTCTGTCACTCTGTCTGTCTTCTTCTTTGGGTCTCTGCTCTCTGGACAGTCGTCTCTCTATCCATCCATCGTCCATCCTCCGTCAGTTGTCCATCGTCGATTCACAATTCATAGTTCCACTCCGCTCTCTGTCCAGTTGACACACCGACAGACATTCGTCAGCACAAGGCCCTCATCACCATTTTGACACTCTACGTTCATTGGTATTTCATAATTTTTCAATAGCTGCACTCTAAATCTAAAATTCATGCATTCAAATATGAAATACAAGAAAGATTGGATATTTTATGTTGAAAGTTGCCTGGAAAAACTGCTGGAGAAAGTCTAAAAAAGCAAAACGCGATTCCACACTCTCTGTCCACTAGTTGACCCACGCACTGTGACACTCCTTCAGTGTTCAGCAGAAGGCCTTCTCGCCATTTTCAGTCTATGGTCTAGCTAGATCATAGATTCATTGCATTCATGTCACATGTGACATGATTATTTAATAATATGCAATACACTACACAATATCTGTTGCCTGTTCATTCCAAAATTTGTAATTGTGCATTGAAATAAAAAATACAAATTATTGAAAGTTCAAACGTTGCCTGGAGAAAACTGCTGGAGAAAGTCCAAAAAGTCATAAGTGCTAAGGGTGAAGGGTGAAGGGCCTACAATTCATTTCACATTTCATTGTTTAGGAATTACTTCTCCTTCATCCGTTGTGCTTTGTTTGTATATTACATGTATTGATATTACATATTATGAGCGTTTGTAGTTTTCTAATTGGATTGTCTTGATTTTATTACAGAAAAAAGGATGTCAGACAAGAATGGGAAGAATGGAGGTGGTAATGGATCAAAAAACTCGGCTGGCCAAGCTGCCCTGTCTGCAGCGAACAACAATACGCCGAACAGTAACAACAATTCGAATGCAAAGATTTCAAATGGTCCGGGGATGGTTGAGAAGGCAGTGGTAGGTGTGGAGCGCGCAACAAGCGAAGCGAGGACGAGTCAAATATCCTTAGTAAATCTACCTGAATTCATTCCTGGGTGTCTAATGGAATTTGCACATAACACGGCTTCGCTTGTGCCTTGGTTATCAATACACAATAACAAATAATGAGTAGTAAAGATACCATTCACCATTAGATTTACACCGTTTGGAAGGTTTTCACAGCCAAAGGCCACCTTTGAACTTGATGAAGCACTTTAGAAATAAGTTTTTTGCTTTGCTATTTAAGTTTTAATTAGCTTATTTTCTTGTGAACCCTCCAACGAAAGCCAATTACATGTTGTGATCTTTCAAGGTTGAAGGTTATTTTTTTAAAGGTTAGATTCTAATGGAAATTTCCGAAACAAAATTTGTTAGGTGCACTACGAAATTTACATGCGCATATTATATTAGCCAAGCCTATCATCAATATTATATAATTTATGCAGTACATAGTGTGTAGTTTTTATGCTGTATGTAGGAGTGTTGTCAATAGTTGCTGATTGTATTCAGTTGACGTCGAGTTACTTGAATTGATTTGGATACTTGTTACAGGGACCACCAGCAGATACGACGAAGACCACATCTGCTGCCAAACGCTCCAGCAGAATACGAAGTAGGTCGCTATCTGCCTCCTCTACAGACTCATACAGTTCAGGTAAGTACAGCTCTTTTCTTTACAAAAAATACAACGAGCAAGACGATAATATATAACCGGAGTTGACAGCTCCGTTGAAATGTATTATCTTATCTTGCGAAAACCCGTCACAAAAGAGGAAATCAGTCGGGATGTTGTCAAGAGGAGGAAGTAGGGAAATGACAATGCTAGTCAAAATTTCGCGATAACACGCGATAAAGTTCTTCGTTTTTTCGTAGTCTCTCGTCCTTCGAATTAAATTATAGTTCATGTGGTAAACTAAATTAACTTTGGAGTAGTCAACGGGCGATGATATGAATGTGACTTTCACAACAGGTACTTCGGCTAACTTGATTTGATATATTGTAGTTTTTAGTTCTTTCCTTCTACAGAGAGAAATACTTTGATTACGTAAGTAACATGAACTCTCAGCAAACATGAATCTGGAAAGTTGAGGCGAGAATAGAAAGGTGAACTTGGAAGCCTCATATGAAGGCCGGATGTTTTGGTTTTGTATATGTGTGGCAGAGTAAACGAATTTAATTTGGGCTTCAGTGGTAATGATTTGATTAGGATATCATTTTCAATTTCCTAAGTTCAGTGGTTAATTATACAATAGATACATTACGAGCTGTAAAGTATATGAGGATACCAGTACCAGACCACATAGATTTGATTACGAATCCGTCTCCTCTACCTCTTACGGATAATTAAATGCCTGAAAGATTGTAGTCGTAATATAAAGAGATTTTGATTCTCTTTTCTTGAGCTCGTAGGAGATATAGGCCGGATGGTCGGGTTTGAAGTCTGGGATACTTAAACCCCTCTACTTCTTCATCTAAAACTGAAAAACTCCTTACCCATATTGGCTTTTTAAGTCCAGGTTTAACTGGAGAAGTTGAGACCGCACATGCCTCCAAACTATGCATGATAGTCGGAAAGTAAAACTGACTTTCGAGTGTTTGGAGTATGAAGCTGGTCCTGGAAAAGTTGAAGTTATTCGTGGTGGAAAAGGAAAGTTGGTCAGAAGTTGCGAGTAGTTCGGGAAGGTTGGGTGTCGACAGAGTCGGAGCCTTGGCAAGTTGCCTCTATTCGAAGTACGAAGCTATTTTTTTACCCTTAAAGTTTTGAGAACAAAAAGCCTGTCTCTCTTTCTGATCCTCACTCTTCAGAGCTGGAAGATCACATTCAAATTGAAGGAGTGAAAACCCATCTTTGGAAAAAGTTGGTCTTGAAGACTAAAATCTACGACTTGACAATGTCGGAATCGTATATTAGTTCTAGAAACGACTTGGAACGTCCTTAATTCTATTCCGAGAGGTTTGTTTGTGCTGTTTTTTGTTAGATTTCTGTCTACTGTTTTTTTCGTAGTAGTCTTATCTTTTTTCCGAGGAGACAGTGTGGCTCCTGGCCTTTTCTCCAGGACTTTCACCACCTGTCCTACATTCCCCCTGTTTTTTCATGCCTAACCTATTTCTTTTCTTGCTGGTCTGATGGTTAACTTTTCATTCCTTGTCGAGACCTCTAGAAAGAAACTGTCAGGGGAGAGGGTGCTATTGTATTACTTCAGACTCTGGAAAGAATATTACTCTTCTTCTTCCAGTCTGACTTTTTTGAGATAATAAGATATGCTGATTCTGTGTAGACAGAGTAGAAGTACGTCGGCATGGACCATTTAATCTTTTCCTCTGTGCCTTTTAAAAGAATGGGTTAAGCTTATGAATTTGATCTATGGGAAGTGACAAGTCCTTCTTAATTCACTGAGAAGAGCGAGAAATAAGGATCAGAGGAGATAGAGATATGCATTTTTTATTATTATCATTTCCGTGAATTCTGTCTCAAAAAGTTTGAAGTTGTAAGTATGAAGTAAGTGAATATTCAAGAGATTAATATTTATTAGAGTGCTGCTGGAGTAAATGTGAAATGCCTGATCTCGGATCTTTGGGTTTGGGATACGAGGAAACCCTTTTATCGAATGTGGTTCAGGAGTCTGGATCGAGTCATTGTTATTTTATTTTGTTGTGTCTTCTCTTCTCAGCTTTTCCTGACTCCACAACTTCCTACAGGTCCTCTGTTTCTTTGTGTTTATCCCTTTGTCTGTGGCTAGTTAGCTAGCTGGGGATAATGGGCTGGAATTTGAATGCAGTGAGTGAAAGTTGTGTTTTTTTGGTCGTACTACTATATTCCAGTGGTGAAAGTTTGATGTTGATGTCTTCTTTTATCCTGTGGGTTTGTATATGTGAAGTAGTTTCGGGGCAAGAAGATCCGACATGGATTGTGGTTGTTTTTGGAATCTTTGAGAAATGGGTCGTTACGTGTCTCTCGGATTGCCACTTAATACCCCTCTCTCCCCGCCTTTCCGAGGTGATAGGTCAAGTAGATCCCGGGCCTAATTAAGTTTATAGGGACGTAAAGATCGATGAGAAGGGTGGGGTATCATGTAGTAGTCGTAGAGGATTAATGATAAGGTGTCCTCCCTACCCTCCCTATCTATATAGGGCAGGGAACGTAGTTTTCGGTATTTGCAGATGAGATACTCGTATTTGGATTTGGATATGTCGCGACGAAGGAAATCCATTAGGCTTCTTTCAGCCACATATATTCTAGCAAGGTTTATTCTTCCTGAAGCAGTTGCCGTTCTTTGGTGAAAGACTTAAAGCGATATTCTAAGCCCTTTTCTTCTCAGAACGGTGAAAGTAGATTGGATGGTACGGCTAGTTAGGTTAGGTTGTTGTGGTGTGGTTGGCCCTACTGCATTCTGGTCTACAGGATCTACTGCAAGTCTCCCGGTGCGAAGGAATGAATATAAGTGCTAGGGCTTATATTAGAAGGGAGTTACAAAAAAAAATCCTAGACTTTTCTCATGTTATTTGAATGAAAGGTTTAGATTCATAATAGAGGAGGCTGGAATCAGTTTCCCTTTTTCAGTCTTGCCTGGAATTCGAAAAAAAACAATCTTGTAGTTTTCCTTGAATTTTGACTTGATCCGTTTGTGGGAATCTTTTTAGCGGATAAAGGCGAAATGTAGGGAGTTGGAACTCCTGGCACAGTTTTTGCTGTCGGATCGATAGTCTTTCCCTTATAGGGCTTCCAGAATAATGATCGTAATAGGGTGGCGTAATAGAAGGGATAAGGAATCGGAAATATGTTTCTATAAATGGAACGTCGAGCCGGGTATCTGGGGCCTGGAATTCGTAGGCGACTAATCTGATAAAGCCTTCTGCTACCTTCCAACTGAAGGGCATGTGAATATGTTTCGTGAACAAATTGGAGAGCTCTAATGCACGGTTCACTTACAAGAGCCCTCCTCCCTTGTCAGATGAAGTTGGCATTATTTAATTATCCGAGAGAAGTAGGGCTCTGAAGTAGTACTGGCTCGTTCTGCCGTGTGGCATTTAACTTTCAATTACGTACCTGAACATATCGGACTCTGATCCTGAGGATAATGATAAGGATGATGCTATTTAGGGACTCGTAATAATTTGGATGACGGATTCCTAGCCTCCTCTCTGTTTTTTTATACTGGATTGAAGTAGTCGGATGCTGAAATCAAATTACGCATTAATGAGACGCTTTCCATCACGACGATCCATCAGCATCTTATTCTAATCATCCTCTATGCATCTGCATGACCAGTAGCAAGACTTATTATTCCACGGGATAATTACATTCTTATTCATCCGAGGAAAATAGAACGGGCGAGGAGCGTTGGTGAATTAATCAAAGTGGGATTGATTGACGGAGATCCTAAATGTTTGTCTATACTTCAGAGTGAGGAATTAGTTTTTGGATATCTGCAAATGCGAAGGATCTGCTCTCCCCAGGGGGTACAAATAGCAATATAGTTGGCCCTCTTTCTCTAGCTCCCTTTGTTCTTTTTTTATTCCAGAGTCGGATAGAACCGGGAAGGGTCTGTTCTAGTTTTTCTGCACAGATTCTCTGGAAGCAGTATTTGATATTTGTCGAACAAGTGTGGGGATTCCTGGAGACCCGGCAGTTTTTCCTCCAAAATGAGGAAGAAGGCCGAGGTCGTCCTGCACAATGTTCCTTGTCCTTTGAGAAGGGGAAGGTTTTGGTTATAAATTACATTCGGAGTCCTTGCAAAGACATTTCACTTTGAGGCTGGCCCAGGCACGCCAGTTCCTGCGAATTCGAAATCGTCAGTTCCCAAAGGTCTTGAAGCAGCCCTTTGTATCCTTCAAGACTGTGATTGTTTGTATTGTGAAGTCTGTATGCATAGTGGCCGAGAGATTTTGTTTAGATAACTCGTCACTGGGGAAAGAGGCAGAAGAGAAGTAAATCCGATGAGGATTGGAATTTAGATGCAATATATTTGTAAAAACCTGCATGTTAGGTTGGGATTAAAAGATAACATTTTGATCATGTTGGAATAATAAGTATATTTGAAGTTGATTAGGTTGGAAAGAAGATTCTTTCATGTGTTATCATGAGCATACGGTCCGGGATATTTTGATGCGTATAGCGTGGCATTGCCATTACGCGGATTAAAATATAAACAGCTCCGTACTCCAGCCTTATCTGTCTGTGTTTTGTGACTCCTTTCCGAGCCTTGCGTCATTTGTTTATAAAAGTTTCCATTTCTCTCCGTCTCGAGGCAAATCGAAGGAGATAAAGGTTGGAATAAACGGACATCCTGTCCTTCCTCTCCTCCGTGTTGAACAGGGGGAATAATAATAATATTTGGAATACTTTTTATCGTTTTATCACTCCACCAGAACCGCAAAACCGAGGACTGACAGAAAAGGATCGGGAATAATATTTAGTCGAAATAGGACTGCAAATCCAACAAACTCTTTTTCCTTCTGGAGGCTGTTTAAAGTTCTCTGTGGATCTGTCCGTGTCTCTAGTAGAAGTTCCCTTGTCAAACCCTCATCATCATCATCATCATCACCTTGTTTTGTTGGTGGATGGATGGGAAGTGATCCACTTTTGCAATTTTGCATTAGTTCGTTAGAAGCGAGCGAGAAAGGATAAGCTTCCTACTTCATCCTTGTCTTCTCTGGCTTCCTTTGCATATGCAGGCAGAGATAGTAGATTCAATAGATCGGGAAGAAGGTTTTTGAATTTGAGATTTCGGATTTGAAACTTGAAGTAGATTGGAATTTTTCATACCTAATATCTTACTTTTCAGTAAGGACGTAAAGACAGGAATTTGCTGTCACGAGAGTCGAAAGGTTATTAGTGTAAATATTTGAAAAGAGGATTTTTTTTGTCCCTTATTATTATTATTGAAATGAGAATGCTGGGAGGTTTGGAATTGGCAGGTAGTATCGCATCTCCAATTCCATTGAAATGAATTTATTGATCTGCAAGAGAGTTACTCTGAAGAAGACTTGAAGACTGGTTCTCTACAGAAGAAGTAAAGAGAATAGAAAGAGAAAGACTTGAATGAGAACTGCTTTAATATAAAGTGAACTACTTACTTCCAAGGGTTCAACATTGGTGAGTTGTTGGAGTATTGTTTGGTGGTGGTGTTGTCATTGGAAAGGATTTATTCTCTCCATATTGATATCAATCGATATAACTGACTGACTGCGTCCTTCAATAGGCCTACTACGGTGTCAACGGTGGGGACAAAAGTGCAAGGTTTGTCTTGTTTATCTACCTATAAATATCTACCTTGTCCAAGCTGGAAGCCTCGAAGATTGGACATCATTAAAGTACAGTATAATACTATTATTGTTATAGAGTTTGCCAGAGATTCTGTAAAAGAGATCTCTTTGACAGCCGACGTTCTTCCAAAACCTCCGTAATAAATTCCCGAGAGAAAGTGAAAATATGGCGGAAGAGAGCAAGAGTTCGACTTCACATCAGTCTGAGGAAGATGAAGCCTTGGACTTACATTCCATTCTTAAAGTAAGGGCTTCAACTTTAATAAACCCGTCTCATAAATGTCAAATGAGTTGGAAGGAGAAGGCTTGCAGTTGTAGACCGTATGTTTAGATTTTAGATTTTAGTAGCGTGTGTGGATTTTTGTGGGGCTTGTGCTTTTTGATTGAAGTGTGTGAAACTGCTTTAATTAAATTAAAGAATTACGACATGAGAGAAAGATCAAAAAGTCTAGAATCGGGAATATTGGGAAATAGGATCGAGAATTTCCTCTGATGCAATATAGAAGCTGTCAGGTTTTGAGTTTTATTTTCAGAATTTTAATTATGAAGCCATCATTCCAGTCAGAAACATTCTTTTGACAGAAAATGTGGATAACAAGATAAATGACTGATGAAGGTTACGTGAAGAGGGATAGAAATTGGATGGCATGTGTTTTTTGCAGTTGTTGTTTATGGTTTGTACTATTTTTCTCACCGTGTCATTATTTCATTACGATTATATCCGTCCTTTGCAGATACTTTGTGAAGTTCAGTCATGTTTACGGAGAACTGTGTTGTTTTTACTGTTTTTCTATTCCTTCAATCGTCGACACGATAATATTGGGAATTGGGATAATCAGAACGGAAGGAGAATTTTTTTCCTAGTTCCCTGCTACTTGATGACTATGCTAATGTTTGGCCCTGTTTCTGAGGATTTAGTAAATTGGGATTTTATTGGATATAAAAAGGGAATTGTTATGCCAGGCTTGAAGTAAATCCGGAGTTTAAAATATCCGGAGCGGAGAAGAAAAATAGTTTTCGTAAAAAAATGAGCTAGTTTAGATTGTGTTGGGAAGGTTGAGCATTCGTTGTTGGATGGATAAGCTTGGTTAAAGTTGATTGTCAGTAGTTTAGAATTTATTGTTTAAAAAGATTAAGGAATTGGCAGGAAGGGATTTAAGGGATGAATGGATTTCGTTTAATGAGGCTGAGATTTTTTTCTCGAAGAGAAAAGAAATTAAAGCTGAGAATTGTCTAGTAACCCAGATCAGAGTTCGACACTTACTTCGACGTCGAGAGTCGCCAACAGTTGTTTTCGAAGTTAGTTAACGTTAATAATGTTATGCCACCCAGTAATTGTCGGGTGTTGGAATGCGCATTTGTTAAGTGCTTTGTCAATTGTGCATTTGGGAAAAAAGTGTGATTTTCTGACGAGGGAATTGGAATCAGGAAAGGGACGTTCACCTGGAATGTAGCGCACATGCTTTCCCCACACTTGTATCTTTTATCGACTGTTTGTTTTATGTTTTGCGGTGTCGCATGGGAAGTTTCAAAGATTTGCAAGTAAATACGAGAATCTAAATTTAGCAGGGACTACTACGAATGATATAACAGCTTCAGGACTGGAGGAACGGGTTGGGGCTATAGGGGCATACAGACACACGGGTAGATTGGAGAGACGGGCAGTTTTTTCATGTACAAGTTCCATGGTGAATATACTGAAATAAAGTCGAAGCGTATTCGATTTGGCAATGTATCCATCTTTTTAGAGCCTTTCGTTCTTCCCGATTCTGTGAATGAGTCCTGACTGCCCTCGCTCATGGTTTCCTTGTCGGCAATTCGTTTTCGCATGTTTCGAAGGCAATCGTATATGGTATGTACATAGATCTATAGGTATTTAAAAAATACTTGGAATCGTCTGCATAGCCATGTGAGTTGCAATGTTGAAATGAAAATGTGTTTATGGGATTGTGAGGAAGTAGGGAGAATCATGTCTAACGTGTTGTTCCATTCTTGTGAGAATGATTTTTAGGAATTTAAGGATGTGGAAATTCTGGAAATGATCACGTTTTATCGCCGGGACTGTTATCATCTAGACTATTATTACTGCTTTGTACAGAGAGGGGATACAATGAGAGACTTAAATTTAAGTGGCTGTTTATATATATTATTATTATGCTAATGCTAGGGTAACTTTTCTGTTCGTAGTAGACTAGCAGTACACAGTTGATGATTTCGGGACAGTTTGTAAATTGGAATGAGGAGTTTGTAAAAATTGTTTATTGAATAGATGGCCTGTTTCGTAGCTTAGGAGGTTGAGGTGATATGTTATTCAATTTGAGATATAAAGTTATTAATTAAAATGCTTTTATAATATACTTTTATCCTGGCCTGAATTCACGCTTTTTGGGGAGAGGACAGATGATGTGATTGGAGTAGGACTCGATATAATTTCTGAAGGCAGAAGGGCCAGAGGACCTCATCTCGTAACTCAAGTCCTGCTTGCTGCACAGGCACCCAAAATTGTAACATAAATCTCATAGGAATGGGCGGCTGGCTGTCAAACTGAGATAAAGTAGGGACATTAATGTATAATTAAACTCATTCATCGATTGTATATTGAGATTTTATGATTGTTGTGCCTTGGCAGGGGGAAATAATAGTAAAATAATACATAAACCAAGCTATAATTTCTCAAGACAAAGACAGGTAGGCAGTACATTTCCATTTGCTGCAATAATAATAATCTGCACACTCTTCAATCTGTTCTCTGTCTGACTCGAGACTCTTTTCTTCACGTACAAATTCACCTTTGTAGCTTTGAGGTGACTAGGTGACTGAAGGATAAGGAATAATAATAATATTATTATTATTCTCATTTCCTATATATCACAGGATCATAAATTATTATGTCCTTTCCACCCTAAAGATTGGTATGATTTCGTTGGATGGGATTTGTTTCTGTCCTCGTATAATTCTCATAAACTGTAAAATACCTTTTAAGTGTTCAGGCTAACTATAAAGTTCCTGAGGAGAGTAGTAAACAAAAGTACTTACATGCACCTCGTACTAAGCGACAAGTAATTGTTTTTTTTTCAAAGATCTAAAAATGTGTAATAGAATCATAGAAATGTCATTAAAGGAAATTGGAACCAAACGATTAGAGTACTACACAATGGGCAGTATATAATATACACACTTGCTTGCTTTTTTGATTATAGGATCTTATTTTAATGACTATAATGTCTGAATTCCACGCATAAATTGGTAGTATATGGATGAATTTGATTTGAGAGTGGAGAATTATTTTGCTGGCTGCTTGTGTGAGGAAAAGGAGAGTTGGATTAGGTAGATTGTAGATAATAAATGTTTTTGTTGAACGATGATATGCAAAACCTGTTATTACATATCCCGAGTGAGACAGATGAGATGAGACGAAGTAGTATAAATATTATTATTCTTGGCTGGTTGAAGTCAGTTAGTGAGTTGGTTTGGTATGGGATATCATCGGATTGTCGATGAGTTGTAGAATGAGAAAGGATTGAACGAGTTGACACAAGGTGTATTATGAGGCCTGGGCGAGGTGATCCTCATCATTGATTGTTGTAATTCAATCTCCTTGAATAGAAGGGATAGATGGACGTGGAGAGACCTTATCAACAATCAACATCATCACGACCGAGTCCCCTTTGTTACCAGACGACGGCATAAATATATTTGAAATAGTTAGTCATTAGCTACTTACCGAGTTGCATATATGTTTTTGGATTGAGAATAGTTGAGATTAAGATAGTTCTGTCGATTGACATCATCATCATCAAAGTAGTGAACTGCAATCTCAGCATGAGGTATTCGAGGCAGTCCTGCCCTAGTTCTTCTTTTCCATTTCGAAAATCGTAAAAAATATTGCGTACGAAAGGGAGTAGGATTGCGTTAGTTTATTTTATAGGAGAATGGGCTCTGAATTTTAATCGCAGATATAAGGTTATTAACTCCCACCGTCTGAATTGATCTTGAGACTTGAAGTCCTCGTTCATCGTTACTGTGCCATTATCATCATCATCGGCAGCATCCCACTAGTCTACCGTTTACCCTTTCTTGTGTTCCTTAAAGATTTTGCCAAAATATCGGGTAGACGGGAAGTTATCCCGAGTTTTTTTTGAGAGAGAGAGAGACGGAAATGGGTTTGTAAATTGTGCTGTGGATTGATTTATATACAGGCTTTTGACTGGAGTTAAGTTGAGGGGAAGGAAATCGGATCCAATTGGTTTTTTACGGGCCCAAGTAGTTGATTGTTTGATTGTGTTTGGAGGGAGTTTATGGGCTGAGATATTTAAGGGAGGTGTGCTGTAACGTGTTTGGTTGAGGAACTGGAAGTGATTGTGGGTGTGGTTCGTGCTTGGACTTTGCAAACGTGATTCGACCTACTGCAACTTCCTGACCCTCATCTACTCATCTCATCTCGAGATCATCGGTTTGCCCAAGTGAATTCTTATTAAAGAGAGTGGTTGTTGCGGATTTTGTAGTAGAAATACCGGAGGAAAGATTGTAAGATGCATTCCAACCGTTCGAAACAGATTGGAACCAGTCCACTGGTTTCCAACAGTGCAAATCCTTCCCTTCTCTCTGAGGTAATCGCTTTGTCCTTTGATCGTTTCCGGAAATCGGTTTTCAAAGGCCGGATCCATGAATTCATTTTACAAAGACATCTCTCCTCAGTATAGCTCCTTCTGTCTCTGTAAATGCCACAGGATTAGAGTTTACACTTTATAGGATCCGCAGATTTGTTTTCTTGCTGAGTTGTAGGATAAAATAGTTGCCTGTCATCGGCTTCTGTAACCACACGAAACGCTGTCTCTTGCTTGTTCAGTATGGTCTTTACAGGACTGTCTGATGTTGAATACCTGTCTCCCAGAGATGCTTCCGGCAGAAGTTAATTAATTAAATTGTTTTGCTCCGTTTTGTTTATACTTGTAAGGTTTAATAATACCTCCCAAAGTTGGTGTCTTTCACAGTTGCTTCAAACTAGTATGTAAAAGTAGCGTTTGTTTCCGTAATGTATAGCAGTAGAGTCTTAAGTAGATGCTAATATAATGTTATTAATTTCGGAAAAAGCGAGTTTTGTGGTGTGACATATTATTATTGTCTCTTTATCTGCCCTCGTGTTCAGGTCCCAGAGCGGCTTCTGGCGGGAGGTGCGGCCTATAAGGATAGGAACCGACGGCGAATGAGCCTCCCAGCATCTTGTCGATACTTGGACACGGCTGCAAAGAAGTTACAGGCGGACTCTCGTCGCTCATCCATTGCATCAATTTGTTCAACTTCTTGTAAGACTTTTTTACCTATGTTGTTCATTAGCAGGAACAAAGGGTTGATAGGGTTGATGACAACTCTGAATGACAGGACTATATCGAGAATTGAGAGACTCGACGATTCTCTTGCTAAATAGATTGATGTTTTATTGACCAAGTATTTTTTTGTCTGCGGAGGTTGTTGGTTGGAGCAGAATACGAGAAAAGGCTATTGTATAACCATTTCCAATGTATGAAAGTGAAGTACCTCTGATATTAATTGATGAGTTGGCAAATGATGTAGTGGATATGATATTTGCCGTTAATTGGTCTCTGATTGATAAGTAATTTTAGAAAGTGTACTTAAGATTAATTAAAGGAGAGTGATGGTTGTTGTAGTTGGGCTTGTAAGATTGTAAGTGAATACTCGAGTGGGTCTCAGAGGTTCTGTTTGTATGTACCATTCGTATATGCATGGGTTATATGGTGTTTTTGTATTATTGAGAGCTAAAGGTGTATTGGTTTAGTACTCTACCACTAACTACTCGTTTCTGGTAATTGTACATCGGAAATTCAGAAGCTTATACACCTTTCTCCCTCTAAGCCGAAAATGTAAAATCAATGAAACGTGGAATTGACTTGGGGACTTGACTGACTCCTTTCTTCGTCTGAAACGGTGGGCAACCGATAACCTGAGCGATGGGCTTGTCCTAAAGTCACTCAACAGAGAGTTTGAGTTGGATGAAAATGCAATATTTATGTTCATCCGGTAGAAATTCCAGGCATTTAACAAACCGTATACAGTAAGACGGAGCTGATTTCCCGTTGAACGATTGAATTTTTTGGATGGGCATTTGGTTGAGGGTCCATAATAAACCTCCGTGCAAATCTTAACGGATTAGCATTTACATTAGAGGAAGACGGATTCATATTAAATAACTTTGTAAGAGGTTAGGGTCGGAAGCATTCGTGGTAGATATTACAGCGGAAACGCTTTTACCACGTCGAGGTTGGAACTTGTCGATACGACGGTGAGGTGGATTTAGGAAATCCAGGGTTCGCTTGTCGTATTCTAACAAATTGCTTTTCGTCCTCGATCCTGCAACAGTAAACGTACAAAGGATAGGAGATCTTGAACAGGGTTGGCTAGGCAGAGTCTGTCGTTAGTTTTGTAATTTGTCCTGGATTTCATGTCACAGTCTCCTAAACTTGGTCTTTGACAAGGCCAATTTTCTAGAGACTCAAAAGATCCAAGTCAGGAGAGTCGAACGAGTCTCGTTTCTACGATTAGTTGTGAGAAGATGCCAATCATCCGTATTTCTAAATTTCTCTGTAGACACTGGCTGCTTTAATTGGAGTCCATGCTCTGCCTGTACAAAGGCTGCTGGTTAATTGGCCATGAATTTTTAATTTGAATATTTTGACTAGTGCGTCCATATCTTATTGTTGGATATAAATTTTCTGAACATCGTAAATCCAAAGTTGTACATATGTAATGCCCGAGTTATGGAAGAGAACGGTTCATTCAAATTGATGTCTGGATCGTGAGTGGATTCTGTAATCCTAGTTGAAAATATTTAGGACCCAGTCAGATTTTGAGATTGAACATGTTATATCTACGCTTTTTATTTTTTGTTTATATGTCCAGGAAAGAGAAAGTAAGGTTGTAAAAGGGAAACTGGATTTCCTCTCGCCTTCTTAAATCTTCTGTTATATTTCCGCTTAAACATTGTACTCCGTTAGAAGAAGTTGTTTCCCTGAGAAATGAATGGAGTTCCAACTTTAGTTTATCTCCATTTGACATGGTCTCCTTCTTCTCTAACGCCTCTAAAATTCTGGATTGTGGAGCCTGTAGACCAAGTTGTACTGATGCGGCAGTCAGGATTAGGATACGTGAAGAGAAAAGAAATGTTGGGTAGATTGATGAGAAGATGAGATGCACTGCACTGCAGTGTTGGAAACCGTTCTAAAGTATCTCTTCAAAATACGAGATTTGTTGGAAAAAGTTAAAGTATCCCTCTTGAATACTTATATTCGACTCAAGTTCAGAATGAAGCGACTGATTTCCTCTGTGACCGCAACTCCGTGTTCTGTCAGGGTCTTTTCGTGTCATTTTCACCCAGTTCGTACTCGGTGAAGATGATTTGAAATTAAGAAATTTAATTTTAATAACCAATTTATTGCAGCTTCATACACGGGAAGTAGCTCTGACGAAGATGATATCAGCCCTCGGGATAAGACACAAAAGTCCGCTAAAAGTTTCACCGATTTCTGTGTTCGTAACATTGATTTGCACGCTTTTGGACGTCGGGAGATTGAAATTGCTGAGCAAGGTATGAATCGCTTCCTCTCTCCATCCTGTAGTATTGAGTACACTGTTGTTTCACTGGGTGGAAAAGAGCAATTAACTGTTGTGTGATAATGTGTGGGACTGTGCCCGAAGGGTGGACAAATATTTTAAGGACCTATTCCTTCAATTTAGCCTTACCAGTTCGAAAGTTTAATTAAACTGAACATTATTGTTGCTCTGTCGATTTCTAGAAATGCCGGGGATTGTGGCCTTACGTAAAAGAGCTGCTGATGATAAACCCCTTAAGGGAGCCAAAATCGTTGGATGCACTCACATTAACGCTCAAACTGCTGTAAGTGACGGGGTTCTAAGAGCAGAGAAGCGTGATTTATAATCATTTTCTCAGTACCACACTTGGACTCAATAACATTAAATTATTTTCTTATATAGGTTTTGATCGAGACTCTTTCGGAACTGGGTGCTCAGGTTCGATGGGCTGCGTGTAACATCTATTCCACTCAGGTAGCTGACATATTACGTATTAACGGCCGTTCTTTTTTACTTTGTTGTTTCTGGTTATTACCCCAAATGGGTTGATTCCTTATAAGATAAGACGATTTTTAACAGTCATTTTGTTTGATTTTAGAACGAAGTTGCCGCTGCACTAGCTGAATCAGGTTCGCGTTCATTTTTGTTCCTTTAATTATTAAAGAATCTGTTTCAACGAGGCCGTTAGGAAAGGGACTTGTGCATGTAAATCCAATAAAAGATGCTGTATTGATTTTTTTGTAGGATTTCCCATATTTGCTTGGAGGGGTGAAACGGAAGAGGATTTTTGGTGGTGCATTGATCGATGTGTAAATGCCGAAAACTGGCAACCAAACATGATTTTGGATGATGGTGGGGACGCCACTCATCTGATGCTCAAAAAATATCCTGCTATGTTTAAGCTGATTAAAGGTAAGAAATTCTCGCGTTTATGGTATTGGTAGATACTGACATTGTTTTCAATGAATTATTCAGGAATTGTAGAGGAGAGCGTGACGGGGGTTCATCGTTTATATCAGCTATCGAAAGCATCGAAGTTAACAGTGCCCGCCATGAATGTCAACGACTCTGTAACAAAAACTAAATTTGATAATCTATATAGTTGCAAAGAGTCTATAATTGATAGGTGCAAAACTTACCTACATTTACTCAAAATAACTCGAATAATTGTCATTCGTATATTGAACTGGATCTTATGTCATTTTTATCTACGATAGCTTGAAAAGATCAACGGACGTCATGTTTGGAGGGAAACAAGTCGTTGTTTGCGGATACGGGGAAGTGGGGAAAGGATGTTGTCAATCTCTTAAAGGGCTCGGATGTGTTGTCTATGTAACAGAGGTCGATCCAATCTGTGCTCTGCAGGCATGGTAAGAGGAAAACGATATTGATATATTTGCTTCAAGACGTTCATGAGTACCATGACCTATTAATGTTATATTCTAGCATGGATGGTTTTCGTGTCGTGAAATTGAATGAGGTAATCCGGAGTGTTGATATTGTAACAACGGCAACAGGAAACAAGAATGTGGTCACACGGGAACATATGGACAAAATGAAAAATGGTTGTATCGTTTGCAACATTGGCCATTCCAACACTGAAATTGATGTGGTGAGTGTTTAGTTTCGTATTGGTTTATTGTATTTCTTGTTTTTGTCTGTTTCTGTACCATTTGATTTTCTATCGACTCGCAGGGGAGCCTTAGAACTCCGGAACTAACTTGGGAGAAAGTCCGTTCTCAAGTTGACCATGTTATCTGGCCGGATGGAAAGCGAATTATTCTAATAGCAGAGGGGCGCCTTATCAATTTGACATGCTCCAGCATTCCTTCTTTCGTGGTTTCCATAACCGCAGCGACTCAGGTACGTGTTAAAAACCTGTAATCCTCTTGTCTTAAACTAACTTATACTTTACTTACTGACTTTGATGGTTAATGGATAGGCTCTGGCTCTCATCGAGTTGTTCAATGCCCCACCGGGTCGATACAAATCAGACGTCTACCTTCTCCCTAAGAAAATGGGTACCAAACTTGATTTGTATCTTTATTTAGTTTAGAAGATTAATTTCAATAATTCATGATACTCAGCACAGACACTAATTTTCTTTTCCCGCAGACGAATACGTTGCAAGTCTTCATTTGCCAACATTCGACGCACACTTGACCGAATTATCAGATGACCAGGCGAAATACCTAGGACTAAACAAGGCTGGACCCTTCAAGCCCAATTATTACCGGTTAGAAGGACTGAGATAAAAAAACATTGTGTCAAATGCATACAGTATTTGATTTTTATCCATTTTTCTGCAGGTATTAACAAATTGAGAGTTTACACGCCAGTTCTTCCTAAATCACGTTTCTCGAACTCGTCAACTACAATGATTGTTTAAAATTTTCGCAGTATAAATTGGTGAACCATTACAATTATTTAAATATCAACTGTACTGAGGGATCAACCCATCAAAATTTGTTTGTTTATGATATACTTAGGTTTTTAATTTTATTGTAAAGCTACGTCTTCGTCACTGGAATCTATAGTGTAGTTCCAAATGTTTATATTTGTTCATATATTGTAAAATTATCCGAATCTTAAAATTATCATTCAAAATTTAACGTTGTCCTGTTCGTAATTTTAATTAGGGTTAATTCTGAGTGATCGTCAGGGGATGACATCCGAACTAAAGTGCCGTATCAGTTGATTAATAATAATCTTAAGAAAACAAAAGTATTGAAACAAAAGACTTCAGGGATAGTTCCGGTGCTTGCTTGGCTTCACAGTTTCAAATGCACTATGCTTTAAGCAGTTTGAACACGTCTTTCCCATGCCATATTGATCAATACAAATATGACCATGACAATTACAAGCGTTTTATGATACCTTGAACGAAAATAAAATTTTGTGAGTCTGTATGAGCCTTAGGTATGTCAATATTAGAGCCAGCCTGATAAATTGACTGCTACATTCTTACTGAACTTTTCAAACCATTGTTATTCTCTATTTTCCCATTCTAAACTTTGAGTTTTGAAATTTTTAAAACAGTTCAATTCTCCACTACCAGGTTAAAGAACATTGGATTGTATAATATCTACAACTTTGAATTCTGAAATAATTTTTATCTCTAGCTGTAATGGCTTTTAATTTAGGTAGGGAGTGAAAATCTCTTACGCCAATGTGTTTAGTTTAAAATAAGATTTCGTTTGTTATCTGCTGAATGTATTCGAAAACAAAATTGCATGCCATTTATTAAAATGTAAACTTCTTATGCCAAATTGAAGCTGTAGGCTACTGACTGTGAATCCTCAAAGGATTAATTAGTTGCCTTAACCTTGTAGAATGTAATATTATATACAAATGTGTCAACGGTGGGATTGTTAAAATAGTTTTTACTTGTACTATTTTATTGAGGAGTTTAAGGAATGGGTTTGGACTTAAGCTATATTTTGTTAACGGAGTTACTTTGCAAATATTATAGGAGTAGTCAACTGACTGGCTTTCTCGTTGAATATTAATTGTACGATTCTAAAACCCATCCGTCGGGCCCTTTATTTCCTGACGGATTGAAATACTATTATTGGGACGGAAAAGTTCTCGGTTTTAAACAGTGACTACGCATTCCAATTCAAGGTTTCTTGTTAATTCCTCAATTAACTTTACTAATAATTTGCATGTCTATTGTGTCTATATTATAATTTTCCAGTTCTGTGAATCGTATTTTCGATCTTTGTACAAGTACGTATTCCAGGGTCGGTGGTGCAGTGCTCCGGTTTATACGAGAGCCGTATTTAGGGTATAAAGACTTGTAATATTTCTATGAAAAAGAATTTATCAGGACGAGTATTGTGACAACCTTGAAAATTCGACGATGATAATAATTGTATAATGGATTAGTAGATCTGAATTATATCGTTAACCGTAACGCTCAAATTACTAGAGGGTGTTCGTCGACACGATAAAAATAGAAGGATATTTTGAGCCACATGACAAGTGTTAATTGAAAAACCTTACAATCTTTTTGAAGGAGGCAGAGTCTCGACTCCTTCACCTTAGACAAAAAGTAAAATCGTACACTTTAGTGTAATTATAAATTATGCTTGAATTGAGAAGGGAGGAGTAATGAATTTCGAAATATCATGTCTAATACAAAAGATTTATATTATGAGCTTGGTAATGTCTGTCAAGATCTGTATTTGTGTAAAAGTGTCGAATAAAAATCAGGTCGTTTCTGACTTAGAACTCTACGGACCCGTCCATAATTATTTCTATTATTAACTTATAATATAGAGATCATTAGGCTTATCGTTAGCGTCAGTGCCAATTTCGTAAAAAATAAAAGACGGCTATGTATCCGAGTTGAAAACCCATGACTGCTGGACATCCTGTCCCCTTGTAAAGGTAAAGCTGAAATCTGATCTTCCGCTTCGTCATCATCTTCGAATACTGGAATAGTTGGAGATTGGCTGGTGAAACCTACTGCCGACTCATCACTGTCAACTTCTAAAAATGGCAAGGATCGTGCCTGATGATGTCGCCTATAAGTTGGGACGGACTGGACCTGGCCCTTCATTTGAAACCGAAGCCGTCCCTTGTTAAAAGTGGCGTAATTAGTCCGATTCCTGTCAGAACTCCCAACTCTTTCCCTGTCAGTTGATGGGAATCTCAGGGGAGTCTGGAAATAGAGACACAGTATCAGTTATCCCGAAAACCTTATTATTTTCCAGCTGTATTGTCTTCTCCTGATTCCTTGGGGAATGATATCTTAGAGAAATAGGATAGCCATTTAATTCCTACCAATTTAGATTTGACATTTCCAAAGGGCAGAGAGGCAACTAGAGGTTTATGGATCTCCTTCTGCCAGACGCAGCGTATCGTTTTGGCCAAGTCTCCGGATTCTTGGATCGTTGGGTCATTTTGGATGAGGAGCGTGTTTTCGATGTAAACCTGATTTTCGGCTAGAGATATGAAGTAAAACAGTGCAGGACTTAGGATTCCATACATTTCGTGAAAAAGAGAATTGGGGTTAAAATACGGACCGTTATTTGCATCTCGTGTGGTCCTCGATCGGCTGAGCGGAGATCCCAACCCTCCGTGGTACACTGTTCCACATTCGTTGATTGGGATGAGAAAACTGAAACAAATAGAGTTATTTAAACAGTCAGCATGGACTATGCAGTTCCTTGTCTCGTTATCATAGTTAGTCATCTTTATTTATCCTCCACAGTTCAGATACTGCAAATGCAGTGGAACCTGTTCCCCTTTTCGTCTTTCCATTCATTACTCCAAAGATGATATGCATCTTTTAAGTATTTTCTACTTCTTCTGGCTGTTTGGCGTAAATACGATATCATTGGATTTTCCAAGAAACCACAGAGGTTTTGCTTGTAATTAGCAACTTTGTATAGTTAACATTGTAGTGCAAATCATAAATGGACGCCCCTACTATTCGTTCAAATTCCGGTTTAATTATCAACCATTTATCAGAAAAGAAAGAGAGCACAGAAGAGTCTTTGTTGATTATAAACAAACCCACGCACCTGAAATTAGTTCCACTTGGTTTTGCGTCCCCATCTTCTTGGCTTATGTATCGGCATTGTCGAGTTTCGTAGTGTCCTAGACCAACAAAAACTCAAAATAATTTATCTACTGCCGATGGGTTTCATGAAATCGATTTAATATGATTACTATAGCTGTTCTTTCTGTTTCATCAACCATTTTAACCTCATTTAGTCCGTTTTCGTTATAGGATGCATCCATGGACGCAGTAGAAATCCGAACCCATGACAGTTTAAAGAGATCTTGAGTTTATTTAAAGTTTCTGAATCTATTTAAATTCCTTACCATTCGAATATGCAACTCCAGAAAAGGGCTGTTTGAAAAATAGTTTGACTTTAATTCCTTCTTGTCTGCATTCTGCTTGGAGATCATTCAGAGCCGTTGACTCGTAAACCGAACCCGCGCCTCCAACTCCCTTCATTCATTGTATCAAGAGTTCATGTAAAAATCCCATCAAATAAATAAGTTCCCCTGGAATAACTTTCCCATAAGTAATCGCCTATCAGGGAAATAAGGAAATCTTAAGGCATTATTTATCAGTTTAACAAGCATGAAACTATAATCCAGGGTTGTCACGAAACGTACAGTTCAAAACTGGGAATATTCCGTTCATGCCCTTTATGGAAGCCTTAAAAAAACTGTCCCCGGTGGACTTATTTTAGTTACAACGCGCGACGCTAGAAATACCTTAGTAAAATCCGGAGCAAGCTTACCAAAACCACGAGACAAAGCGAGACCGTCCTTAAGAACATGAATTTAAGTGACATTCTTGAGTCTCTTCAAATCCGAGTAATTATAAAACTCAGTGTCACTTTGATCAACTATTATCCGAACAATTAGCAACAAGACACTAAAATCCCAAATCGAGTCGTATAACCAGGAACGCTTTTAAGTATAAAAATGCGAGGACTCGACTTGAATCCCACAAATCAGTACCCGCAATGGACTGTATCAAAATCAGAAGAATCGATCCTCGTGAGTAAGTCCCATCCTAGTCCCGTTGTTTAACTTCGATTCTATCTCTTAGTTAAATCTCTCTGAATCTGAATGTGCTGGGACTGTAAAATAGGAATTGGCAAAATCAACCTTTGTTGGTAACGAATATTTTGGATGCAGATGCAGGAGAGTTGCATTGGAGAGGACAGGTAGAATAAAACTGCAGGATGCAGTAATAATAGTAGGATGATGATGTAAAAGAAGTCTGTCAGGGAAGTGTTATTGTGGTCAGTTAGTGTCACGGTCCTCACGGTCTATCTAGCTAACCCCAACCTAATCTCATATCCCATCAAATCAACGCGTATCAAAAAGCCATCTCCATTATCTATCATTATCCCCTACTTACCATCTTTACAAATTTCTTGCCTCTATCGGAGGACGAAATTACATGATCTGATGAGCATATACGGTGATGCTAATGATACTGAGATGATCTTGGCAGTTTGGCATCCGCCGTATCACTTTTCAAGAGATGTTGTATGACAAACGATGTACCTTACACAACCTCTCCGCCTCCCTTCTAGATGAAGGAGACTCTACCGTATATGAATACCAAATTACAGGATTACAACTTACAACTACATCCTCCATTGTCTTCTTCACAGTTTTGAGATTAACAAGGGGATTTGAAGACCTTTGGTTCATATTGAGTATTGGATATTGGGCTCGGCTCAACCTCAACCTTAAATAGATTTCAGTTTTGATCTCTGATTTCTGTGTGATTGGCCGTCACGATCAACCAACTTCCTTGATTTCACTCCTAACTGTTAACAAGTCATTTTCTATCACCTTTTCCACTTGAACGTTAGGATGAGCCTATTAAAAAAGTCTAAAACCAAAGAGCTAAAGGGACAAAGAGATATTATATTGGATCTTTGAATATCCTTGACTTCAATTGATATTTATTTTTTATGCTGTATTTTGTTGTCGCAAAGCTTCAGTTTCAGGTGCCAGTCATTTCTATATAACGGCATCAGTGCGTAGGACGCACGTCAGTTTAACCCGTGTCAGTTTAAGATCCTTCATATTGATGAAGGGCATTTTGACGGTAATCCTTTTGATGCTTACGTCCTTATTCGTACACAATTTTGTAGCACGTGGTGTTTAACGCCCGTACTTTTGCATCGTATCATTCTATACGCTTTATTTATTACAAGAAAAACTCTCGGAAACAATCCTGCATTTGTTTTAGAATCATAGATTACATAAATCGAAATATTTTTTTTTCAAGCCACAGTCCAAATGTATCAACGAATTTTTCGAAGGCACAAATTTATATTTACGAGTTGACAATCATCTCCCGAAGGAACTTTTTGGGATATCTGACTTGCTAAATTTAAGCTACTATAACCTCTCTATAGAGGTCATAAATAATGCATTCCCTTCCCAGGATCTCCAATCTCCGTCGTCATGATAAGCAAAGCCATTAATAAATTCTTCCAATACTTTTCCCACGTCCGCTAAAAATTACCATTTTGTCAAAACAGTTTCCAATTTCAACTTTCAGGCTAGAGGTAAAAAAAATCATGTAGTAGAAATACCTTTCAAACGTCTCGCCACCTCAACTAGATTATATTTTATAGACAAGGGGGAGATAAAAAACAGTTCAAGTTCCAGCCAATAGTGCCAAAGCCAATGTAATGTGAATCGATACTTTGGTCGTTGAGATAAATTTAACTTTAATGAGAGTATAGGATTCAGTTAATGGAACTGAAAGTTCAAAGAGCATTAAACCCGTTATATATGAAAAATATTCTGTGATAACTTGATAAGAAATGATTGCATTTATACTTACTCCTAAACTCACCAATTAAAAATTTATTTTAAGACTATCAGAAATACTCCAGTTCATCCTAATGTAGAAAAATACTTTGCTAAAACCATGATTCCATGATTTCTGAATTGTAATTGGCATTATTGGCAATAAGGTACAGAAAAGTAACCAAGATTGCCTTATTGGCTTGATCGCTTAATGGTCCTAGTCATGGTCTTTTTTCAGCCAAGGCCAAAAGAGCAGTTTTAACGTTGGGGAGAAAATCCTTAACCACTTGACTAATCTTATTAATCTACCTACACTCCATTTAACATCCTCAGCTTTCCAGCTTGGGCTTATAGCATGGATGGACGTTGTATTCTGTGAGTTTAACTCTGAGCTTCTTAGATACTTACTTTTTAGCCTGAGGAAATCAGTTACTTGGAACTACGGCTGTGGCTCTCTTACCTTAAAATTAACATTATCGTACCAATTTAATAACCACGAGTAAGATATGTAATAAAGCATCCTAGTCTATATATCCATGCTATCTTCCAGCTTTCTACAAACTTGGATCCAACCCTTTTGCGCAATTACATCACACTTTCAGCTTCTATATCCTTGTATAGCAGATCCAGTTTTAAGAGCATAGTGTTTTTTACGGACCTCTGCTCTGGGCTCAGATATTGTTGAGGGATAAAAAACAGGAGAGGCTCCAGCAGAAATACATTACGTTACGACGACTTGTATATCATAGGAACCCCCAATGACGAAAACCACACCGTCGGAAGATATGGAATGGAATTGTACAGACGGGATTCCAGCAAACGTAGACGAAGACCATCGTATATTATAATATAACTAACGCTTATTTAATATCTTGAGCATATAAATTTATATACGATTTGAGGCTGGACCCCCGACTTGATCAGAATCAGACTGCAAATTGCAGGATAGGAGTATGAAAAGGTATTGGAGAGGGGCCTGGAAAAGTACATCCTCTCTGGTTCGACAAGTTCATGTCCATAATAGCCCTGAAAATTGATGATATCAACGAGTTGAGACTCCAAAGCCGGCTTTTCGCCTGACAACACACTCTCTTTCCTCGCTCTTCCAATTTCCTAACTTCTCAGACATATTATTCGAGAATTCCAAAGATAAGGGAGATTAAATTAAGAAAACTATATTTCGTACTAGGGAACTTTCCTCTATTTCTCTCAAGTACAAAGACAGTGTAGGAATTTGAACTATTTATTCGCAAAGATGGCAAGTTATCATAAGCCCGAGTCAAAGGTTGTTCAAGAACTTCGGGATGTGGCTCACAAGCTGAGGATCGGTTCTATTACTTCCACGGATGCGAGCAAATCTGGGTAAGGTCACTTTACGTGTAATGTCTCAGGATTTTGTTGCGATTTTAGTTAATTTACCAGTTTAGGATGATTATAGGATTATGTTTCCGACATTAGGACAAGAGGTTATATTGAATAGACACTCGTTGACGAAAATTAAGCAAGCGTCCATATTGTCTGAATGTGACCCTCAACAGTAGAGAAACAAGGGATTGTAATTGGGATTGAGAATTTTACATTGAAAGGAATTGAAGCAGTTGTTTATGTACAGAAATCCATAATACACATAGTTGGGTTAAATCTTAGAATTCGCATTTTCTTATCTGTTTCGGTCAACTTGATAATTCCAACAATTACGTTGCAGTTTTGGCAAGTTCTTTCTTCTCGTTTGTTGTCCTCCTGCGATTGTTGGGGTGCAACACATATTTATATCATATCTTAAAAGGAATTAAAAGCTGTTTAAGTCAGAGACGGTTGAAGGCCGTGAAATGAACCTACTCGGTCTTTTATTCCCCATTATAATATAATTCCAAAAATATTTCAATTGTGACAGAAGCCTCAGAATAAAGCAAGTAAAAATAAGCTTTATTTATTGTAGAAATTCCCATTTTAAGCTGAAGACTCATAAACAGTCAATGTATTAAAAAGCCGGTGAACCCGCATCATATATAAAGCTATACACTCCAGCAGAACAGCTGAAAGTTATCGATTTTCCTTGGGATTTTGCACAAAATCCACATATATAAGTATGAAACCCCTAAATATATATAGATCCTGCCACCAATGCAATGCTAACCTCAGATAAAGCAACAAAGAGCCCAAATGTATTTGGTCTATCGTCTATCCTTATTCCTTGTATGAAAATCGGTGTCTATAAACCACTAGAAATTACAGCTAAATTAAGATTATATACAATTTCGCAACTAAAAATCTAAGGAACGGCGAATAAAACGGAAATTCCGAATCAAAATCAGTAATTTTTACAGACAAATTTCATCGGAACTATATGTTCATGTTTTAAAAACTATCCTCATTCCTTATTTAAATCTATATTAATTTCCTTATTAAATTAAAACGTTGCGTTATTACATCGCAAATTACAATGGTTACAAATGGCCTTTTGCCATGCTTTCGGAAGTTGCATGGCAAAGGCTGAACTAAAATAACATCCCTATCACCTATACAGATTCTTGTATACGTTGAATGTAATCATATATATGCAAACTGAATTTTACATTTTAAACTTGATTATTTGCATGGGCTTGGTACATTACTGGTCATGTATTATACCAGGTCTTCTTGCAAGTTGCAATGCTACTAGCCCAAATGCATTTAAAATTTTACGATAAAATCTAAGATATTGTAGGTAGGGTATGGGGAAATTGCATCTAGCATGTATCATGAATACGATAGAATTAATTGGATACTAGGAAACTTGCTGGACTAGAAGAACCACAAATATTTACGGCTTATGTTACTCGAACTATAAACTAATAAACCGAAGGAAGAATAATATACGAATTAATACGAAAGGAAAGAAGAACAATTCAGTTAAATAAACTCAGTTTAAAGTTTAAGGAAAAAGTAGTTGTTTAAGTTTTAGATATTAAACATTTAAAATTTCAATAGAATACCCTAATGTGTGTTTACAGTGTTACACAAATTGTGTGTCATTGTGCTCCACTTGTCTTATATAATTACCGAAATGGATAGGAAATAATATATATGCAATTGTTCCCAGCGATTTGGCTAGGCTTGATAAATTTATTGAAATGCATTAAATCATAAGCCCAAGCTGAATATGGGCAAAATGAGACCCCGAAAACCACTCTTTACAGAGTGCCTATTTTATTATCATGTAATCTAGTAATACTCAAAACCTATTTTAGTTCATGTTCTCTCAACTTTCTAAGATTTTTGTCGAACTTTCTAAATTTCTAAATAAATAAATATCATACACTTAATATTATAGTTCGAAAAGTTATATACAGATCCAGAAAAGTCCAAAAGATTTTATGTAAATTACTTTCATGATTTTTTATCCGAAATTTACTCTTGCTTGGAACTTGGAACAGAGAGCTGTTATTTTGACTGAGAGTTTCTAATGAACTTATTATCATTAGCATAAGAATCGGAGCGATTACAGTATCGATCCTTGCTGCATTGGCTTTACAGAGAATCAGTTTAGCCTCCACCAACTACAATCTAACTTACTTTATAGGAGACATAATTGCTAAACAAGTGTCAAAAGCCAATAGATATGAGATTATCGCTACGATTCATATCTCTGCGAATGTGTAACATTAAAAAAAATAATAGCCTTCAAATGTTGCAAAACGGTAGATTAATCTCTTTCATTCTATGAATATCATGGATGAGTTACTGAGATGGTCAGTTCATGAATATACTCTAATATTTATCTGCAGAAACCGGCTGGAGTTCAGAACATCAGAACGTGGTCAGTGACTTGGGCATTTTTCCTCGAAAACATTAGATATCACATATTTATATTGCGATATATTCGCGTGCTCCCAACACGTGCTCTCACCATGCATTTCCACAGTTTCGGCAAGTTTTGGCATGCCTTTTGCACACACTTCACCAATGCAACATGTAACCGAATCATCAAATCTACCATTTTATGTCATGATTGCAAATTGTAATTAATTAATTATATATATAGCATACAACTTGTGCATGAGAATATACAGAAAGCCGGCAAGCGATTGCTAAATGCTAGAAATGCTTGCCTCTGTATTGAAAATTTAAAATTTAAAACTGCTTCTGCTTTTAGCGATAAGGAATGATTTAGGAGATCGGTTTATGATTCTGAATAGTAAGAAGTTGCTGGTTTGCCGATTATGCAGAATTCGCGGATTCGGTACTCCTTCTGGCATTTTTTGCATGGGGGTTGTATATGAAAGATAGATAAGAGATGAGGACATCTGGTACGACAGAAATCCGATCTGATTCTTCTATCTCCTGAATCTGCAGAAGGAACCAGAAGAAAGAGAGCCGGTGCGGTGGTGTCTCCAGGAATTCTTATCCAGAATTTGCCAGTCTGTTGAAAAGTAGTTTAGCGTGAGGAGCTCGTTAGTTATTCTCTCTTACTCTTACTATTGCAACATCTCAGAGATTTTATCTGGAATTTAAATCCGTCAGTTAGTTCGTAATTATTCCAAGACTAAAGATGGGTGCTGAAGGGAACGCTAATCGGCCGGAAGTGTCGAAAGAGCAATTAGCCGATTTACAGGACATTGCGCATAAACTACGAATCCATTCTATCCAGTCCACCAACGAATCTAAATCTGGGTATCCAATTTTTAATTTCTTAAAACTATTCTGCGTTTTAAGCATATAATATTTTAAATTGGCAAACAACAATAAAAGGATGAAAGCGATCACATTTAAAGTTTGGACTTTGAAATATGACCATTATACATTATGCATTACGCATGTTAAAGATTGCAGATTGATAAAGGATAGAATTGAGTCTAGGTATGAGGTAAGCATAGACTTTCATGTGTTTATATTTTATTTCTTACTTTTTAGAGTTTTTAGACGTATTTAGACGAGGTTTTACTTTACTTTTAGACGTACTAATTTAAAATTACAGCCCAAACCGAAAGGCTGTAGGGACTCTCAATACATGCCACCGTTTCACGACATTTTGTTTTGCTTTGAATGATACTTTTACTACTTTTACAGTCCTTCCTGTGTGAGGGTAATTGTACGGTTGCACATTTCAAACATAGTTTGTGAAATAAGTATGTGTGTGTTATGTTATGTACGAGTCAGTTCAGTCGTCGTAAATGTAAGAACTGATTTTGTGTAAATATATGGGGGAATGAGTCGGATTAAGACTGATTGTGAGAGTTAGAGGTTAGAGTCTTAAAGTCGTTAGAGGTTTGGTTAAAACGGTTAGTAAAGACTAGAAGACTAATTTTAAAATCATTGTTTGATTACAGACATCCTACATCATGTTCCTCAATGGCGGAGATCATGTCCGTCCTCTTCTTTCACACGATGAGGTACAAGGTTCAAGTCCCCAAGGACCCTTCCAACGATCGGTTCATCCTTTCCAAAGGACATGCTGCTCCTATTCTGTATGCCGGTGAGTTCAGTCATCGCATAAAATCTAACAATATATCCCAAAAGAATTGATAAGCTGATTCAACTGATTAGCTACTTATCTACCCATCATACCACGAGGGGTTATATTTAGATTACCATGAATCACAGGAGTTTAACTCTGTGGTTTCATCGTACAACAACGGTCTAGCTTTGCATCCCCTGATAACGATGTCAAGCAACCCGTAATAAATGCAAAAAATTGTCTTTACAGCTTGGGCCGAAGCCGGTCTGTTCCCTGTCAAGGAACTGAACAATTTGCGAAAAATTGATAGCGACTTGGAAGGTCATCCAACCCCTCGACTCAACTTCATCGACGTTGCTACCGGTTCCTTGGGACAGGGATTGAGTGTTGCGGCTGGCATGGCCTATGTTGGCAAATACGTTGATAACGCACCCTACAGGTTATTTGCAAATCAAATTATGACCCCGATTGCTAAAGTTGTGGAATTTTTTAACCAATTTTTTTCTTGATCTCTATCAACAGGGTGTTCTGTTTGATTGGAGATGGAGAAAGTGCTGAGGGCTCCCTGTGGGAGGCTATGCATTTTGCTAGCAAGCACAAGTTGGACAACTTGGTTGCAATCATTGATGTCAACCGATTGGGCCAGTCTGAACCTACGGCTTTGCAACATGAGATGGAGGTTTACAGGAAGCGACTTGATGCTTTTGGATTCAATGCTTTGGTTGTTGATGGACACGATGTTGAAGAGTTGTGCAAGGTGAGTTGATTTTTCCTTTTGAAATGTTAATACATGAGATTGTATGCAATTTGAAAGCAAGAGTTTGAAACGAGAGAATTTAATGTAGGCATTCCACGAGGCCACTGAGACCAAAGGAAGACCAACGGCAATTATTGCCAAAACTTTCAAGGGAAAGTTCTTCCCAGGTATCGAAGATCTTGAGAATTGGCACGGAAAGCCTTTAGGAGATAAATCTGCTGAAACTATTGAGGTAATTGCGACTTGCAGATTTTTTATAAATAATGTTAAATTTTTAAATGTGACATGAAATTTTCAACTAATCTCGTGTTGTTTTGCATTGATTGCAATTCATAGTATTTGAAAGGCCTCATCAAGAATAATGGCCCAACTCAACTGATCCCTTCAAAGCCTGTCGTTGAGGTCCCAGCCGCCAACATTTCCAACGTAAAGTTGTCTTCACCCCCCGCTTACAAGGTTGGTCTACAAGAAATTCTTAATAGTACTGTTTGATTATTTAAAATGTTATTCAGGTCATGGTGCTAAAGTAACGTTTTTTTATGTTTTAGCTTGGAGAACTGATTGCCACCAGGTTGGCGTATGGAAATGCTTTAAAGAAATTGGCTGGAGGAAACAATCGTGTTCTTGCTTTGGACGGAGATACAAAGAACTCTACTTTCTCTGACAAAGTTCTTCAGGTATTTGCTTTACCAAGTCACTTGAATTTTTATTTACTGTTAAAAACCAGAATGCAAAGTAATCTTCCGACAGTTTGACTGAAAGTGTGATTTTCTCTCACCCAACAGAATACTCCCAAACAATACATCGAATGTTACATCGCCGAGCAAAATCTTGTTGGAGTGGCGATCGGTGCTGCTTGCAGGGATAGATCAATTACCTTTGCATCAACTTTCGCAGCCTTCTTCACGCGAGCTTTTGATCAGGTTGGTTTCAGTTTTGTATTAAAACATCTAATTATAATCATAAGAATAAAATAACTTTTACTACATTAATTTTTTCCGGCTTGTACAGTTAAGAATGGGAGCCATTTCACAAACCAACCTCAACTGCTGTGGTTCTCATGCGGGTATTAGCATTGGAGAGGACGGTCCATCTCAAATGGCTTTGGAGGACATCGGCATGTTCCGAAGCATTCCCAATACCACTGTGTTCTATCCATCTGACGCTGTCAGCACCGAATATGCCGTGCAGTTGGCAGCCAATACAAAGGGAATCTGCTTCATCCGAAGTTCCCGACCAAACACTCCAGTTTTGTACGATAATCAAGAGCCCTTCCAAATCGGCAAAAGCAAGGTTGTTCGTACTCATCCTGATGACAAGGTCGTCCTCATCGGTTCCGGCGTGACTCTGCATGAAGCTGTTAAAGCCTCCGATGAGTTGGCCAAGGTTGGAATTCATGCTCGTGTCATTGATCCATTCACCATTAAACCATTGGATGCTGGAATCATCGAACACGTCCGAGCTGTCGGAGGACGAGTTGTTACCGTTGAAGATCATTATCCCGAAGGTATAGAGATTTACATTTTTCACACTTAATCAACGCTGAATTGTTAGGTCATTACTATAATAACCGAATTCTTATGCATTAATAGGTGGAATCGGTGAAGCCGTTGCAAGTCTTTTATCCGAAGAGAAGAACGTCGTACAAAAGAAGTTGGCTGTTAATAGTATTCCCCGCTCCGGACCTCCAACTGTCCTTATGGAGATGTTCGAAATTGACTCCAAGGCCGTCATCAAGGCTGTCCATGCGGTCCTCAAGTTGTAATTCAGCATCAACAACCCTTGGAAATGTTCATGTACGATCGTACCTTGTGTAGACAATAAGACAATCCTGCAACATGCCTCTCTTTTTCAGTTAAGTTCCCTGGATTTCTATACAAATCAGCAATCCAATATGATGCATTCCAATTTAGTTGTTGATGCAACAGAAACCGGTAGTAACGATTCCAAATATTCAATGATTACTTCCTACTAGGGAGTTTAAATTAAATTGTATTTCTTCTAATTTAATTATTTGTTGTTAAACCATTCCAGAAAAATTAAACTCTTTACGAAATTATATATAAAACAAAATCGAAATGCCTTTGATCTGCTTCTGGACTATTATTTTTGCATTCAATTTAAAATTATTTACATTGACATCAGTTATAGCCAAGATGCATACGATTTTGATATGTCCCATTAAAATGGATAGTTAACACTGTAGTCTCGACTGCATAAATTGAAACAACGTTGATTGCTAAATTACGGGAACATGCGAAACTTTACAGCATAACTAATATTTCACTGGATCAGCAAAAACTTATAGCATATATCCACACCCGTGTTTGATCGATACTATACAAATCTACAAAATGTATCTGCAAACCTAATCCTAGTAGCAATCCTTCCGGATCTGAACTCAGACTCCGACGTAATATTGTTTAATTTCATATCATCGGAACTAACAAACTAATTTCAATCAAAATGGAGCCGAATGAAAACGTGGAAAAGTTGATTAACTCAACAATTGAGAACCTCCCAGCCCCATTCATGATTTTCGGAAAGAAGAAGGAAATGAATTCTCTGGAAGATTTCTGGATGGCCAAAATGGAGTCAATAGAAAAACAATACAATGAGCACATCGTCAAACTGGAACGGTCTGTTTTGGACAATCGAGTTACTAAACGGCATCTATATCACAAGGACAGTCGAATAATCCGATTACGAGGGGATCTGAATGAAAAGACTCAAAAACTTCAAGACCTAACTAAACAAACCAATCATCTTCAAAAAACCCTTGACCAGCAAAAATATAAGGTTTGTAATCGTAAACAAGTATCAAGATTTTCCGATTGTATATTTGATTGTCTAAAATCACGATTAAATATGTATTCTAAATCAACAGGCGGACACTCTAAAGAAGAGATTATGCAACACAGAAGATGTCAAATCTAAGGTGCTAAAATCCCTGGAGGATGAGAGACATAAACGGATGGTACGTGAAAAGGAAATCGGTCGGCTCCAGTTGAAACTGACGCAGTTAGAACGGGACAAAAAGTTCCTCAGCCACGAGATCAATGTCAAGGAGGGGGAGAAAGGACGCGTGCTAGAACGAGAGGAGAAACTGGCCCAAAATAAATGGACCCTTATCAAGAACATCACGGAAATAGACCAGGAGAGAAGAGTTCAGACAAATTCAAACGTCCAACTCGTCGACAATATCGGCCACTTGCTCGACGTTGGAAAGTCTCAAGAGTTCAAGTTGTTGAGGCAGAGGAAAGAGATTGATATGATTTTAGAGGGGATGAAGCAGAAACGGAAGGAACATGAAGATGCATTGAGGAAGCTCGGTTTGAAAGAAAAGGAAATCCTGGATTTGGTTGGAGAAAGAAAATATTCGATGGAGAAGATGGAACATCTTGAAAGACAAGTTCGACACTGGAAGGAGGAGTTGGAACATAAGGAAGTGGACAACGACCAGATAGGATTGGGTGAGTTGTCATTGATAAATTGTCGTCGAAGTTACATTATGTCGCTTGCTTATAAAGGCTTATCCAGCGTTTCTATTAAAAATTATACAAATCAGCGCCTAAAATTATTCTTATTCGTTCTTCCAGATCTTAAAAGTCTGCAAAGGGAGAACAGCAGTCTCAGATGTCAACTTGCAGAATACCGACAGAAACTGAACAAGAACCAGAGTCTATTGACGTCTCTGGAAGCCGAGAAACGAAGAACGGAAACGGAACTGCAGAAGGTGAAAGGACAAGCTCAGTCAATTCATTTGGTCATGTGTCGAAATGAAATCATCAAACAAAAGTTGGCAGACAAGATCCTCAAAAAGCACCCCTCCATCAAAACGACACTCGACGAGAGGGCTAGACAAAGTATTCGAAAGGGTGACATGAAAAGATTCCAGACCGTCACCATTCCAACACAAGAAATACAAAGCTACAAGAAAAAGATTTGGGAACTGGAACAACAGAAGAGGGACTTGGAACGGCATATTATCGATTCAAAACGGAAGCAGAGTCGTTTGAAATCAAAACTGGACAGATATACTGGAATTGAAGAGCAGATCCTTTGGACTGAGAAGGCAATGGTAAAACTAGAAGGTGATCGAAATCGTGTAGAGGACTTAATGAAAACAATGGCTTTGAATGTTCCGAAGAAAATTCCGTTTGAAAAGCTGGTCACGGATCCATCGATTCTGGATAGGATGTCGAAATACCAGGTCCTTCAGAAACGGCTACTTGTCCAGTCGACCAAGGTCGAAGAACTGAAACGGAATGCCATGAAAATTATGGAGGTTTGATTTATATCTGAAATTCATTGTTTTAAGTAAATTAATGAGAGTTTAACTGTAAATGTTTATTTTCAACCGTGACTAGTTTCGGAAGCGGAAGTCGGAGGAGGAATTCGCCGACAAGCGAGCAGAAATAACTCCGTGGAAGCTATCCCATTGGAAACAATCATCAGACGACACGCTCGCCGACTTGGACAATCAGTTCGAACTGGAACCCGAGGGAACGCCACTTCCGGAACGGAAATATTACAAAGACTACATCTCTTACTTGGATACTGAGATCCCTGCGATCAAGCAACAAATTGCAGTCTTGGAAAGGCGACAACATTATAAACAGCAACAACTCCTCGACGCAGAAAGGAGCATGTCGAACAAGCGTCATGACAAGGACGGCAGTTTTGACAGTGCGACGGGGGCCATGATCCTGAAACACCCCAGTACAGACGAAGCCCTCTTGGAACCCGTTTTGGAAAACGAGGACGAGGATGAAGATGAGGAAGAAGATGTAGACGAGGAATTAGGAAATGAAGACAGTGATATTGACGGACTCCTTGGAGTCATAAGTATTGACGAACCGTCCTCAAATGTTCGAGGAGATTCTCAAATCCAGGAAAATGATACGGAGAGTCGTGTGCTAGTTAAAAGTGAGAATCTTGAAACAAAGTACGGCGTTGATATTGGAGGTGCTGAGCAAATAAGCGATAGTGAATACGAAGACGAGGACGAGCTTGATATTGATGCCCGTAGTGGTTCCTCCAATGATCCAAATGAACACGAGAGTGGAGATAATTCTCCACAAAATGGGAACGAATGAGATAACGCCAAAATAGGACTTTTAGATAGAACATAATGTGCGAAAGGACAATCACTGATAAATTATTTAGTCCAGACATAACAATCAAGTATTAGTCAGTACAATCGTTAAATGTAGGCTATAGACAATAAACAGTAAACAAATACAACTCTTTTACAAAAAAATCAACATTGTCCAACTATTTGACATTCTCAAAATATTATACTGTATGCAATCATTTAATAGCAATTTTATCTCGGAACCCAGTGCGTGAAAGTTAACATACTACATCCTTGTATAGCCGACCGAAGGCCAGTCGAGTCTTGTTACATTGTTGCTTCAGCTTAATAATATTTTACGATTAGGAATGTCTTAACCTTAGTGTCAGAAAAATCTGGATCTGATTAGTTGAGTACTTTGCTTAATCCTAATTTAATGACGCTATTATGCATTAATGTGGTTCAATTATGAACCACAACGGGGTTTGCATGGACACAGAAATAATTTAAGAATTCGGACACACATTTACGGTTTAGCAGCAAACACTTTAATTAATTTATTGCATACTGTGAGAGTTTCACCAAAGTCAACACGAAGGAATTCATCCATTGGAGGGTATACGAGTACGATACGAGGGATCTATTTAATTAGGGCTTGCGACGCCGGCAGAATGTCACTCTCTTTGTATTTTACTTTATACTTATGGAATATATATAAAAAGTTCAGATACAACAAAAATACACTGACAATAGAACAAAAATGAACAGGAAACTCGGTCATAGGGTCTTCTTGTCTGTGTGTTGTGTGTGATGGGTAGAAATTGATTATTCATGAGCGCATTTATGTAACGTATCATGTAGCAAGTGGTAGATATTTATAATATAATATATGGTAGCCTCGGGATCGGCATTGAGTTCATTAACAAAAAAAAAACGCTGTACTAGTCACGGTCCCTTATATTTTGTTGATCTTCTCGCTGACCACGACGGGATTGTTCTTCCGAATCTCTTCGGCTCCGAGCTGACGATAGTCAAATTCGCAGCTATGCTTGTCACTGTACCGATGAACGGAGCAGTACATGCCTCCACAGCGGCATTCGAACCCTACCAGTCAAAAATATTACGCAATTTAGTCACTTCATTACAATAACATGATTCTTAAACGTGTAACTCCTTGTCAATAGATAAGTAACTCACCAGTAAGACCGACTTTCTTGCGACATGTTTGGCATCTTGTCGATTTTTTCTTGGTCTCAGATCCAGTGGGACTTTCGGCGCTCAATGCTGACTCGAGGGTGGAAGCCACAGCGGCAACTGCCGCTGCACCAGTAGACGGAGTTTCTTCAGCCTTCCCAGCTCCATCGATCTAGAACATCAAAATAATGACTTGTTTGTTTGTTTAAGCTTTTATTATTGTGTTATTCCTTGTTTGGTTCATTCTAGACCAGTATTCCAAAGTAACACCAACACCTTAGGTGGACAGTCGAGGCAATGGGTAATCCGTACATAGATTTTGTTTGGTCTGTATGGTAGATACTGTAATTTCACAGCAGAGTAAGCACAGTCCTCCTATGGCTCCTACCAACTTTTAGCCGATTACCCTATCTACTATCTACCTGCTGAGAATACTTAGCATATCAAGATATGCTAAACTGCTTTGGAAATCAGTCTCTCAGCCTCCGTCAGCTTGTTTGCCCAGCCTCAGAAGTCAGAACCGATGCCTTGTGGAAACCCATGCCAAGCTCTTCGATTCAATGATTGCTTAACTTATTGAGATTCTTTTACAGAACCTAAAAGCCTTACTACTAGTTACTACTGAATTTATTGTATTATTATATTAGTATTATGGACTAAGGTTATTTCAAAGGTTGACACTTCAAGCAACAGTACTTCATGGAATAAACATTCGCTCCAACAACAATAATCCCTGCCTAACTCACGACTATTCCAATCGGCGTTAGTCTTTCCATGGAGCCTGTTTATGAAATGCCCACCAAGGCTGAATTTCCATTATACTCTGCGTTGTCATACTTCATCTATAGATATATATGCTATTTTAACTTATCAGTCAGTTCAGTTTAGATATAGATCGCAATTACACCTGAAACGACTTACAGAGCAATAAAGCTCCGCCTAATAGATCCAACAAATCGTATTAAATAAACAGATAACCGTTTCCGGTAGCTTTCACCCATGGAATAATGCAGAGGCGTGGAAAGGGCAAGACTGCGACGATCGAATTAATCAATACTGAGGCACCAATTCACTGATTCTCCTCTATATAATAAACTGTCTTACACAGACTTCTTCATTGGTCATTATATATATATACATATGCTTTTCCATATAGTCCTACTGAATAGGAACCAAATTCTATTTCAATTTTCCAAACAGTTGCAGTTTGATAAATATTCGAGTTATCTTACTCTTACAGCTAACAACTACTAAAACTGGCTACAGAGCTCGTCCACATGAGACGTATGATGGTTCAATTCTCTTTTTGCTGTCAATATTTTAATATTTAGAAGTTTGAAAATGCGGAAGGAATCAAGGAATTACTTACAGGCTTGGATGGCTGTTGTTGTACGAAGGGCATGGGGGATGTGCGAGAATCTGCTGGTGGAGTTAGTCGCTGCGGAGACGGGATTTTGAAGCTTCCAGCTGGTGGCTGTTGCTTCTTCTTGACAACATCTTTGTAGCACATGGAGCATAGTCCATCCGTCGCAGGGCTACCGAAGTACCCACATCCGCCCTGACACTGACGATTTTGACTCCCCTCCATTCCATTCGATTCACCTTCCATTTCTGTCCTTGAGATCTTTGTGACGGTGGACTTGACGGGCTACTCTTCTGTCTGTACTAGATTGTAGATGACACCAACTTCAGCAACTCAACTGCAAAAAAATTAATATTTAAGAAATTATGAATGAGCCAATTGGCATTGTGCATTGGCGAATTACTGGTATGCAATTACACATTACACATTATATAGGTACTTGATTTTTTACTTCATAGCTCATACTTTTATCTAATTACGTCATATTCTGTCTGTATTGTGTGAGAACAAGGAACACTTGGTCGGATTCTGCTTGATGGGACCCAAAAAAATATTTCTAAGTCCTTTTGGAAAAATCTTACCAAAAAATTATTTTTTGCTCAATTGATAGAAAATAAAAAATCAAACAACTTTGTTCTCTATCATTTTGACCTTGAAGGTCAATTAAGGTCAGAAATTGACGAATAGCTTAAAAAATACCAAATTGTTTTCTCTGAGTATGGAGTAATCGATAAAGATTAAAAAAGCAAACAACTTTTTTCTCTACCATTGTGACCTTAAAGGTCAATTAAGGTCAGAAATAGACCAATAGGTCAAAAAATACAAAAAACCATCAAAGAGACAACCATTTTACGCCATTGCATTGCTAGCCTCTTCCTAACGGAACCTCATGTACTCATGTCCTGCCACCACAATTGAGGTTTGCTTCTTTAAAATTCATTTTTTCATTATTCATTGACCTGACCTAACCTGACCCAACCTAACCTAACCTAACCTAACCTAACTTTAAAGAAGCACACCTCAATTGTGGTGGAAGTTTGAATTTCAGTCGAAGCCGAATGTCACTGGGACCTCCGACCTACCTTGAACTAGCAAATTTTAAAGTTTGGTGACATTTGAAGAACTTCTGATATTTAATATTCAAATTTCAATGTTGAAATTTTTGAACCTTTTTGACAATTTCTGACCTTAATTGACCTTCAAGGTCAAAATGATAGAGAACAAAGTTGTTTGATTTTTTATTTTCTATCAATTGAGCAAAAAATAATTTTTTGGTAAGATTTTTCCAAAAGGACTTAGAAATATTTTTTTGGGTCCCATCAAGCAGAATCGGACCGAACACTTATATCCTCCATCACTAAAGTATGACGTCATGACACATGAAAGACACATGCACATCATGATGCAGTACTTTCAACTTTACACTTACTTACTCACTTTGCAAAGCATATCACATTGTGCATTGCATTGTAATTCACAATCAATGTACAATGCAATTCCAAATTCACAATTTGCAATTGCATATGCTTATCCTGTATGCCCTACCTGTCCTTGATTAGTTTCCAAATCACAAATTATCAATTAGAAATATTAAATTGGAATTTGCGAGTTGATTTTTGTTTTGCATCATGTACAACTACAAACTACAAACTATGAACTAACTATGAACTATGCTTTGCACTTGACTTTCATTGCTTAAATTAATGATTGAGTACAGCTTACCTTCATAAAATACAGGAGTGTGATGTACGACGGAGCCTTCCCAATTCTTGCTCGAGCCAGAGAAAAACCAAAAGATGATAAGTGATTAAAAATCTTCCGAGGTTGGAGGTTAACATAAAAGATACTCGATGTCACGAGGAACAGTGCATACTGTGTACTGGAAACGAAATGTTACTAGTAAAGTCCAGACCCTTTAGTACATCCTACCTAGCCTTAAATTAAATTAAAAATATCGTCCAAGGAAAAGAAGAACAAAGGAGTCTACACAGGTCCAAAGTCCAGAAGCAAAATTGAAAAACTCTCTGCTCTCAATAATAATATTCAATATTTAAATCCTGTTGTGTGCTTTTAAATTTTAACCCTGCAACTGGCTACTCCTTGTCCCAACTCCCGTAACAATGCAGACTGGGCAGTGGGAACTGGAAAGGAACAGCGTAGCGTTTAATTTATTTCGAAACGCAGACTAAAGTAGGATGTAAGAAATGATTCTGAATGAATTGGCAAGAAAGTATGGTTTTTCTTTCTGTGTCGAGGACTGGGATGGAGGTGGCTCCTCTCCTGCTGCCTGATTCCCTGAGTGAGAGACTGAGAAGAACGTAGTTTCTGCCCAAGGTACAATTGGGTTTTTTACTTTTAATATAAAATATTATATTCAGCCCCGACTGCACTTATATATCAGTTCTTCTGGTTCTGCTATATCTGCTGAGGGACTTGTAGTTGTTTGAGGAAGAGAGGGCGGACGAGGAGAGGAGGAAGTGGAGAGGGGCCAATCCACAGACGAGGTCTGATAACACGAATCCTGATAAGCATATATGCAGGATGATAACATCCTATGATATGATAACTCATCGTCATCCTCATACTATTTTCGATAAGTCTTTGTTTGTGTTTTGGCCCCCGTCCACTTCCTCCTCTCCTCCTCCCATATATCACTCGTGCAGAGAAGCAGTCCCTCAGCACTGCACACAGTGCACACAGTAGGCACAGCATATGACTAATGCACAGTTCACGGGAACTATTAACTGGCAGTGGTGGTGGTGGTGGTCATAGTGCTAGTAAGTAGTATTGGATATTAGAGTGTGAAATCCTACCTTGGTCAGAGGAGTGAGAAACTACGTTCTTGTAGGCTCTTGTCAGGGAATCAGGCAGCAGGAGCTAGCAGGAGCGGAGCCACCTCCATCCCAGTCCTCGACACAGAAAGAAAAACCATACTTTCTTGCCAATTCATTCAGAATCATTTCTTACATCCTACTTTAGTCTGCGTTTCGAAATCAGCTACTTGAGCTCTGTAGTTCACTCTTCTTCGTTCCAGTTAGCACTGCCCACTCTCCAGTCATTGTTACGGGAGTTGGACAAGAAGTTACCAGTTACACCCTCCCTTTTAAAGCACACTTGCAACTGCAACAGAATTTTAATATTTAATATTATAAGGCTACTGTTTGCTGTTTTTGATTTTTGATTTGTTACGAGGCTGGACTTTAGACTTCTTTGTTCTTTTGCTTTGACGATATTTTGAATTAATTTAAGGCTAGGTAGGACATAGGATGTACTAAAGTGTCTGGACTTTACTAGTACATTAACATTTCATTTCCAGTATGCACTGCTCTTCCTCGTGACATCGAGTATCTTTTATGTTAACCTCCAACCTCGGAAGATTTTTAATCACTTCACACTTATCATCTTTGGGTTTTTCTCTGCTGGCTCCAAGAACAACAATTGGGTAGGCTCCGTCGTACTACTCACTCGGCTGTATTTTAAGAAGGTAAGTCATCAGTAAGTTGAGCCTTCCACAGATATACAACAATACAATAAAATGAAGTCAAAATTGTGCAAAGCACAAAGCTGAAAGCACAAAGCCATTCTACAGTCACAATTTAATTGCATTTCACATTTCACATTTGGCATTTGGAATCAAATCTGAAATCAGGGCCTATAAATGCATGCGATTTTGCGATGCGCAATCAATTTTATTTGCGCTTTTTGAGTCCATTTGTCTTATTGCTATATAGTACAGTAAAAGAGTACACTAATTTCAAATTTTGAATTTCAAAGTAAGTTTGAAGTTGGAAATTTAGAGTATAAAAGTACTGCATATATATGCAATACACAACTGTCTTTTATTTTCATTCTTTGTTTTGTCTAAAATTATGTACAAAATAATTGAATTCGTAATTATTGATGATGATGCAATACACATTCAATTAATGAATAGTATCAAATATTAAACATGTTAAACATGAGATTGATGATGCACAATGAATGCATGATTCATGATATGACGTATCACGTATTAAATACAAAATATATAAATATATTTTAAAATATTCAAATATAAAGTTAATGTTGAATGTGTAATTACTGATTTGCAGTTGGACGTGAGGTGAACTCGATACTTTGACATCGCACATTATTGACGAGACGACCCGAAGTGGAAATCTGAAATCGGGTGACGACAGGGAGAAGAGGCCTAACTAAAGCTGAAAGCTGCTGATTGCTTGGTTGGTGTCTTGACTTTGATTCTGGATTGACTTCTCCAAACACCAAACAACTGTTGACACATCATTTGCATTATCATACTAAACTACTACTTCGAGGGTAGAACCTGGGGACTGGGTTCTTCCTAAACTACGATTTCGGAATCCTAGAAAACCCCGAGGGGTCTGTGTGCGTCCTGACCTGCCGAGTTTGAGTAAGTTCAATTATCGAGTGCATTCCTATTGTATTTGAACATTTCCTTTCAATTAATCATAACAGTTCAGATATTGAGGATACGCAGAATTGGCAATGCCAATTTTTAAAAATTGATTTCAATTTTTAGCACCTTTTCTCATGACGAGGGCTTAGTTTTTTATTTTTATCTTATATTAGCTATATAGCTACATATTAGTATAGACTCGTAAGTAGAGACGTTAATTGGTTCATTGTACATTTCACATAGCATTATTATTGAATGTAACTAATTGCAAGAGCGTATACCAATAGTTAAATCTTCAAAATCAAGTGCAGCGTTAAAAATGTGAGGATAATTGCTTTGGAGGCAGATGCAATTTATTGTGTACAGTGCTGTTTGCTGTTTACTTTGTATGTGGAATGGGATGGATGTAGACAATACAGAAGATTTACCGCTTACGATGCTGTTTTGGTAGTCATATATTTAGTTAGTATATTAATTGATAGTATAATGCCATACCAGTAACTCCCCAAAAGCTAATTTCATAAATATTAATTTTATTCCCTTTTTGCAGTTCAGTTGCTGACGTTGGTGTCATTTACAATCTAGTACAGACAGAAGAGTAGCCCGTCAAGTCCACCGTCGCAAAGATCTCAAGGACAGAAATGGAAGGTGAATCGAATGGAATGGAGGGGAGTCAAAATCGTCAGTGTCAGGGCGGATGTGGGTACTTCGGTAGCCCTGCGACGGATGGACTATGCTCCATGTGCTACAAAGATGTTGTCAAGAAGAAGCAACAGCCACCAGCTGGAAGCTTCAAAATCCCGTCTCCGCAGCGACTAACTCCACCAGCAGATTCTCGCACATCCCCCATGCCCTTCGTACAACAACAGCCATCCAAGCCTGTAAGTAATTCCTGGATTCCTTCCGCATTTTCAAACTTCTAAAGATTAAAACAGTGACAGCGAAAAGGGAAAAGACTAATTGAAGCATAATACATCTCATGTCGACGAGCTCTGTACGTAGCCAGTTTTAGTAGTTGTTAGCTGTAAGAGTAAGATAACTCGAATATTTATCAAACTGCGTTTATGTTTCGATCTTTGATCACTGGACGCACAACGTCATTGATTGGAAAATGGAAATCAAATGTGGTTCCTATTCAGTAAACATATGTGAAAAGGCGTTTCTTTGATTAAGTATCCATCCTCTACCAAACCAATAATAAGATTGTCTGTGGTGGGTTTAATTGTCTGGCTAATTTTAAATATCCGCGATGGAAGTTTAATTGTAGATTGCATTTGATCTCTTGTACTTTTGTTTGGGTGTAATGATTGGATTGAGATATGTAGGACACAGTTTCGTCGCCCCGGCTTCCGAGTTGTTTTTTTTTTATTTGTCGAAGGTTTTTTCTTTCTTGAAGACGGGGATTCTATAAATAGATATATGATGTTAGTACGTATCGAGCATGAGAGTTCGTAGATCCTTTTCTACAAATTACACATCATTATCATCACATGATTGTGCATCGCGAATTCGCGTAAGCTGAGTTAACTTGATCTGTCTGCTGACTCTAAGCTCGAAAGGTGCATATTCTTCATATCAAGTAGAGAGATGATACAATATGGGAAAAGAGAATCGTGGTGTATGTCTGCCAGAAATGTTCCATACTTATTTGCCGGGAAGCTAAAATGATGAACTTCCGTAGTTGTCATGACAACTAAAGCCACTTGTTTTATGCGCTGGTTGTCACGAAGGAAAGTGAAAACGAAAAGCATTCCAATTTTTTTTTTCACAGTAGGCGTATGTAAAGTTTTGTCCTTCTCCCTCCAACTCCAATCCTAGAATTCATATTAATTGGCAAAATTATTTAAATTTTTCGTATTAAAACGTAGCTTGTTCTGTGACGGGACAACAAGGATCTGTAAACCGGTGTCATATAGTTTTGTTAGGTTGAGACACAGTTCACAGTTTGTGGTAGGCAAGGACACGAGGGAAGATCCGCTCTTTTGTGTTAATCATGGCATACGGTAGGGATCAGTCTCCTCCTAATACAAATAACGCAGATCCACGAACCCCGGACGAAAGTGAAGATACTTCCGATACTAATGAGAGCGATCTTAGTAGCACTACTGACATTAACCCTGAATATAATTCCGATGCTAATGAGAGCGATCTTAGTAGTACTACTGACATTGACCCTGAAGATAATTCGGATACAAATGGGAGCGATGTTAGTAATACTGTTAGTAATACTGCTGACATTGAAGTTACTTCCTTGAACAGTATGGGCGATATGGGCGGTATGGACGACGAAGCGACAATACGGGAATTAGAGAGGAGTACCCAGGACCTGACTGCAAATGTGCTAAGGTCTATTAGAGCTCGTACTGCGGAAATGCTTGCTGAAGGACAGTTAATAAGGGACAACATAAATGCGGATCTAGCGCGTATAGAGTTAGACAATGAAAGAATCATGCGTGAGTGGGAGGAGGCACAACGTTTGTCGAATGAACGGGCTGCCGAGAATCTTCGTGTATTTCGGCTTGAGATGGAAGAGCATATTCGCAATATCCGTCCTGTTGAAATCTGGGTGCCTGATTGTTTCCTTGATGCTGATGACCCTGTGGTTACTTGCTTACTTTTACTTTACTACTTTTGTCACTGCAAATATCAACCTCAAGTATATTTGGTGCGCTAATGTTTTACTTATTCTTTGGTTGTATTTTGTATTGTAGGAGGATGAACTACTTTCATCGAGCCAACCTGCTGTAGCTGCTGCCAGCTCTCATGATGTGGCTCTTGCTGCCATTGCTTCTGAACATGCACCAGCCGCAGAAGCTGCTGAAGCTTCCAGTCCCGAGTCAGCCTCGAATGACGATAACCCTTCTGGATCTGAGACTAAGAAGAAATCTAATCGATGTCAGATGTGTCGCAAGAAGCTTGGCCTAACAGGTGTGGAATCCTTTTTTATCAATACATTGATACATACTTGTTCTATGATACTATTATCTAGATTATAGTGTACTAATAGGTACTTGTTTTGTTGAAATCAGGGTTTGAGTGTCGATGTGGGGGTATGTTCTGCTCCCTTCATCGATACAGCGATGAACACAGCTGTCCTTTTGACTATCGCCAACTTGGAGCTGAAGAGATACGGAAGAACAATCCAGTTGTCGTTGGGGAGAAGATTCACAAGATATAAGGACGCGACTTACTACCAGCTCTTCATCAGTTCTGCTTCTACAAATAGCATCATATTTGATCGAATTTCCTACTCAGCTCTTGGTTTAGTGTTACTACATCGATTGACTATTCAAGAACGATGATTCCAAATCCACACTGTAATCAAGATATTACATTCCGCCGAAGTCGCCACTACAAAATCCTTGTAAAATATAAACTACTTGAAGCCCTCCATACAACCAAATTTCTTTTGTTGGGTTGCTGAATTAATTACACAGTATGAGTATGCAATAAATAATTTCAATCAATATTATAAACCACTCATTTTCTTCCTAACTGTTTGTTTTGATTTCGTGAGTTCAGTTAAGTGCTACGTTTACAATGTAAAGTGCTAATATTTATAAGTATAAAACTAGTCGATTTAAGAGTTATTTAAGAGTTAGCATTATTGTAGTACTTTTTGTGGTTAGTGAAAGTATACGTTTCAGTAAGTCGAATTTTTCTTGTCTTAATTCTTCGGTTACTTTGTTAGTTTAATTGACTATTTACTTGACATAAACAATAATTGCTAGTTTACTTTCAAGATAATTGATAAAACCAATACCAAGTAGGTGAATAAATGGCGAACGGCGGGGTTGAGGACTATTTCTATCTCCTCTTCCGGTTCCGATAATTTTGTTGAAAGGTAATTGAATGCATTTCTAGTTTTTATTGTAACTTGTTTTTGTATCCTGACTACATATATACATAAAATTATCGCATTCATACAATTTCATCCATTACTGAACTGCTAGCTTTTGGTGGTGCTTTTACCTTCTTGTTGAATTATATGCATTTCCTGATTAATCTGTAAATACGAACGACGAAGCAAATTTAACGATTTCTGAGAGTCTGGAAGTGTTTCTGGATCGTGTGCCAAGGTCAAGACGTTCATACAACTTGTAATATTCTGTAAATTTGATTCAATTCGATAGCATAGGCTCCAGCTTCCCATGTTTCCAATTCAAAGAAATTGGAGTTGGCACGATCGTCGTAAAAGTCGAAATCAGTTAAATCGTCTGGTTAAGCAAGTATGTAGGTTGCCTTTGGATCATTAAATTATAGGAACAGCACCCAGCTTCTTATGGCGTTTTGAGCTGGTCTGTATTATAAATAGTTGGCCTGTATTTGAATTTTTGTCAAAACTGGGAATGTCTAATTGAATACAGAATTGTACAAAGGTGTATTTTATATTAGTATGTTGGCGTCGAGATAACTATATTATATGTCAATGTCAGACAAAAAATATCGACAACAAATATACTATTGTCTGATCGTAACCAAATAACAGGTTGCGTTGACACAACGGACGGACGGACAAGAATAAGCTGGACTTATGACAAAACGACTTTCCAATTTCCAGTGTAATTACAGTTAAGGCACAGTTTTATTTCAATTTCATTAGATTGAAGAAACCCTGGATTTTACAATTCATAATGTCATAATTATAGCTGATTGAGGTTTCCTAAATAAGTAATCATAATCATTCAACTTATTCATATTTCACACCCGTTGAATAAACTTAGATACTACGCTTCCTTTTATAACCAATCACCCTTTTATCATCAAAATGAAATTTATAAATTATCTAGCCATTCCATAACATTTCTTAAGTTACAAACTTACACATTTCCATAAATATCCTTTCACATCCGCCTGTAATTTAATATTTTAACGATTTCCGACCGTATAAATTACGATGTATTGCAGTATGGAGCTTTATATAATATATTATTATGTCATCTTTTCAAGGTTTGAACGGAGTGCGAGCTGCATCGAATATGATTAGTCATTTTTGTAGTAATTACAGTTAGCATATAATTAAACATTAGACATTTAGCAGTTCTTCCAAAAAAGTAATATAGTTAGTAACTAGAGTAGTTCACCATATCTCATTGTTTTATTGCAAGCTAATTAGTAGCAGTTTAAGATAGTTAACTATTTGAATGTATAATAATCGACGAAACTATATGGGATGCTTGGATGATAATTGATAGGATGATCTATTTAACCAATACCTACTTTAATTTGGCAAACGGATTGTAGGTCTCGATAAATGCTTCTAACTAATTTACATATTTATAATTAAGTCTGCCTAGAATTACTGCAATTTCTATAAGAAAATTGTAGATCATTTGACAAATTCGATCTCGGTGGACCATTTCCTAATTCCTCCCTTCAAAACATCGTTGGTTAAAGAAAACTTTTATAATCGTTTTTATGTAAGTCTGTACACTAAAGCCGGAAGCACTTCTGATCCTACAGCTCGACTGTCCGTATCGAGAATCAAGAGATAAAAGATCCTGGAGATATGATTACTTTTTTAACATATAATCTACTAATTAATTAAAGCATTCATCATGTTCATTTAAGCACCTAGTTTCAAATTTCAAATGTAAATATAGTAAACTCCATTCCTTGTGTAAAAAGTATTGTAGGTTTAAACGTAAATATTGCTATAGTAGAACAAGAAATCTCCAAGAGTACAATAGATAACCCAAATCTCAAATTAACAGATGGATACGATTCTAATAATATTGTTTTTCATAGCTATAGTATTTATAGACATAATTATTATCGTTAGTCTTTCAAAGAAAGTTAAATTGTGAATGTGGCCTATGATTTAATCCATAATTTCATGTGGTTCATACCATATAGTTTCGAAGCCCCTTTCCCCGATGCAATATGTTATCAACAAACAATTTAATAAGCACCGGTACAATTTAATTGAACTACAATACTTGAACAGGATGTTTTGGAAATATAACTTGGTATAATAGCTGTAGATCATAAATTTTTCTTCGAAATGCATTCGATTGGTGACAGGGCTACGGTAATCGTTTTAATTATTTGACTGTTTAGGACAAAAACACTTATAAAACCTTAACAATTAGGACGCTCATGTTGTCACATATTAACGAAAATACGGGATAGGTGAAAGATGAAAGCGAATAAGGAAATGCAGGTTAGGTTTCTTAGTATAATCCCGTCTTTAGTATTATTTTTAAGCGTTTGCAAAACTAGATTAACAATTAGCTCACAATTTGGCCAAATCTATTGTTTTCATGTTGCATATAAGTGTAGTCTGAGAACAGGTTTCTGTTTAGGATAACCAGCCTATTTGCACAGCCTAGGCGAAGGTGTCTTATAATTTCAGATTATAAGACAAGTAAAGTACTTAGCACAGAAGTAGATAATCGAGAAAAGAAACTGGATACAACATTATAACTACAAGACTATACCTACATCTCTCTAAGCTACAGCTACAAATTAGACTTCACACTCTGTTGGCTCGAAGATTACATTGTATGTAACCATTAATTACATTTTAACTCTACAAGCCACGTAGATTCTAATCTATTTATTTAATGTATCTAATCCGTAAACTAGATACATGCTACATTCTTAGATTGTCCTATTAGGTTAATTATAAATATCTTGTAAATAAAGTTCCAGAGGAAGCAGATCTAGCTTTGAAATTGCATACAGGATAATAACTATCTGTATATAGGTACCTATTATATATTATATACTATCATTTTACATAAGTATGGCAGGGGCACAAAGGTAGTTTAGTGAACAAATGCATTTCCGGTAGCAGATAATCCAGGTTGAGGTCGTTTGTTTGATTTTTTGAGAAATGGACGTATCGAATATCAAAAGTTAACTCTTAAACATCCACTTTGAACGGGGAGCCTGGAAGAGTAAATACAACAAATATGAAGCACTGATATGATGCAATTATTTTTTAAACAGAATATTTAAATTGTAAAAATACCAGGGATATGTTCGTCTCCCCATTTGCAAATAATAAGATACTCCCCTCGATCCCGAACGAGGTAGTTAACTTGGTAGTTATTGTAGCCTAAGTGTTTGATAAAGACCTCTTCGCACGGTCCCTTAGGTCCGTAAACACCCACGTAAACGATATTGTTTCCTGAAAAAAAAACATTGCCAAATTCAAGTAAAGCTAAGCAACGCAAATTGATATATCTTAACGAATCTTGAGAAAACATACCAGCATCCGTAGCACTTATGGTAAACTGATTCTGTTTCTGTAAATACGCTTTCTTCAGGCCCATCCCCTTGCAAGTGACTTTCGAAGCGTCGGACTTGAAAAGAGGTAAGACTGGACCAGCTCGATGATTTTTTGAAACCTTTTGCACGGTTTCAACAACAACGGAGGAAGTTTCTTGAGCTCCTCGTTCCGCGAGGTCTTCTCCTGTACAAATCACTTTGAAGGGACTTCCCACAATGTGATAGCCGTTGTATTTGACACTAATATAATAATCTCCAGGAACCAAGGGCGTGTATCTGACCTGTTAAGTCAATCAAATTCCGTTTATAGCAGGCGTACCTTCACATTACAATACCAACCAAGCTTAGCGATTCTTATATTTTAGGTTTTTTATTAAGTAAAAACTCTACCTTGTAACCTTCTTCAACTTCAGTACAGTCCATAGAGACCTTAGATGGTCCATCGATGGTCACAGCTAAATGTCCAGCACCCGCATTGCAAGTGTCTACTATGAAGTCTGTCTTTGCACCTGTTTTAATGTCTTGAAGACCTTTTCCATAAGCATGAACCGCAGCTGGATCGGCATCATCCTTTCCAACCTGGACAGCCATTCAAAATTAGTGTTTTGTTTCGAGAAAATGATATTTAATTAAGGGATTGTAGCAAACCTTGACTCGGAACGGAGAGCCGGTGATATGGACTCCGTTAAACTTGACATGGATATTGTGAATACCATTTTCTCTAGGGACGTATCGAATACTATACACATCATCGTCCACTAAGGCAATAAAGCAGTCATCTTCAATCCCAGATGGGGAGATCAACTTCGCATCCAAATTCCCTTTAGCACCGTTCTTTCGAACCATGAACTGTGCAGGCTTGCTGGGTTGGTTCGTTCCACCCGATAACTGGAACACTTCAACCTTCCTTGCATCCGCCACGGCTGGTGAGATGTATACCTTGTATGGCGAGTCCGGGATGTGTTGATCGTTAAATTTAATCCCCACCCGATATTCTCCTGGAATTTAAAACAAACAATTCATTTAGATTGGAAGTTGAAACATGCTCATTACTTATCAGCTAATGAAATACATGTAACTCAAAGTTAGAATACTATTCAGCTGTACTCCAGTGCAGTGGCAGTGGCTGTTTTATTCCTGGCATATATTGCATACATGTAAAAAGGAACACGTCAATAGATTCCACCTGACGTAGCATATAACGATATAACACTTGAATTTCAATGCGTCATATTCGTATAACGTGAGTAGCCAACTTTGACAGCAATCGGTTTGACCACTAGAACCCTGGCTCACATCCAAAAAGCTCTAGATACTGGAAACATTTTCAACTAAGAACCTCTCTACTTTTAGCTTTTACAATTCATTTATGATATTAATATCCTCTGTTACTAACTATAATATTCGCAAACTCAATTCGCAAAATCAAGACACAAAACCCCCTCAGGGATGTGCAAATACCTTCCGCTTCCTCACTTCCGTCACCCGGCGAACTGTCCAATTGGATTTCCTGACAAGATCTAAAGACTTGAGCCATCCTGATGATCCTCTCAAAGTCTCAACCCTTTCACTTTTTAAGCAAACTTCTAGCACCGATTCCCTGTCACTTTTCACTCAACCCGGTGTCAAAATCGGCACAAACGTCTCAATGCTGTGGTGTATAGTCTCTACTGACCAACTAGCAACTCTGATCTGTGCTGTGCCACTAGAACAAAGTCAAGCTTCTACTCTCTCTCGAGTCGTCAACAGTATGATATTATTATGAGTGAATGATGCTCTGCTCTCGAAAAGTTCGAGGAAGTCTGAAATTGGGAGTAAGATCATATTCATGGAAAGTCATTTAGAAATGATGAAAGTCAAAGTAGTGAACTGAATGATCAGGTTGGGGTTAGAAACTTACAATGTTACTAGGTGCATTTTGACAAGGGGGAGCAGGACTTGCACATCAAATTTTTACTTAAATGTTAAATCACATCTCTTCACTATATTTCCCAACCGTAACTAAAATAATCTCTAGAAATTGGCTCTCTTTCCACTCTGCTTCCCACACTTTCCCTTCCTTCGTGTGCATGAGGCTCGCCTTTCATCAGTTCTTTTCAATCAATTGCGAAGTATGTGAGTATGAATGAGCTACTATGCAGATGCAAATAATATTACCATGATAATGTACAGGGTGCTTCGATAACCATGCACCACTTTCCCAAAAACACAAATATAATACGATATAGAACAAATGAAGAAATGTGTTGTAACTGTCCTAAGATTCCCGAAGCGGAACGAGAAGAACGAGTGACTCTTGGAGCCTGACGGACTGAACTGTGATCTCTATTTTAAACGCTATTAATTAATTTACCTTTAAATGGTTCCAGCTCTAGGTAATTAAGGATGATTAATTGTGCTAACCTGGTTCCGAGACGACGTAACTGACGTAACAAGAGCCGTCCTTCCTGTCCTTGAAGTCAATTTCTGCCTTACTAGGTCCTTCCACTGAGATGGCTAGCGACCCAGCACCTGCCTCCCGTGTCCAGACGTTGAATTCGCAGGGCTGACCTTGTTCTCCTCGTTCCAGACCCGGTCCACCGGCATGGACTCGATGAGCACCACCGTCCCGTAATGGACCGACTGTGAACTGGAAGGGGGAGCCGGGGATATGCATGTCCTTGTATCGGACTGACACAGTATGGACACCGAGTTCTTTTGGCACAAAGTGAACGGCATAGAGACCGTCCTCTACTTCATTGATTGTCGCGTCTTCTGTAACATTTCCGGGGGAAGTTACGGTTGCAGAAAGGTCAAGTGGTAGTATTCCTGAAAGTTTAAGAAGAGAATTTAGAATTAGGGACGTCGGAATTGTTTCTGAAACCCAAATGTAGGTATGAAATACCACTAACCTGGCATTTTGAAGGTTAAACGGCATTCAGAACCAACTTCGGTTAATGGAACTGCCTCTCGTTGCCTTTGGATTCGTTCTCGTTGTCTGTTAGAACCTTCACCGCTTACCTAGATCACAAAAGGGGAAAATTTACAATTGTGAATATTGAATTTTTTAAATGATGATGATGCAGAGTGAGTATGCAATGGATATGTGATTTTGCCGTGAAATGTGAAATTAAATACCTTGACGGTAAAAGGCGACCCTTCCACATGATGATCAGCAAACTTCAAGTTCACAATGTAGTAGCCAGGTTCCGTTGGAGTGTAGGAAATATCTAGGGTTCCATCGTCCTTGTCTTGGCATTTGATTTCAGCTTTGCTCGGCCCTTCGATAGCTGCGATTCAGAGAAAATTATTTAACGTGTTAAAAGTTAGATAACCAGCAGAAGGTTTTGACAACTACAATACAATTTAATTGAAGGTATTCTTATAAACCCCATAACTTATAATAAGTTATAAGATAATAATCTGTGTACGCTTTCTTCTTTGTTACGATCAGACGCCATTTTATTTTATATATGCGATCAACAAAACCCACTAACGGTTTCAACTGTTTAAAAAAATAAGATCAGATTCCTTACACAGAGATAGGCCACCATATCCGGCATTTCGAGTGTCAACGTTGAAAGTGTTGTCAGAGTGAGTTGTCCCTTCCTTCAAAGCTGGACCCGAAGTGCGGACTTTCTTTGCATCTCCAACTTCCCTTTCTCCGACCATGATCTTAAACGGCGAGTTAGCGATATGAGTACCCATTCGCTTAACAGAGACAAGATGATCACCAACTTCTCGGGGAGTAAAGGAAATACCTGAGCAAAGGAAAGGTCGGAATTGATAAAAATCATTTTTTTAGATAGACACCCTACCGACAGTAATAAATGGTTCAACATGGACTTACCAATATTTCCACTTGGCAAACGTTTCAAGAAACATGGCTCTTCCAATCCACTGGGAGCACAGATTGAAGCATTCAAAGACCTTAAATCAGCGTCTGTAACCTTTCCAGGGAATGTTACTTCGCTACAAGATCCAACAGAAATCTGATTTCGCTTTCGTCCTTCACCTACATAATTAAGACATACATATGTAAAAACTTTAGCAACATTTCAAAAATACATATTCAAATTGGGTTGCTTATCCTTCTCCGACGACTTACCGGTGATTTTTGACGTGAATGGGCTGCCTTTGATGTTTTTATCTCCGAACTTGACGGATATTTTATATTCCCCTGGAGCAGTAGGCAAGTATGATACGGATACCGTACCGTCTTTATTATCATGGCAGCTTATCTCCGCCTTACTTGGCCCTTCTACCGCAAGTGAAAGTCCACCTATTTCAAAATAAAATCACGGTTTAAATTTAAAAAACTGGCTTCGCACATAATGTGTAAGTTTCCGGCCGATTTTAATACTCAACGTACCAGCACCGGCTCCTTTCGTAGAGATGGTAAAGTTACAAGGTTCCCCACTAACTCCGTGAGTCAACCCAGATCCATAAGCAGTTACAAATCCACTTGCGATCGTATCGACGTGAAATTTATATGGTGATCCTTGAACATGTTCTCCATTGTACTTGACATGAAGCTCATGAAGTCCTTCTTCACGGGGGTCATACCGGATGCTTACAGTTCCATCCCGATTGTCTTCGATGATTGGTTTATCAACTTTTCCGCTTGGCATTTTGACTTCGGCTAGAGAAACAAGTAAATAAAACGAAATTAGTTTTGAAATTCATTTCGCACTCATTTCTAAAATGCTAAAGATGAGTAAAATCTATAATCCAATACTACATTTGCCGATTATGACTCTGAAATTTGTGACTTAATTTTCCTAGGATATTTTTTTACAATAATTTACTTTCGGGATCGTCCTACCTTGACAAGTTCGAATATAATAACAGGAAATCATGTTACATGGTTTAACCTCAGATTTACTTTCACAATCTTCTCCATCTTTACAATCTTCAGAATTTAAGCCAAACTCATCAAACCGTGATGGAACAACACAAACAGGCTTTTCTACTCTATTCGTCTCACTTATCACCACGTATTTTAAAACATCTCGGGACCAATGTGCTGTTTCTTTGATGACAAAATTATTTCTATCGAAAATGGCCTCAAGTTCAGGAGCTTCGTTCCAAATATGAGTAAAATTCGACATGCCCTTTAGAAAGGATAAAGATATATTCACAGTTCACAAACGCAAAAGACGTATCTTCTGATTTTAAGATGATAACTAAAGGACATTCGAACAATTCCCCACAGTTTTAGCTTTTAAAGCCCTTTTCCCAACTGATTTATGACGGAAATGAGATACGATTGCCAATCTTTTAAATAGCTACTTTTAAAAGTCTGGAAAAATATCCGAACTACCAGATACGTAGACATATCAGTCTCTGATACAAAAAAATTCCAAACTATTTTTTTAGATGAAAAATAATCTGAAACTGGACTTGACATGGCTGGTTTTGCAGACCGAAGTACAAGTCATAACCATTATATAATCGCTATCCGTTTCATGACTTATCCTTTAAAACAGACTTCCATGTCTTGGGAATTTTGAAAATCGGCCAGAAAATCATTTCATATCGAAATAACAGAAATTACGGATATCCCAGCCAGAACTGCAGACTGCGAACGGGTAGCCAGAGGAGCAGATACGGGAGTCTTTTCTACGCTAATTCAGCCGAGACGTTAGTAAAATTAATGTTTTCGTGATTCATACACGATTTTCCAAATTATACGAGATGTCTTCACTTAATTAATCATGTTGATTCCGTAATCCAATACCCCTTTACCGTCTTTCCTACACCAACTCCTAAAATGTTGGTCATGTCTGCCGTCACATTCATTGAACTCATCTATTCTGCCGCATCTTCACTTATAAATATAATACGTCTTACCAACAACGTGTCCTCCAGTTGTGGGCAAAGGGATATTGTGGAGTTCAACAGGTCGATAATGTGTTGAGGTTGTGGTCGTGGTACTTCGTCGAGTTGTACTTATCGTCTCTTGCTGCGTTTGATGAGACTGACTCGCTCGGTGCCGTTCTACTCGTTCCTGCTTCACGAACCCTTCGGTTTCAGCCTGAAATCAATAAGAAAAATGTGTTTTAAATCAAAATGTAGTCACATTTCACATTTTGATAGGAATCTAAAGCATTTATTTGCCTTCCTCGTCAAACTATTAGATATTTTCATACAAACCTTATGCAAAGACCAGGGTGGCCAATCAAACCGAAACCCTTTCAAATGGCCATCGTTAGGCCAAGGGAAGGTTGGGCCGAGATCAGCCGGTATGAAACTAATCCTTCTACTGTATTGTTTAGCCATTGCGAAATTCAAAATCTCTTATGGAACTTAATAAATAAGAAGAGGGAACGCGGACTGAATTATTGGAATTTAGGGACCATTTCCAATCACAAGCGAAATTTTAAAATTATCATGGCCAAAAAATCCCGTACTGCAGTTCCTCCGAAACTCAACTACAATTGTGAACTACAGACTACCGTTTAAATGAATTCTGAAGTGACGATGAATGAAAAAGATTAATATGTACAACACTATAACCATGGCTTGTTAACCACATAGAGTCATTCAAGTTTTCAAGTGCTGTAGATAACATCCAATATGTAATAATAAATTCAGCTTATGGGGACACACATAATCCGAGGAAGTGAACCTGGAATGCTCCGTCATAACTATTATAATATTTCAATGCTAGGCATTCCAAACTGTTAGCACATCCCATTTAGAAGTGCGTTAAGCTTCGGCCTCAACTTGTGTTGAAATTGGGAAGCACTTAAAAAGATTAGGATCACATATCACACGTTTTGTCACTACTTCAACATCATTAGTAGGTATATAGTCATCATCATTATCGGAGGGGCAACCTGAGCTCCACAGAGTATTGAGACGGGAGCATTATTAATAGACAAGCCTCATTATCACTTTGAGATAATGATAACAACACATTAGTATTATCGACTCTTGTCACCTATACCTTGTGGTTAGAACTCTTATATGCTTACACAGAATTGGAACTAAATATCGTTCGTACAGTGGAAACACACTAACTCAAATTCCAAAATAGATAATAGATTCCAAATATCAGACATGACATTTGTTATTTGTATTATCAGGAATTTAGAGGACAGTTACACAGGTTTACAAGCGAGAAAACAGAATATTAAAACGATCTGTTATGTTTTACTATTATTAGTATATTACATAGAGCCATGTTACAAGTATTTACACAAAAATCTCAACGAGGTTAACTTTAGGAGTATTTGATTTTGTAGTAAATTTGTTAACTACATAACACTTTAAACCAATAAATGAGTAGGATCGTTCCACACTCGAATGGTAATTAGTCTCACATTATTATTATGATATTTCCTCATCCTAATATTCCTAAAGCCCCTGTTATTTTTTATCACGAATTTCCAGGTAGCATTTTTCCCGTCACTATTTTCAGCATAACTTTAGGTTTGTCCATTTCCTTGTGTCGGAAAGTAAACCATTAAAATTAACTGTTTGTTATTTCGACTCGTATTTTACGTAACAGTCACTACACTACTACATTTAAACGATTAGGAGCTGGCAGGAACAAAATTCCTTAAAATGATGTGTTGGTGTCGATGAATTTGATCTGCTCAAAATGTGAGCTAAACAAGAAGTATATTTAAACTACTTCGTCCTTTATGTTATATACTTTCATTGTCTGAAACCAGACCGTTAAGTTCCTGCCATCTGAAAAATACGATATCTAAAAAAACGTGACTGTTCAAATTCGATATAAATGGGTGTAAAAGTACTAAATCCTTTTAAAACTGAATTCATGTATGAAATAGTTAGATAGAATAGTATTACACAATGGACGGCTAACAAGTGTTTAATATTTGGTAACTCCACTTTGGTAACTAAATTCTATTGAGATTTTGTCTGAAAAACTCTGACAAAATCAGAGTGTGAATCGATAGACAGGCTTTTACTTTTATTTGTTTAGAAGATGAAATATTGACATTGTCAAGAATATGACAAATTGACACTTGGGACATTAAACTTATATTCTTGGAATTGCCGACAAGAGCTATCAAAATTTTATTCTTTTCTACCCGTTCTATATTCTTACTCGTTTATATCAATTATATTAATTCCACCTGTCCATGATAAAATATAGTTTAGACTAAATGCCCAGAAAATCCGGCCCTTCTTGTTTCAAGTTTCAAGAAACCTTGGGATAAATTGGTTCTCTCTCGAAGGTGTGTTGGTAGTAAAGTTATGAAGTGAAATAAGAGCTGGTTCGGCAGACAGGGTTAATTTACATAAAATTATTTCACAGAGTCAACTTATTAAATTGGATGGATGGGTCAGAGGATTTCTGATTCTGATGAGAATAAGAGGTTAATCCAGTTACCATCTTTCAACTTCAATTCCACCTTTAATGTTTTCCCTATAATTCCCTCATGACCGGATGAGTAAATAAAAAGGATAATTTAATTCAAATATATTTAAATAAGAATATACTGGGAATTCAACATTTTTTTATCGAATTGAGTCCCTTTAGCGAGTTAGGTTGTATTCATATAGAAATAGTAACTTTTTAAGGTCTGAAATGGGTTATTGTACTGACAGCTTTGCAATTTTCTGTTCTTAACTCCGGATTTCTTACTAATAATAGAATTTCCTTGATAAACACGTAAATAGTGTGTCGTATTTATCATAAGAGATGACTTATTAGGGTTATTTCCTGGGGCTTAATTAATTCAGTAAAGACGGTAACCTGAGCTGGAAGAGTCTGGAAACCATAATAATACCTAGCTACATTTCGTTGTCTTTGTAAACTCTTCAATTGTCTGTGGTGCTTCATTACTGCAAACACGATATATTTACAATGCATACACCACATACCACATGGCAAAAATTACAAAAAACCTGACTTACAAAGAGTAAATATAAGAGCCAGACTTAGCACGTCCGGTTGGCCTTAGGATAACGTAACATCCTTGACTTTTAGCTTAGAAATGTATGAGGATATCACGCACATTTACACATTTCCTTACCTATATGCAACATAGTATATCATATCGTATAACAACTCTATATTTTAAATTGTTATGTCATCTGGTTGTATATATAGTCCAACTAAATGTACTACATGTACCTGCTATGTTAACCACAGCTATTTTCAGATGAGCAAATCATTATTTAAAAAAATGACTTCATAGATTGTACATAAAAAATAAATATAAAAGTCACACCCATCATAATATGATCATATCCCACAACTTACAAGACAATGTTACACACCTTTAGCCTAGGGGCAACAGGACAGCAATATAATCTACAAATTTAGTAGCCTTGTGCCTTGAACTTTACATGCTAAAAAAATAGAGTTTGGAGTTGCATTTACAATTAATTTCTTTCTTCGTTTAAAATATTTAAATTAAAGTTTCTAGTAAAGCAATGAATAAATCGACCCAAGTACTATCAAACGCTCCAGACGAAAACAATCAACAAGGAACTTAATGGGTTGAAATTTCTTGGAAGAATGATTTGATGACAATGACAACACTCCCATTATCAGCGGCATGTAAATTGTACCAGTACATCGGTAAATGATCTATAAAGTTCCTTAAATGCTAAATGGGTTAATTAAATCTAAAGATTTCGAACTAAATACCGTCATAGGGGAATAAGATACGAAGAGGAACTTTTGATTGAAGATTTTTATTCAAACGATGTGATTTTAAAACGGACTGTTCGCACGCTACGTCTTTTACGATGATTCTATTTTAAACTCGCCAAACGACGAAAGCGTTGTCTTTAAAGGCGACGGTTACAAAATCATGGTTTTTTTGCCTGCCTATACAGGGTGTCCGAATCCCTGTTCGGTACAGCATATCTCAAAAACGGCAGAACCGATTTTATTCATGTCTAACTTATTTTAAAGCTGAAAGACCAACTTAAATGTCTAATCAACATTTGTATACATTTCTGAATCCAGTTCCTCAATACTGATCGAATGCATCCAAACTGGCGAGAATTGGAAAAAAGTCACAGAAAAGGGTGTACTGTAATGTATGGTGTATGGACGGGGATCGAGAGTTGAAGCATGCCAAATTTCCAAACTAACATTTTGTTCGGAATGAAAGTGATTGAAGAATGTGTGGATTTGTAACTTTGCGGCCTTTGATGACAGAAGAGTTGAGTGGATAGAATTAACAAGGTGTCAACTTGTCAGACCCACCACATTTACTATCCAACCCTCCACTTATCCATCACACTTCCAATCCTATTAAACTCGAGGAGGAATTCGGATCCAAATACTTGGAACGGTTCTAAGATATTCCCCCTATGACTTGGTGAGATTTGGTACAACATTCCTAGGATATTTTGACTTTCGAATACCAGTTTAGCCATTTTCCCTGCTAATTAAATCCTTATTAACTCCAAATCAGTTCACAGGAGTGATTTGAGGTTCAATTAAAACAAACGTAGATTCCGGTAAAACGCAATGAGACCAATGAGGCCTGCATTGGTCAATTAGAAGAGCACCAACATAAATGTAATGTGCATGTTTTCGTATATGGGATCTAATCGAGATGGAGTATAACATTTTACATTAGGAAAGGTTTAAATTCTTTGAATTACTTTATAATTGCAGTTCATAGACTGATTCCATTCATTGATTAACTCCGTAGTAGAGTTTATAAACCATTTCAGATTAGATACATAGATTGTAGCTATTGATAGGATGGTACGGTTTTCTGTTCCGAATCCCCAAGAAAGAATAGTGTGGGACTAAAATCTAAACAAGGAGTATTGTTTGGCATGGTGTGTCGTAAATAGGATAGGAATTAAATTTTGACGGAAGCGAAAAAATAGCAAATCTAAATAAAATGAAATAACATTCATTTTAGACAGTTTCTGATTAAAAAAGAGGTTGAGTTCCTTCAAAATGCAGCCCAATAAATTGCATAGCATAAAATAGTGAGATCTAGTTCGGATATTGGCGATACTTTTACTTTTACCCACATCCAGATACACAACACGCGATACCATATCCTAACCTTGCATTGACAAATATCATGAAACGACGCTCCGTAAAAAATAAAAACTTACAAATGAGAAATGAGTCCAAGAAGACGATCAAAATCCGAAAATATGAAAAATGTTAAAAACGTGAAAGCTATCTCTCCCCGTCAAAGAAACCAACTTATTACTTGACACAGATCTGATGATGAACCCAATTTGTCACAAAATCCTTATCGGATCGCCTGGGTAGTAGTTGCGAATTTTGTTATTTTTCAGGAAAATATCCGGAAAAGAGACTCTTATTAATTGATTTCGGAGTCCGTGTGGGCACTTCCTAAACAAACCTTGTCTCGGGTATACTTAATATTCTACTGACAATCCAAAAGCGACAGAACTGAACCGATCTTCAAGAAGCCTGAGCCCGATATGACGATGCCGGATGTGTCACCTTTCTATGAGATTAAACTTCCCATTTGAACTTATCTTCCCCGAGTTTATAGAATTCGGTTTTAGAATCGAGAAGACTGAGGGGACTGACTTTGTAGAATCAATCTAATGCTAAGTGAATGCATATATTATATAGGCATATTCAGTTTATTTTTTCTTTCCAAAAACGAAATCTCCTTCATCCGTTCCTATCTGCGGAGGAAAGATCCGGAATCGGTTACAGGTTCTACTTTTAGCCATACGGGATATGCCTATTACTGAAGCCACAACTACAGGATATCTAGAACAGGCTGATTTTTTCGGAATGTATAAGTTCTGATGATGATGGTGATGATCGGGTCGAGACGATATGGGATGATCACCATAATTTTGTCAGCATTGAGGAATCATCCAAAAATAAAAGAGAGCTCCTCAGAGAATATTAGAGGACGAGAACGTTAATGCAGAATTGAGCCGAAAGTCCCTTTTCCACATTCCCTCAGATTCGAAACTATCTCCGCTCCGACGAAGATCTAAAAATCCACGGATGCCAGGAATACACACCGATTATCCTATTATTATCATCATCATCTTCGCCGTGTTCCTCTGATCATGTACCGAAGGGTTCTTTGCAATATAGAGCAATGTGAAATGTAATCATAATGCGAGTCGGGATTTGAGATTGCGTCCTCGATATTCAAAATGCTGAAAAATAGAGAGATCCGTTTCCGCCTTATAGTTGTTGACTGATAGTGTCATGTCATTATTTGAATATAGTCATGGGACGCATCCCTGTTATGTTCCTGGATCTGTTTTAGCTCCAATTTCCACTCACCGTTACTGCCATTTTATGAATTGTGACAAAAGGAGACCGCGTGCGTGGGGGCTGGAAAGGCAACTGAAGGGTATAAATTCCCCAATTTTGGAAATGTAGGGGATTAGATTCCTATGGAAATTTAATGAAAATATGCAATATTTCTTGATAAATAATAAATCCCATGAAAAAACGACAACTAATATCGCTAATGGTGGAAAAATATTTTCTTCCCAAGTAACATGAAAAGAAGTCCGACCCTACTTGGTAAGCACAATTTGAACGTAAAGGACGGAAAATTTGATGATTTCGGGCAAAAGCGGAAAATTTTCATGAAACGGTCCCAATTTCCCGAAAAATTTCCCGGCAACATTGCGGTCCGGTTGCCGAGTTTTTCTAGCCAGAGCTCAACTTCGGTAAAATTGACCTCAGAATACAAATCCAAAATTGCCTATCACAATCAAGTAAAAGACGACATCGTCGATTTCGAATATAAATCTAGAAAGGTGTTCAGAACGTAGAGTATAAGGGTCCAGATTATATAGGGTATTTCTCTCGGGTGGTTTCCTGAAAAGCCAACGGAGTTGAATGCCTTTGTTCAAAGTCAATTTAGAGATGCAGTATTTTACGACCGTTTCTGTTGCAAACTGTGATAAAGTAAGAGCCAGTCGGTATGTCTTGTTCTCATAAAAATTTGTAATTCCTATACCACTAGTGTCTCATTTTCATGGAATGTAAATTGTTCGAGATACGATGACGATGATGATGATGATGTTTGATGTTATGTGATAGTACATGCTTTGAGAAAGAGATTACATGGATCGGGAACATGAGGATGAGGTAATGAAGATGAGAAGGGGTTGTCAAACTTGTCTTCCGATCTTTCTTTATTCTGAGATAATCGGATGCTTTTGGATTCTTGAGGAACATGAAACAAGTAATTTTATTCGCATACGAAATCTTTTCGAAAGTTAGAATTTAGACTGCAGGCACTTGAGCCAGACACAATAAATTTGATGCAATAAGAGTCGCTAACGAGGATGTGAACAACCGGGACCAATTGCCACCCATCAATCTTCAAGAGCAGGGATTGTAAATATTCTTACTGACTTTCCTGAAACCGACAGAGCCTTCCTCTCCCGTCAGATTACATTATGGATAAAAGACCTGCCTTGTAATTGTAATCTACTTCTAATGCATTTGCCATTTTACACTCCGTAATAAGTAAAAGACCACACCCGTTCCACCTATTATGTTACAATGGTTGATTGACTTATGCCTGCCTATCAATCTCTTATATTCCATCGCCTCAGAAATAAGGGCTCACCCTGTTTGAATTTTTTCTTCTAAAAGTTAGATGGCCAATTTCCGGATTTAAAAACCTCATAGACCAAACAACGGAATTAAGATCTTTTGATGTACAAAATGAACATGTATTTCATTAGTCTACTAGCCTTGGGGTTTACTGCCCAAGCTGATTAAAATGTGCAGCTTTTTGATACAAAGGACGGGTTTAAAACCACACCATAAGTCTCTAAGAAAGTAAGTAATTCCTCAAATCCTGACTCCACAGTTGATATAAACCCGACATCTTGTAAATCTGACCAAAGTTTACAAATCTGACACAACCTATAAGCCGGTTAAATCCAAGGATCAAAAAGTGAAAGGCATTGTTGTTCTTTCAACTTCAAGTCGCATTTCCTCCATCTTTCTGTTACAGATTTAGACGAGGAGATTGAGGAGATATCTGATATATATCGGATTGTGAAATAAATGCGGAGGATGTTCACGCCGAATTTGTGAATTAGGTTGTATCAAAAAGTGTGAGATCGGTTACTGGCAGATTGGCATTTTAAGAAGGAAAACATAGATCAAATGGAGCGAGGAAAAAATAGATTTACAGAAAGCTTGGGTAAATACTTATTTACAAATCCACCCACCATAAATTACAATGTTCTTTCAAGAGCTTCTTGAATTGACAAAAACCGGCAGAGTCTATATGAAATGAAACCTCTCCGGAAAATTAAAAACCATCTGCAAATACACATTATATAAAATAGGATCATATTATAGGCAAACACAAGGCACATGCTTCCTGTTCAACAGAGACAACATCACAGCCTTGTTGTACATATCCTCAAAACCAAAACTCGAAAGACGAAACTTAAAATTTTTGGAATGATCCAAATTTAGCCAAGCCAACTAACTATAAATACGCCCACCTCTTCTCCCAATAATTTTTTGTCCTCAAAAAAATGTTCACTACAACTAGAAACACACTTATATTCCTTCCTAGAGAATAAAAACTGCAAAATAATTAGGAGGGATACTCTCAGTTCCAGATTGTAGACAAAGTTTATGTGAAATATATGCTCCTTTTCATGCTTAGAATTATCATAAATCAAAACCAAGGGTCCACAAGGCGACAATTTTATGAATACAATTTACACTATAGAATTCCGGAACTTGGAACGCCCTTCCAAAGTTCCAAACATAAACTCAAAGACTATATAGAATGAATTGCTACACGGTTTTTTGCATCCAGAGTTTCAAAATTTGAGTCCCTATTCTACAGTGTTACTAATTCAAAGGGTTTTTCAACGTTTATGAAGCTTGAGAAATGCTGCTCATTGGACCGTGAAATAGAGCAAACAATAAGCCCAAGACAAATTGAAGATAATACAAGATGTAAACATAGTTTTGTTGCATGATCCTCTTCCATATTTATGTTGAAAGACCGTACTATTTTCCATAAGCCGTGCCATATCAATCTTCAGTTTTGAAGGAGCAATAAAAATTTGAATCGCTCTCATGTGTGCAATATATGCTGGCTTTCCATGTCTCCTAAAGAATAACGAATTCTGTCAGGTTAGGAGGAACCGAGGTCCAAGCTTCTCGAAAGAATGAGTCATATAATTGAAGGAAATCCTACCGTTTTTTGGCAAATGGCAATATTTACAAAATTTATGATCGACGCTTTAGGAATGATACTATATGTCTTGGGCTACACTAAACAGTATGTCATTTCATGTTCCGTGTAATCTTATCTGCTTCTTTAAGTTCAATATTTATATTTTGCCTGTTATATTCCTTCTCAACGTTTGGGTGCGTGAATATGCATGATGATTTGATAATGAAGGGAAATCGGACTCGGCTTACCGTGAACGTGTAAATGCCTTCTGGAACTGGCTGTCCCCCAAACTTGATATTAAGCGTATATTCTCCAGCATCTTTGACAGTGTAGTAAATTGAAAAGGTCCCGTCCCCATTGTCTTCGATGTCAATATCCACATCACTGAAAAACAACAAAAGAGGCATGGAATTCCACAGATCATTAATTAAAGCTTCTTTCGTCGTCGTTTCAAAGTTTAGCACCCGGATCGTCCTTCTACTGCCTAACTTCCTAAATGAATAGGAAGTTGAGAGTAGTAGGAACTTCCAAGGACATTTGCATATTTATTTGCACGCATTCTAGATTCTGTGAGAGAAGGACGTGCCATTTTTAATATTTCCTCATCGTAAACAGATCATAAGAGAGAGATCCGACTGCAATTAATTAGCCGAGAAGGGTTTCAAAGTAATCCAAAGGCTGTAAACAAAGCTGATTTAAAGACCTACAACGCACTTCCTCTTTTCGGAATGGCTTATTTTTATTGATAACAGGCTTAGGTATTAAACGTAACTACCGAAGTACCAAGGTCAGGCAGTCTATTTGTATTACAAATTTATCGGTTTAAAATCCGACGTTGACAAACAAGGAATTCAAAAGGGACTTTTGTTGTAAGCCGTCCATTAACTTCTTCTGGTTGACATTTTAAAAACAAACCGATTAGCCGATTCCATTTATAATTCAGATAAGCCGACTTATTTTTAGGATCCTCGAGCAGGGTTTATGCAAAACAACTTGAGATGACGTTGATGGAATAATTGAAAAAGTCATAATGATGAGCAAGTGCTTTCGTGAGTTTTGGACGGAATTCAACGTTTTAAATCATAAAAACAATATGCAAATTATATTAATTGTAGAGTTTAAAGTTGAAAGTGGCTTTGGAATGGGTTTGGGTACAACTAAACCAAAAGCAAACCGATTTCTCGACACAAAACAAGACTATTACCTTCCAGAGGTGGATCTGATGCGACAAGTAACCGCTCCACAGCCAGCTTGTTTGGCATTTACGGTTATACAGTATTCCTCTCCGATCGTGAGGGCTTGTTGTCGACCTTCCGTGATTTTGCATTTTTCAGCCTGAAAATATGTTCAAAAAGTAATGATTTTAAAATCGATACGAACTCTGTTTAAGATCCTAGATTTAAAATTCATTTAGCATTTGATTTGGGAACATTCGCTAAATACTAATCAACGGTAATCTTACATGTCCCGAAGCTAGCGCAGGCACAGTAAAGGGCGATTCTGGCACTTCCTTCCCTCCGTACTTGACATTAACCTTGTATCGACCAATGTCGTCGGGAGTGTAGACCGCTTTGAAGGTCCCATCTCCGTTGTCTGTGATTTTTACTTTCCGTGGGTATGAATCAGGTCCCTACGGCAATTTATTAGTCATTTCGTTACGATTACTGTCCTTTTTAAATATTTCAATAATTCTTGTGATTTGACATATACGTTCTCGTACCAGAACTTGAACTTCCAAGTCACCAAAGCCAGCTTCAGTGGTGTTGACGACAAAATCGATGGGAATGGATGCAGTGACTCCGGCAGGGGACACTCCTTTGCCGTAAACTTTGACTTTTCCAGGTTCAACCTTCGGTTTTACTTTCATATGGACGGGCCTGGAGGGATATCAAGTTTTAATTACACATAAAAATTTGATTTGGAAGCATACGAAAATCAATCCTAATGCCCACTATCTTTTATTAAGAAGATTTGTTGAATTTGTATTTTTGTATTTTTTTGTCATCATTCCAAATTCGTCAAAGTCAAAAGGCCAAAGTTCAAAACTCACGTATTTGGAACATCTTTCCCATTCCATTTGACACTTGCAACAATTGGCGTTCCCTCTTTTGGTGGTTTGTATGTAACATCGTAAGTACCGTCTCCATTGTCCCTTATTTCGGGCTTCTCTTTTGCACCTGTTATAATTAAAAAAGCAAATTATAATTCCTATTATTTCTACGAAACCAAACTCAACTCAAACCCGCTTTTTCAAGCCTGATTGGTGGCTTGTCTTGGTAAGAAAAACTAGTCATACGCCATACTACTTGTTAGTTATTTTTTTTACATCAGCTTGGCGATGGAATGTATTAAAAATTTCTTCAAAATCGAGCATGAAATGAAAGGAACAAATTCATCAATAATTTTTTGTTAGAAAATCAACCACTTCATCAATTTTTGCATGCTGTATGTTTAAGACATAAATTGATTATACATCCTTTCGGAGTTTAAACGCAAATAAAACTTATTGAAACGAAATTAGTTGGTTAGCTGTTATAAGTTAATGAAATTAGTTAGCAAACAGTGTAAATTCATCATGGCGTTTTTATTATTCATGTTTATTGTTTATTAATACTTGTTGAACATCCAAGAGGTGGTATGTGGTATCATAAAGCTCTATCTCTACAACGTGCTTGTACAGTTGACAGTTCTTGTAATCATTTCATTATTGATTATTGAATGACTTTTTCAATAAAATCAATTCTCGTAATTAATGTCAAAAATGACACTTTACTGGTCTGATAATACCACAGATTAACGGATTTATAAATTAGAGAATAGTTCATAATTAACCTAGCATACGTATTTTTACGTCTTCAATTACGTCAGTTAGTTACTCAAGTGTATTTACAATACGATAACTTCAAACTTTTTAAACCAGGAATGACAATGATCGCCAACCGATGAAACATCAAGAGATAAAACTGACATTGCATGACGGATTAATACTATTCACACGCACTCAAATATTTTACTCGATAACGTCCGGTTAAAAATAGTTGAACAGTTTAAGCGATCCCTCATGGTAATTATTTAATAACTAACAAACTGAAGTGGAAATTAAACTGTCAGATTGTTATTGTTACGTTTATTGTTAATCCAGAACAAAGGGATTAGTAGGTATTAAGTGGATTAAAAGAGCTGCGAAAGCAGATAATAATAATAAAATCTTAAGCTAACCCAAAATGTCGACAGAAAGAGGAGCTCGACCGGCTTTGGAGCCGTCTACTTTAAATGTTTGCGGAATTCCTTCACGGACATTGTTAGGGTCTAATCCCGATCCATAGGCTCTGACTAAGCCCGTGTCCACCGTGTAATCCACAGGCACTTTGAACGGAGAACCTGCAAATTAAAAAATACGATTATGATAATTATGATGTTTTTACACTAATAGGCGTAACTTGACTCATGGCAATAATTAATGACATTCCTAACGATAGCATTTTTGAGATATTTTCCGTAGAGAAGAATAGTTTGGAAATCCTTGCTTTCTAGGATCAATATATCTCTCTATATTTGTACACGACAGTTGACAGTAGATCTGAAAATTCTAGATAATGCTGAAGTGCTTACCAGGAATATCTTGATCAGCGAATTTAATGCTGATGTCATAGTCTCCAGGTTCCGTGGGAATATATTCTACAGTACATGAGCCGTCTCGATTGTCCTTGCATGTCATTTTAGCTTCGGAAGGACCCTCAATAGCCAATCCTAAACCTCCGGTTCCAGCACCTGAAATGACATGTTCCGATAAGTTCTTTATGATAATGTATCTATAGGATATAAATTCGGGTTGACATGCCAAATACCTCTGGTTTCGATTGTGAAAACATTTGGTTGATTGACAACGCCCCGTTCAAGGCCTGGACCGAACGCCTTCACTTTCTTCGGATCACAGCCTCTTCTAACATTGACGGCAAAGGGACTTCCTGGGATGGGGACCCCTTCGTACAAAATGTCAATAAGGTGGGTCCCTTCTTCGAAGGGAGTGTAGCTGATTCGATATGTTCCATCGGGATTGGGAATGATGAGGTTGTCTGTTTTTGCACCAGAGGGGTTCGTTATCGTACACGTCACTTTACCCCTTGGCGTTGTACTCGATAGCGTTCTGGCATCCACAACGAAGTCAGTCGGAGAGTCGGAAAAGACGCCTGTGGAACATTGTAAAGTAAATCTCATTGAATTACAATTGTTCTGCTATGAGATATTGTATTAATTACACAATGTTTAGTTGTTAGACTTTTTAAAACCAAAAAAAAGTAAATTCCAAATCCAAAATCACACCCCCTAATATAGTTTCAAAGAGTTAAATCCACACACGAATATGGATGATAGATTAATCCATGCCTTCTTCAAACTTAGATCCATATTATGATTTTTGGAACCAACTAATATCACACATCACACATTATTGTTATCTAGTTGACCAAACAGTTTAAACTCAAACTTTACGTTTACACAGTCAACAGTATAAAATACCAAAATTCGCGATTGTTAGGCATTGCTTTATAAGATTTAAAGACACACACTTTGACGAACTAGAACTCGGTTATGTTGAAGGGTTAAACAATTGAGGCGAAACACTCGAGGAAGCCGAAATAGTTTTACCATGCGGCATGATTCCATTCCCCGATACTTTGATCCTTGTGAGGTCAGCCTCAGGGGATATGAAGGCTTGAAATGGAGATCCAGTGATATGCTCGTCATTAAACGTGATATTAATAGAATAGTCTCCCATTTCAGTGGGAAGGTAGGCCACGGAACAAGTCCCATCTCCATTATCACGACAATTGATCGCAGCTTCACAAGGCCCTTCGACAGTAACCCCAAGTCCCCCCTGGCCTGCCCCTCTCGTATCGATCATGAATTCGGCGGGATGATTCACCATGCCCCTTTCAAGGCCGGGGCCGCTGGCAATCACTCGGCCCGCGTCCGTGTCGCTTGTACACATCAGTCTGTACGGAGTTCCTCGGAGAGGCTCACCACCGAAGGAAATGCTTAGAAGGTATTCCCCCAGCTCCGTTGGGGTAAAATTTACGAGGAAGCCATCTGGGCTGGGAATGAGATGAGCCTGAACTTTGGTACCCGATGGGGTTGTTATTGATACTGTGATATCAGCTTTACCCCCAGCCCCTTGGGTGATTACTTTGAACTGCTGGAGACTGTTGATCGGTGCGACTTTAGGGAATTGTGCCATTCGAGTCAGTTTAATATACATATATACACACTTTCAACATTTCATTTCTATCACTTCAACTTCATAATCCTGATCCTTTTATTGCCCTAAGGGGAAACGCACTTTACCTTTGAATAAAATGTTCTAAAAACAAACTTACTTGGTTCCAGCCCATCAACTTTAACTTTGGAAACGTCAACATGTGGTTGAACTGGAACACGTAGGGGGCTTTGTGGAACTTCTTGACCAGCATATTTAACACTAATCTGTAATGCATAGGAGGAATACATTCACATGAATTCAATTACTGTAAATTGTATAACTCAATCCATCGCTAGCATCCGTCTAGGCATCAATTTGATAAGCAAAGGGCCAAACCTTATAATTTCCAGGGGTAGGTGGAGAGTAATCAACGGAATAAGATCCATCTCCATTGTCCAAGACTTCATATGTCACGGGGTGACCTTTCTCGTCCACAATGGCCACAACCAAGTCACCAGGACCTGCCTCTCGAGCATCGATATTAAAATGTGTAGGTTGCCTGGACTTGACACCCTTCTCAACTCCTGGCCCAAACACTTGAACCTTCGAGGGATTGGTCGGTTGGGAAACGTACACTCTGAACGGGCTATTCTTAGTAGGGACTCCTCCATAATTAACCTGTTTGACAAATGGAGAGGATTAGTGACACAACATTTTGATAATTCCTCCAATTTATTGGCTGTAAGTTGTAATTGATTAAAATGATCGGGAAGTTGATTTACTTGAATCGTATGCTTGGCACCTCTCTTTGGCACGTAGCTGCATGAATGTATCCCATCACTACTCTCTCTGACTTTAACCTCTACGGGATTATACTGAGAATCCATAACCTAGACGGACCATACGTAAAAAAAAATCAGAGGGTTAAAAGTTATATACTTTCAGAGTGATGGATGTGACAGATAGTTTAGGCTCTTGAAACGCGTACATTGACTTCAAGCGGGGCAGAACCGGCACGCCTGGTGTCCACAGTAAACTCAGCAGGTTTGTTGGTAACAATTCCAGTTGGCTCCAATCCAGGACCATGGGAGTCCACCTAAAAGAGAGGATTTTACAATTTAATTCCAGACTTGTTAATCCCAGAACAGAATATAGAATATTTTTATTTCGAATCCACTATGGAGACATTTCAAAGGACTCACGAGGTCTGGATGGAAGTCTCCTTTCGGAACCACTTGAGCAACATAAGGTGAGCCAGGAATGTCTTCATCGTCGCATAATATATGCACAGCATATTCGCCCGGAACAGTCGGCAAGTATCGAACATCTGCTGACCCATCCCCATTATCATGGCAGTCAATTTTGGCTTGAGAAGGGCCCTCTATGCTAAACCCTGTCCCAAGAATCATACAAATTTAACTCTCAGTCCTGTTCTTCAAACTCTAAAACCCAATAATGTCTGTTTAAATTACCTAAGGCACCGGTTTCTCCATTAGTCTCAACGGTAAAGAGAGCTGGAAAGCTCACAACCCCGCCGGTCAGTCCGGGTCCATAGGCTTTAATCGCAGATTCCTTGAAAGGTCCCACGTTAACTTCAAAGGGGGACCTTGGCACTTCCTGTCCCCCGTATGTGATCATGATCACGTACCGCCCCTCCTTCTTCGGATGGTAAACTACGTCGTACGTCGTTCCAGTTGTTTTCTGGATTTTCACAGCCTCATTTGCTCCTCCTGTCAAGTCAAAATAGTTCAAACGTCAATAATTGGATATTACCATGTAGCTGCCCGATAGAGTCAGGCATTGTCACGATGCCATATGAGTAAAAAAAAAAAGAAGCTTAAAATTAAAGACTGCGCCAAAGTACCACGCCAATTACTGGACGCGGGCAGTCTGGAATGTCTGGATCGATCCCCAGATTATATTGCCTTGTCCAGGTCTACTGGGTTCTCAAGGAATACCGGGTTCGGTACATCAAATCAAAGAAACATTGTCAATGGAGCGACACACGTCGGTCTTATGTTCAAATGTCTAAACCGACTGGAGCGATCCCTAAATTGCTTTAGCTATGCCTATTGTCACCTCTAGTAATATCGGATTCGCTCACTCACGTCGGAGCATGCATAGCTTCCCACCGGAGCATGACATTATTGTCCCGATCATAGACGAGCATTACATTTAGGTAGTACCCGCTGCTCTCCGCAGGCATCTTAATTTTTTCGGTCTATCTATGGTATTTGGCGCGGACTTTAATGCGGCTAATGATTAATGAAGTTTAACTTTAATGTGTTAAATGTAAAATGCAAACCTGGTCCAATGATCCTGACGTCCACTTTGCCCTCTCCAGCTCCTTCCGTAAAGATCCTAAAGTCTGCCACATCCTTGACTCGAACCCCTTTGGGTTGAAGTCCTCGGCCGGAAGCTCTGACTTTTTTGGCATCGGAAAGTGGAGCGACGGAAACACCGAAGGGACTCTTGGGAATTGGTTTCCCCGCAAAGAAGACATTAACGGAATGCAATCCAACAGCTGAACTCGCGTACTCACACCTCCACACGTCTTGACTAATTTGACGAAGTTTGACAGGCACTGTATTTTTTTGGCCACTTGGGTCCAGGATAATCACTTCTGGCGCACCTTTCCCAGCTTCTGCAATCACCAATTAACCCCAACATTTATTAAAATTGCAACTCAAATCAGGCTATAAATTTCCTACTGGTATACATTACTGCTACTTCCCGTTTACTTTCCTTATTTGCTTTCCTCTCTAATTAATTTAGTTTGAAAAAATAAAATATATTTGTAAAATTTAATCGGCATCAAGTTTGTGTATCTTTTTAAACTCTACCTGAAGTTTTTGTATCATTAACTGTAAACAGGAGCTGATTTGAGGAAAATCAAGCAAAAAAAATTCGAGGTGTTTGCTTTTACATGAGCTTAAAAATGCATCAACTATCTGTCATACGAAAATACAAGTCTCGTAGAATTTTATGGAGGGATCAGATGTAGTTTGTAAAATACCTTTGGTAAAGACGTCGAAATAAGTAGGTCGTCCAATGAGAACGCCTTCAGGCTCCAGTCCCGGTCCAGAGGCCGTGACTTTTGATGGATCACCCGCATGTCCTTCGACCGAAACGGAGTACGGGGACTTTGGGATATCCCTTCCAGCAAAACTCACGGAGACCTTATGAGTCCCCTCAGACTTCGGGGTGTAGGAAATACTATACGTGAGATTCCGATCGCTATTAAACCTGATGTCCACCTGAAATATTAATCCCAACTTAAGCTTTACCAGAGGGAGGACAAAAAACGAAAGCAATCTCTTGTTGGCAATTATTTTTTTCATCGACAAACCGGCAGTTTTTCTCCCTTAGGTCCATCGACAATCACAGACACGTCTCCCTTCCCAGCAGAAAACGTCTCAACAGTGAAGTTTGCGGGAGCCCCTACTACAGGGCCTGTAGGCTCTATTCCAGGTCCATAAGCTCGTACTCTGAAGAATTAGAACAGCAGTTTAGAGAATAGTTTCAAGAATATCGCAAATTAACATCAACTCCAATGCATGCAGAATATTCGTTGGAATAAAATTTCCTCAGCAGAAATTGGTATTTCCCCCAACGGCAATAAACTCATTAATTATTTTTAATTCGCAAACAACAAGACAAATTAGAAAATCGTGTAATATAACATCGTGCAATATATCGAAGTTGGCAGGCTTTTAAATCAAATTCGACAAATTATATTAGGTGAACTGAGATTTTAACTAACAGGGTCTTCGTGTCGACAAGCCGACAAAACCAGACAAGCTCTCAGGCTAAACTCGATTACTGACAATCAATTTCATAACTAGATCAAACTCAAACTCTAAAACTTGAAAGGATCCGTTCGAAGAAACAATTACCTTATTTGTGGAACACTAAATTGATTTTGATTGAATCCGAATTGACAAGACATGTGAAAGTTCAGATCAGAATTAGATTTTAGACGTTTTGTGATTTAAATGGGATACGAGATTGGGTAGAGGATTCGATTTGACAGGTTTGCGATGCAGTTAGGGTATATAGGACTATCAAATGGACATTAGAGATTTCCAAGCCAAAGGTCCATAGGTTACATGTTCACGAGCGAGACATGAACAGATTGATAAATGACTTAGAAAAGAGTTTGAAGATGGGTAGGAGAGTGTTACCTATTTGGATTAGTCCGTTGTCGGATGGGAGCACCGGACTGGAGTTTGGCACTTGGGTACTGAGACAAGTAGGTCATCATGGACATCTCATCAATATTCGGATTGATCAATTCCTCCGGTTTTATAAGCTAGATAAAAAAGAAGTCGTAAAATTCGGTTCAGGAGCCAAACATCTTCAAATACAACCTCATCATCAATCCTCCGGAAAAAAATCAGAAAGTTCCGACTTCCCATCATCAAAATCATCATACCCAACTAAAAAATCGGAAACTTCTGTAGACAGATTCAATATTTGATGAATCTGTAGCGGTTTTCCTTTAAGAATATTTAGAGAGAAATCTTCGAACCTGCCGAACATTCAACCAATCATCGGCCAATCCCATGGCTTCGGATGCATTTTGCAGAGCATCCTTAGGGTTCCAGTCAGGCCAATCCGGGCATAATCCTATAATATTCAACCCAGAATAAAATCTCCGGATTATTATTATTCATTCATGAATTCAGATCCATTCCTCCTTAGAACTATCATATCATTCCCTCATCTTTAAAGAAATCGGAATCAAAATTTAATCCCTACAAAACCTGATCGGGGGGGATAAGATAAGATCAAAAAATAATAATTTCGTAGTTCTTTTTGGCCCATGTTTTTTGCTTTTTGTTTCAGCATTGGAATTGTACAAAAAATAGATTGGCTTTCCGCACCACTTTTGGGCAAGTATTGAATTTAATTAGTCGTAGTTAATTCATAATTGTAGGGTGTAACATGTCTAATGAGGATCATTATAAAATTTTTCGTTCTTATAGATATTAAAAAAACTGACTTAAATCCAGGGACAAGCTGTAAAATAGTACGTATAAATACTGTTCAAAATTCGGATTTACCTGGAGCAACTGCATCCACCAGGGCACCAACTGCTCTCCCGTCATTCCAATCCCCCGTAAAGTTCCCAATCGGCAAATCAGGCATTTTACTCTGAACCCAGTGCAGAAGTCTGTGTTGTTAAAAAATAAATACAAAATATAAATCCTGGCTGGGTAAACTATAATTCATCATAATTTCTTGACTGATCTGACAGGAAATCAAACTTTTATGAATTATGACTGCGTGATCACAAGACAAATAGCTTCAGTATCAAATATGCACTACACAGACTACACTACTCTATTTAGTCTATAGTATTGAATAGAGTACCAAAGAAATGCCCGGATTTCAGGACTGGAGGATCTTCCATAACCGATAAATTCGGCTTGTGCAAAAACAGTGTATACAAATCCCGATGAAATCACAAAGAAATCAGAAATTCGCAATTTTCAAAATCGCGGGGCTTTTTGGAACGCGTGCTTACAATACCATAGACATCTAAATCAATGTACAATACAAATGTAATGTAAATTATCTTAAAATCACAACATCCAGATATTAAAATGAATGCAATACAATCTACACGATTCTTTGTATATTTTACACAAAGAGCTTATAATACAAGGCAGGGACAGGTGGTTTTGTTTTGTTGGCACAATTAGCTACAACTACATCGACAGATTTCGGGCTTACTTTTTACGGTGACTGAAACGATTCCATTTCAAGAGGGTTAAGGCATAAAAGTTAATCAAATTCAAACAATCTATTATAGGAATATATCAGAGTCTTGAATGTCACATTCTTCGTCCTTAGCCAAACTCCCGTTCTTTTCCTTATTTCACCCGGGTATATTGTTTGCCATTCCGAAGTATTCATTATTCAATAACCCTTTACCTTATATACACGAACAAAGAAACCTGTCTTTTTGCTAAAAGTTTTTTGTCTGGAATTCATTGCCACTCTTTAACCATCATCGCAAAGAGGTTTTGCAACGTCGAGTACAGTCTATAATTTTAATATCCAATATATCTCTAACATATTCTGATCTAACTACTCTGGAGCTACATTACATCTTTTATTTTCAGACAGAAAATTGTTTGGCTCCAAAAGAAGTCCATTAGGGAGTAAAGATTAACACTCGCAGTAAAAAAGTAAATAAAAACCGTCTAAATTTTAATGGTTACCTTTGTTTTGGCGTGGGACCTTTTTCTCCTTGTTGAGGATAGTCCTCTTCTCCTTCCCAAACGGGCATGGAAATGGAATAGTGAAGAATGAGCGTCCATATTAAACCCAAAATAAGCTTCAGTTTACAGTCCACTATGTCAGATGAATCTAGAGAGCAGAAAATTAAACCTTGTTAAAATTATTGTTTTTACAGCTTTATTTGTGATTCAACACGCAGTTTTTAAATCGGGTCGGGATTGCGATAATTACAAACGTGCCTTATCCGACCACAAACTAATTCGATATTATACAACACCATAGTTCAGGGTTCATTGATGTCATTTCAATTTAAAATTGCAAATCATGACAATTCAATCCCAATGTCAACTGTCAATTTCTGAAAAGGCGATTCTTTCTGCTGGCATAGCATAGGACCAAGTTTGGAAATATTCTTATACTGCAAAAATAAAAATACATAGCAGCTTAAAATAAAAACTATGCCGCATGCTACGTTCAACATTTGATTATGTGATTATGTTCGACAAGGTCTTATCTTGCCCTGTTAACAGTGGTCATAACAGCCATGGTAATTGACGGAGGGCATGGACATTTTTAACCCTACTGCTAACCACTTCCTCAAAGAAACAAATTGTCAAGTTGATCGATAGAAAATACAGTATTTGAAGCAGCATTCAACCATTCCTAACTCGTTCCTAACCTAACCGCGTCCATTGTTGATCCTAAAATACTCTTACTGTTTGGCAGTTATTATCGGTAGTGGTGGTGGTGGTTGTGGTAGATAAAGTAATTTTGCCAAAAACGAAGAAGGGATCAAAAAGAAGGTCATTTCGTTGGCAGGGCCTAGACAAGTGACGGGTCGACGAGGGCCAAGATGACAGATTCTGATACAACTTCCAACCACCATACCACCGATGGACATAAGGAATCTACACTATCCTCCAAATTCACTCGATTTACTCGAATCCTCGGCAAATTTATTTGTCAAGATTTGAGATCAAGAATCGGGACGGAGGAATGCATGGTGAGAAATGAGAAATCCAATTTCCTAATGTACAGAAGAGAGATAGTTACATAAGATATTATGATCATTGCCTACTACCTACTACAGGGGGAAAATCGTACCTTCAATCCTTTTATTTATTTAATGTTATCATGTTTACGGATTTAAAGAACCAGCCTCAATCTTCTGCAGCAAAACGACGGATCAGAAACAGCTTTCTTAGACACACCCACGTCCCACAGAGCTCGAAAATTAATTTTGAGCTACTTGGATTTTGAAAATGTTTTGGAATTTCCAAACAAGATCTTCATGAATCTCGTCTCATTTCGACCTAAAACTGTTGTTTATGAACTGACCAGCTTTCTAATAATCGGTTTTGTGGTTTTACTGGTCTTGGTCTAGGCTCTTCAATGTCTGACGCTCCGAATTCTGACAATCACTTATATAAATACACTCCAGCCTTCATATAGACAAGACCTAACTCGCTGGAAGAAAGTCACAGCCAGCCTAGCCGGTCTAAATTGTTAAATAGAAATTCCCGTACTGACGACCCGAATCGTCTAAGATGATGGTTTGATGTATTACTATCCGTTATCAAAGTTCCTAACTGAAGGAATAAACACAGGAATGGCGTCAATTATTTTTTAAAGTTCTTTGACAATTATCTTTTACCTGTCAATTGACAGTTCCATCATACCTCATCCTCCTACCGTTCTGTTTTAATTCATAACTTGTCTCAACTAAATTATTACGAAAGCAAAGTTTGTAAATAGAGATTTATATGATGCCTTTTCATAATGGCAGGGTATTTTGAGATCTGAGAATCTTTTTGTATTAAGCTGTTCCATGCACTAAATGTAAGTGTCTACGTTTAAAAAAAGACTGCTCGAGCCTCGACGGATTCAAGATCAGGGAGGCATGAAGGATGATGATAATGACTACGGTCATTCACGATAAAAAACGCTAATAGGTTTGAAGATTCGGATAATTATTATCATTGTTCCAGTCTGCTGTGTCATTAGCTTTTATCATGGCACTTTCATCCTAAGAAGTTGACGAGGAGGTGGAATCGTTTACACTTAACATGCTTCATCCCTTGACCCTCTCCGATTTAATGTCTTCATGTGTTCAAATCGTTTAACTTTAAGTTATTCTGCAAAACCTCAATTTTTAATCCAGTCATGGATCGTGTCTCGTGTCAAAAAGTCACAAACTAGCGCAACGGAAGAAAAATTGTCTGGAGTCGAAAGATTTCCGTAGAACTGTCCGTAAAGTTCATAAATTTACAAGAAGACATGAAAGCAATTTATTTTTCTCAGACATCGAACTGCATGTACACACTAAATCAATTAAAAGCGTTGGTCTTAATCGAACTACTTGATTTTAGTTTCTCCTTTGATTTAGACCTCAAGCTAATTTGTAATTCAATTTGTGAAAGTCGGATCTAATTATGACAATATTTAAATGACTCTAGCTGCAAGCTTTAGCTCCAAGAAAGTAAAGCATTTTAGTACAATAGCTTACATTTAGAACAATATCCATGCTAACAATAAGTTTACATAGATGTTTGGATTTAAAATTCTTTGGAATTGGATTTGATGTTCTCTCTAGGGAATTTCGTCGTTACTTTAGCATGCAATGTGAATACAGCGACAGCAACAATATTATTCATTTAATTCAGTGCAGAAGACATTTTTGAACTGAAACGACGAAAAATATTACTCGGGTTGGAATCAGATATGTAAGATTTGACAGTGAACCGCTAATTCTGCAGATGAATGGATATTTAAAATATTTTTGAAATGACTTCCACTCCACAGATTTGCATATCTACTCGTACGAATGTGATACATTGCATTGAGGATCTGATTTTAATTAGAGAGAAATTAACAAAAGCCATTGACCGTTGCTGGGTTGCTGCTGTTATGATGATATCATAAATCCTTACTAAACTGCACCTTGCAATATAAAAGCAGAAACTGCAGTTTCTTGCCATTTAATTCTACCATACCCACCGGTAGAACGCACAAGTCATTAAATCCGTTTATGCATGGCTTAACTCAGGTTTAACCTGGATTCAGTTAGAGTTATTTCAACCAGTCGTAGTTAAACTTATGCCACAAGGTAATCCTATCACAGGGTATATGAGGTAATACTTCGAATGATAATTTTAGCTAATACATTGTTGTAGGTTTAGTAATTTATTAGAATCGAGCTTGGTTGAAGAATTTCTTGACTGGCAATTTAGGAGGCACGACAAAAGACTATATATTTAGGTGGACAAATAATTCAGAACGGGATTTATATAATTACCGAAAGCGTGGATACTTACAATTAATTGGAAGGCATCTTTCTCGACGAATAGAACTACAACGGTGTCAATTCCGAGACTTCTAAGTCCAAATTTAGCATTTACGGTTCAGAAAAAATATTTAAATGCTTAAAACATATCTACAGTTATTTGAAATCTTCTATCCTAACTACAATTTGATGAATTCTTGATTGGGAATCATTGTAAATAAATGAGAAGATGAAATTCAAGCCATTTAATTATTATCAGTCTGACTAAAAAGGATCTGTAGAGTGAACAGTAGGTATGATCCTAATATTGAGTTTTGGAAACTATAGCAGTCGCATTTTCTGACTTTCTTTAAAGTTACTAAAATTACTTTGAAATAAATGAAATGGCGTGAGTACTTGCCAGGTTTAGTTATTGAGAATAGTCACTTCTCACGTCATCATATAATAATATTACAGTCTTGGTGCTTTGAGGAATTTAGGATTTGGCTAATTGTACGAGACCAGTTTTTTTATCGGCCCTCATTTACAAAATACAAAGAGCCAGTTTTAAAAAATTCCATCCTTTTAAAGATGGAAAGCAGTGAGTAAAGTCAGTTAGACTTTGCGATTAAAAGAGTTCGGTTATTGTGATGTTTTAGCTTCAACATGATATAATTTAATCAAACTGATCAACCACTGTATAAGCTCTAGCAAAACGGAATAAAACTCTATAATAGCTGCTTTTATATTTTCTACGCAAATGATTAAAAATTTAGGTAAGGAATTGGAATTTACAATTATATAAAAATACAAAACGAGCTTGAAAATTAAAAATACTGACAAAAAACCTCAAATGTTAAGGTCAAACAAATTAAAAAATGTGACAATTTAATCAAGAAAATGGAATTAAATCAAGATGGTAAAAACGAACGAAAATGATTTTTATAACTACCACTATGACAGTTCTTTGAATACGAACTACTAACTCATGATAAATATTATTATTTGAAACATGTTTCTGTGATAGTGTTGTATTTTTAAATTTATCGGCGTATTATTCTAAAACATTTAAATGGAAAATGTACCTTCCCGATGTCATCCTTTAAAAACCTAATTCTGTCATTGAAATTTGCAGTTCAAATGCACTGCACATACATACGTCTAATTAAAGAGAGCATGTAAAACCATATAGTTTGGCAAACTTGGGCTTACAGCATGTTATACTTTAATAATTCCATTTTTATTGCATGAGATCATTTGGCGACTCACGGCTAAATGAGTCCATATTTAGACTTGAATTCTACAACTTTAAAGCTATGTGCAGATGAAGGATAAAAACCAATTATACAACTCGTACGAAGTGCGACTAAATAAAACCCAATAGTCCAATACACCGGAATCTGTTTAGTAATGATTTTATGATTAGGAAGTACTTCATAAGTTTATACTTAGGTGATGATTCTACTGGAAAGGGTGATAATAAATTTACGACTAAATATTAAATACGTTTGTGTTTTTAAGTATTGGAGACTTCAGAGTGAAATATTGCAAATAAAAATATTATGAGCCATTATCCATTTAGCCGCTCTGTTGTGGTTCACAACTTTGCAAGTGAATGTTTAATGCTTCTCAAATACGATATTCTACACAAACAAAAGTACCTAAATAGGTGGATAAGGAACCTTAAAAGGCCTGGAGATGAGTAACCGATTTAGATTTTATGGACTTTTTGACATGACGAATCGCAAATACCTCTGCCTAAACCTTTTGGAACCGGATCGTAATTAAATGTTATATTGAAAGGCTACTTGTACACAGCCACAAATGTTATATTTGGGCGTTTTGTACCGTATGACCACATTTCCGAGACTAAAATTTAGTGTTCATCGGTGTTTTATTTTAAATTATCTTGCTTTCACATACTATGACATGATATGTTTATAATTTTCAGTTTATTGTCGTCACGCTAAGATTTCGTCCAAAATAACGGTCAAAATATCATCTAATTTTAAAAAGTAGCTTTCATAATTTTAAGTGATCGATTTTGGTAAAAATATTCCCGGGTGGTTGCCTGTCCAGTATATGAAAAACATGTTTTAAAAATCTATACATCTCATTTTGTCAACGCGGACACCGACACAAAAATCATTGCAATTTAATACTTTGACAACAACACATTAAATTAAGCTATAACCAGAAACACGTATAAAATCACTCTTGACTGTTATCAAATAATGCTTTCCGTCTGACCATGACATTGCAAAACGTCCAAAAGGGGGGATTAAAATGATTAAGTTCTTGTAAAGGACTCGAACAGAATTTGAGAATGTGATCACTGTGATCAGAGATGATATGATTTCACGACATTCTCAGATTCGTAAATCGTAAGTAAGTATTATGTCATTTTTCAATCTTCCACTCGAGCTGATTCAGTTTGTAAATTGAGGAGTCCTGCCTAGTATACATGCACCTCTTGAGTAAGGATTGACGATGCCGTATTGCGGATGCGATTACAACATAAAATACTATTGTGAATAACAAAAATGAACTTTAAGCTCAGAATGGAAGATGAAGTCATGTCATAGGAGGGTTCGGGTATCAGATTTAGTGATTTAGTTCCACAAAATATGTTTTATGATGATTCAAGATCCACTCCTTACATGTACTTTAATCCCATTGTGTAGGCGTGAAAAGAAAATGTGCATTTATAATATGATATACTGATCTATGAAAATCCCCTGTCCGCACAAACTGTAGACTAACTTCGTTTTCTATCGTTCCGTTCATGTAAATTAAATGGAATGCCGGTTTGGCAGTTCATTAATTTTAAAAAACAAGAAGAAGAAACAAGTGTCTCTGATCGTATAGACTCTATTGCGGTTCATCAGGAAGGAATGCACTCTCTTTGCTGATTTCTTGCCCTTTTCTAGAGGAACGGCTTATCCAAGAGATATTATTATCATAACATTACTAGAGAATAACAATATGAACATCCTATATTATTGCCTTTTTACTATTGTAGGCATTCCGAGACATTACATAAACATCCTATCTTACTTCGAAACAGGGTTCCGATTCTGAGTTTTGACAGTGGTTTGGTTAGAAAAATGCCTCTATTTGCTTTAATAAAACGGGATTTTTGCTCAATTAATATTGGGATTTAGGTAGAAATTGAAAATGTTCAGTCAAAATTTGGATTTAAAGGCATACTTATAAAACATATGTAGTACTTATACAAAATGATATTTCTGCTGAAATGCCGAGTAGGTTTTTTCAGGGCCTGTGCTGAAGCCATCCCTAGATTGTGTCAATGAATGTCAACGAAGATATTTTAATATGATAAATGATAGTATAAACATCCTTGATTTGATTAATCTTCCAAAACTAACCCAACCACTAGGAATTCATGTTGTTCCGCTTTTTTGGAGAGCTGATTCGATAATTCAATATAATTTTTGCTTAAAATCTAAAAATAAAAAATTGGTTCTTTTTAATTTGAAAAATAATGGTACTGTGAAAATTAATTCTCATACTGTTGACCCAAACTGGCATTTGCAGTCACATTATATTATGCACATACCGTACTTCTCTGTCAACCAAACCCGTGTTTTTTCGAACCCTACCTAAAAGGGGAGAAGTAATAATGGTTTGAAGGAAATATTATATCATAGTTTTTTATTTTTGTTAAACTTTTAAAACACCTATGCAGATCCTAGTGCTTGCAAGTTTCTCCAGATCCCAGAGGCACATTATCATTAATATATTTACAACGCCATAATATAGGGAAAAGGTAGATGGGACAACATAACAGGGCAATAAAGCTCAAAACTTATAAATTCTTGGTTCGCATCAGAACATAGCTTCTTCTAGATCTAACTTCTTTAAAAGCCTAAACTGAACTAACTGGCCACCACCACCAGAACAAAGAATTGAACCAGTGTTCAAGTATCCCGTCGCATACTCCACCTTATAGAGATATATAGAGCCATTTTAACTGAAATCACATCATAATAATAATATTGCATTGGAGGACAGGAGCGAGAGCCACCCTGGCCCGGCATTCATGCCCGATGACATCATATACCAATTAAGGAATGTGCTTGAAATTAAACAGCTACAGTTCCCTAGCTTACGAGTAGCCTTCATTCAATTTAATACCTTTCACAATAATCCCCTGTCCCAGGATTATGTCATCTCTGAACAATGGATGGATTCTTTTAAGGTTTGTAAAAAGTTAATTTTAAAAATTGAATCGTTCCTAAACTTCATTGACATTTTTATTCATTTTGATGTCGTATATAAAGGACCTATATATAGATATTACTATGCTTTCTCCATGTTAAAGTTAAAGTTTGCCTGAATGTTTTTAATTGATGATTGATGATTCAAAACTTTGATCGCTTATTTCGATAAGTTTTTGATCATGTAAAAGTGCATTTTGAAAAGAATTTTAATTCTAAACCGTAAAAAATCTGACGTTATAGATAATCATTTACATACCATACAGCATAAAAATGTCAAATCCTCTCCCTTATATAGTAAATCTTGATTGGATCGGAATGTTTCCTTTCATTCAGCTTATATAAAAACAATTTCCTATTCTACAGTATCGCAAATGATTCTAAACCGTTTACAACCCAAAATTGCGAAAATATATGATATAAGAATAATATTCAAAAGATGAAAATTAATAAGATAATTCCAATACGTAAAAGGTCAACGGTGCAGGTTTTAATTTTCTAAAGTTGATCAGACGTCAAGGCCTAAAATGGAAATTTCCCTTAACAAGAGTTAACTGTACTTGTCCATTGCGGATTCAAGAATCGTAGAATTGTAGACACTCTGCCCATAATGAAACTACAACAGGAACAAACTATCACGATCCTCAATAGACCACGAAAAACGTGGAACGTGGGTGAGTTGAACTATATTCAATAATACTTTTAATTGAATCTAGGAAAAAGAGTCTCTTTCAATTTCGAATCTGACATCTCTAATTTCCGTCTCATAAGTTGATAGGATCCTCAATCTTTGAACTCCAAAATCCAATTACAAATCCGTCCCTCTTCATGTCGAGGAATCTCTGAGATAGAGAGGTGTTACATGTCAATCTACTCAACAGGTATCAGAACTGACACAAGTGCCGCACGGATGAAACATATAGGAACATTCCATCACCGGAACAACCACACACTCCTAGTTACTAGTTAACCCCCTCATATCCGGGACTTTTACCCCGGGGGAATAACTCAATGGAACTTGAACTCACAAACTCGTAAAGATCGGCGCCACATCCCCCGCAAGGGTAACATTTTCGAAACAGTCATTAACCGGTGTTTCTGACATTTTCCCCTATTTCTTGGGTAAAAAGACGTCGACGAGATTTTAGACGGGTAAGGTGGTTAGAGGAGAAAACTCACCGATATTGACGATCCGGATCCCCTCCGTCTTCTCGAGGAACTCAAGGGCGACGGAGACGTTCTCGAGTTTCTGGGAGCGGAAGTTGGGGCGGGGATTGTGTCGGGGCAGTTTCTTTCCGGAGAGGACTTCGACGAGGGCGACGAGACGGAGTCCATCCGACAAGTCCGTCTCGAGGTTCCCCACGTTCTTGAGGACGGTTTTCAAGTGCTCGTTGGCCCATCGGGTGAAGGTGTTCTGCTGGATCTTCTTCCACTGGGCATCTTCGGCCAAGTCACGCTCAGCGTCCACCATTTCTTCGTCGTCAGGTGCACACTGGCCCTCTGCTCTGGCCAAGACATCAGCCATACCCTCCCCACCGACCACCACCACCTCCTCGACATTCATCTCCTCTCCTCAAAAATCCCCCTGTGCAAGATTTTACGGCCAAACCCTCCTCACCTGTAATCAAACAGAGAAAAAATTACCTGTAGTAACAGCATATCCATGGAATATAGCATTAGTTATAGGACTATAGAGATTAGAGGCAACAATCACATTGTCGGATAGATCCATGGACCCGGTTCATACTTCATACCTCACTATGCTCTAACGTGTAAGAGAGATCCAGATAGTATTGAACTATGTTCTGCTAAAAGGTTAGTAAACCTAGCCTCAGTCAGCATTTTTTATCAACATTTTTCATGGATAGGAGAGGATAATGATAACATGCCACCACCTCATCTCCCATATCCCGATACATTACAACCTATTTCATTCCAGTACATCAAGTCACCTTTAAAACCTTATTCTGCTCACTGTCGCTTATTTCTAGTCACACTTTAGGTTTCACAGGAGTCAAAGAGGTACAAGAGAAACCGTAGGGAGAGAGGGACAAATTATCAGACGTCGTCGAATTCGAATCCCATACATTTCATTCTCCATTCCAAATTGGCATGTTCTCCAGGCTTGTAAGGCCGTACTGATGGGATTGTTAGATCTGCATCATTATCGATCTGCATGTCATCATCATTATCTATGTTAATGCATCCATTTATTCCCATGATTGCCAGAATTGTGCCATTACTCAGAGATTATTATGATGATGGTGGTGATGGTGGTACTGTACCGAAGGGAACTGAGAAGGATTGTACATTGTACCCAAACTAACCTTATAGACAGAATTCAGAGATCGGGAATAAATATGTGATGGGGATTGGGATTTTGAGTTTCCTGGAACCCGTGTTTTGATGATGAGGTTCCTAACATTCTCTTTACAATTTGTGTCTAGTATAAACTAACAACAGATTTATAATTGCATCTAGAGCTACAACTTTACCAGGTACTTATTAATAGATTCTACACTACTACATTATATTTCCGATCTGCCGACGAGACGTCTGGACTGTTTCAGTTCTCAATCTGTATGGATTACGATTATATATGCTCTTGATTTCTTTATAGAGGGGTATTAGAGCAGATACTAAAAGCAAGTGTCAAAACTTAATATACCGTATTTTTTTTAATTGGTTTATTTTTTCGAATGTACTTCGATAAATACACCGGTTCTACCTTTTTAAAATGCATGAAAGCAGTATATATGCCGAGGGATTTATTATTTCCAGCCTATCAAAAGGATGGGGCTCTATTTCGGGAGATCTAATTCAGAATTTTTTTTAAAGTCGAGTGTGCCAAAGCATAATATTAAACCCATTGATCCATTGTGAATTATACACTCCGGATTCTGTCTGGATTGTAATTTCCTCTATATCATGTATCATATATATACTATACCTAGAATACTATTTGAATTTGATATGTAGCCGTAATGCAAGTGAGTATCTGATTTCTTTGTAAAGGTTGAAAGTCATTGTGTTTCGATATTGAATCAATTTTCAACTAATTATCATTTACTAAATAAACTAGCTATAAAACTGCTATGTAAACATACTAATTCATAGTGGATATTTTATAGTTATTTGCACTCTTACTCTTGCACAGTTTGTCGAGTCTAGAGTAAAGTGAAAACCCAACTCTAATTTTACCTATAATTAAAAAGGTAACTAAAATCGAAAAGCCAAAAACAGCCATTAAGTAATATTTACATTTCAGTGTCTGTGCCATTAATTAAAAAAGTCACACAAATTTATCTGCACTCATAATATCCCCTCCCCTCACCACTAACACTAACTCGAATCCAGTAAACGCCTATGCAAACACAATCTGCACAACAATACATCAGCTAATAACATTCCCCTATCCACATAATTAGTTTGTCTGTCGAGTAATTTTGAAACCTCGCATGGCTGCAGATGCAAATTTAACCCTTCCTCATATTTCCGGCTTGCAATTTCCACTATCCAGAAATCATCTGTATTCTCCATTGCTTTGTTTACATAAATAAACCGAGAGTATTTCCATATCGATGATAGTGTTTGGGGTTATTATTATTAATTGGCCTCCTTATTGACTGAATTAACCACCTTTTTTACTGGAATTAGACTTCACTGAATCGGCCTCCTTACTAATTAACGTCGTCTCCTCATTTTTAATTAATTTATGCTCATATAAAATTACTGATTCTCCTTACAGTCCAGAATACTAAAGGACGGGTTTTAACTTCATGAGTGAACCTAACTCAACTAGAATATTTATTTCCCTTGGTATTGAACAAGTCTCTTTTGCATATAGCAATTTTGGTTCATTAAATATTAACTCCGACAGGGAATTCATAGCGAAATAAGACCACTGCCTAATGTCAGTGTGAAGGATAGAGTTGAAAGGAAATGTGGGTTGAAAATGCAATTTGCATTTTTTTCACTGATATGCATGATCCTGACATTTGACATAATGTTGGAATTAGTTGTGTGCAAAAGGCATGGGTACAAGATTATATTTAAGTGGTGACAGCATCGTTGTTTGTCAAACTTACAAGTTCATTACCTCATCTTCATCCTCTATGAGGTAATTCACATGATTTTTGGAATATTATTTTCGGATGAAGAAACAACGAATGTAAAGAAGCCGTGAATTGAATGTTAACTACATGTGCAAATTGCTTAATTGGCAATAGTAAACCTTCAATCATTTTGAACTGGACAGGTTTATATAAAAAACTGAATTCCGGGGAACTGAAGAATCAGCCTACACTGAAAGATGATGTCAGCCTCAATCTGTCCAATACAATATATAATTGAATTATTTAAGTGTCTTTACAAGTTCACGTTACAAAGGGCTCTATATTCAACCACAAGACACAGTTTTAAGACACAGTGTCACTAGTGGAAGAACAGAATTACTTGTAAAACTGAACTGGGAAAGACACTTGAATAAAGATAAATCCAATCCAATCCAATCCAAGCACAAGTGATACTGTACCTTATATTTCATTAAATGATCTCTAAATAATTAAATTACACAGAGAGATGTTGTATGCGACTTCCACAGAGTATTGTCATAATATCTCCCAAAATTAAATCCCCACTTGTTTGTTGACTCAACAATCGAAATTAAAATAATATCTAAATCAAAAGTTTATTTACTCTGCGATAGTGGAGCTCTGGATTTTTATAATTAAGCTACCGTTCTTTTTCAGATTTGTTTTACACATATTGACAAGTTCCGTTACCTGTTTCTATGCATCTGACACCGAGATCAGCACTAAAAATAAAAACCCCATTTTATCACAGGAATTTGAAGTATTTTTAAATTTAAAAACAAAGGACAGCGTCTATGTGAGTAAGAATGTTTTCATGAGCATACATCTAGAACATCTAAACAATTTCATGATTTTCAGAACTCCAGCGTCTTACTTAATCCTAATCAAGCCACTTAACGAAATCAAATAAATGGTGAGCTCATACGGGTTTCTTCTCTCCAAAGAACGGACCCTCAAATCATTTTACGAGAAAACCGTAGTACCCTACAACGTGATACACAATACGGCAAAGCAGCCTGTAAAGTACGAAACTCCGGGAAATATTAATTGCGAAAATTGTGCCGTGTCTGTGTAAACCGTGTAAAGTCAGTAATGAGGTGGATGTGAAGTTGTGAAGGTGCTCTGTTCTAAGCCCAACTTCTTCGTCTCAAGTATCCTCCATTTATTCAATTAATTCGGATGGTAGGATCCGGAGTGAAAGGGAGTATTAAGTCATCCTCTATCACATATTCCTATCTGCACATGTTGCAGGCGGTTGGACTTTTACAGACTTCATACAGACTTATGGTACACGAAATTGGACCAGTAGAGTGAATCTATTTCGAAGATAAAATATTCAGTGATTAATAAAATATATTTTTACACAGAATTTATTATTTGTATCTTTAATTTTGCATTTTTTTTAACAAAACATCTTTTCAACTTTGCCAGAACGGTTGACCAGAACTCAAATTTAAAAATCTTTAAATTTTTAAGTACTTTCCAATTATTTCAAGACGGCAAAATTTATACCCCAAAAAAGAGAGTTTATTACATCGGTAAAGACAATTTAGTCCGTAAGTCAGTTTACAAAATGACTGATTGTTCTTAGAAACGGGAACGCATGAACTGCTGATACACCTTTAGGTGAAATTCGATGCCGACAAAGTTAGGGCAGATTTTCCCTTCGAGTCAGCTTGAAATGTTGAAGACCATTTCATCCTCTCAGAATTTTAAGAGATTTGGATGCTCAAGAACTTTAGAATCCAAGAAACATTGACGCAAGGTCAGTTTATTTGAAAATGGCCGAATTTTTCTTAGTTTTTGACGGTAACAGAAAGTTTATTGTGCGGAGGGGAAGCTTTTAGGTAAAATGGAGGCAGAAGTCAGTAGGAGTTTAATAAGGAATGAAGGAGCCTTTCTGTAATTAAATCAGAAACTCTCAATTTCAGATGCTCCCTTATAATATTACAATTCAGTTATTCCCTAGACTCTCTTCTGTCACCATCCAAGTCACTATTTCCAAAATCCTAAACCCTTTCTTTACGATAAATCCATATAAAATTACATCAACGAATCACACTACTCCCTATTTTGTTCAGGAAAGAATAGGGTGAACCGTCTACTCTTTCTACTCTTATACGAACAAGGTTCAATTTTAAATTTCATTGTTTTTTGACACCGTGGACATCAGATTTAAAAAAAAATTGTATAAATACATCGTATTTTTGGCATGAGAAACGAATCGGGGAAAGTAACAACAAACTTTAAATATTCTAAATTGTCGACGTTAAAAACCGCAGAGCAGTCGAACCCTAACTGAATGTAGGTAAATGAAAGTTGAGACTCCAATATTGTGGAATCGAAAACGGGTTCTGTCCTTAAAGACGCCAAGCACATTGGAATATCAAACAAAAAGAGCTTAAGATTTGCAAAAGAACTTTGAAAAACTTATGAGAACTCAGAAGTAAATGTAACTAATATTATTCTTAGTATGTGAAAGTTAATCCCGTTCTTCTTCCATATTGTTTTTGTCAGATTTGAAAATTTTTGAAACTATTGAAGGAAAATCAACTTGAATTTAAATTAGTAAACTTTTCCTCCCACTTTTGAATTTATTCATAGGTTCTTTCGAAAGGAACGGACGGTTCAGTGTTTTCCACCATCTAATTATGAACCAGACAGGGTTGGGTAAAACCGATTCGGTACCATCATCTCAAACGGAGGGAGTTCCCAATGGACTCTCTCTCGCTTTAGAATTCAAAGAATTGCTGGAGTGGAGTTCAAGTTAGCCGGATTTGATAACATTCCACTCAAAGGGACAAAGCCGGGTTGTACGGATATTGTTTTCCTCTACAAAGGAGTCAAAAGAATCTTCTGCACTCCAAACACATTAATACAGTTTATCCTTGTTTTTATTCCGACAATGTCCCTCCCTTTTCAATTCAGGATCTCTGTAAGCTGTTGTAGTTGCAAAAGCTTCGCCGAAATAAGCCCCCTTGGGACTTTGAAATCTAGAAGATACAACAGAAGGCGTGAGGTATTATTGCGGAAACTGGGAGTCATTGACATACCAAAAAATTTTTGCTAAAGGGTTTAATGGTCAGTTCAGTATCCGGATGATTTCGGCCCGCAATTCGTCGCCGGTTATATACGTATGAGATTTAAATCTTGTGAAATAGATCGCTAGACGTGGGGAGTTAATTCGGGGTATACATCTCAATCGGGATGGATATATATATTGTTTCATAACCCTTGCAAGTTCATCCTAAATCCCAACTCGAGATCGTTTTAGACTGATACAATGTTCCCTCTTTCAAAGCCAACGTTCCAGCTAGGATCGTAAGGGGCTGTAGAGATTGTAAATCGACGGAGAGTGCCGAGTGGATAAATGATGACAAAGCCTATCTAATTAAAACAAAAGGAAGGGAGTGGAGAAGGAGGTAGTTGATGAAACAGATGATGCATGCGAAATCATATCTAAATATCCAAGTACCCGACAACAGAATCCGGAACATCCGTGACGTGACGCACTCTAATTTATAACCGAACCGTTTCAGTCGGATGGGGATATGTTTTATTAGACGAACTCCTCGTTGCTATTTCGTAATAATTTAATCAGGGAATTGGGAAGCGTGGGGTCCTCCCTCCTTTACATCTCTGCAAACCCGTCTAAAGGATACAAACCGCAGAACCAAAGGACACGCTTCGGGATGAAGGAATGCCGAGATACTGGCCGCTTTATCTCCACATATGGGAAGGAGGGGACTTTTAAAAGATACAGGGTTACGCTTCCAGGGATTTGATTTTGCAAAAATTGGTTGCTATTTAGGGCTGTTTTCATTCAGCTATGTATAATTCATGCATACAAAACGAGTAACAACGTTTTGAATTGATTTTGTTGTCTACTTGATGCTCTTAATGAATTTAAAATTATTTTTTAGTGCCGAAAATCTCAGAATCAAGAACGAAATCTCTAAAATCGTTAAAGTTAAAGTTATATTTAAATATTTTAGTGACTTTAATTGGTATGTCGTGGTTAGTTTGTTTCTAGATTTGAAGATTCTTTTATTTTATACTAACTTGTCCGCTTTTATTCAAATAATTTGTTTTAGAACTTTAAGTATTCAGGTCTCAAACAGTCAAATTTGGGATATATATTCAGAAAAATTTAGGACAACAAGGTAGTCTGTCTTCATAACTTGAATAAATCGTTACAAACGACACGTAAAAAAGGGGTGAAACCAAAACGTTACACTTTTAAATATTTACACGAGTAACTATCCTTGCTGACACGTAGGAGTCATTTGGTATAGAAATTTTTGCGTTTTAATTTTTTTGGGTCAGGGGGTGTGACCGACTATTTCGAATTTCTATTTGGCTTAAAGCCAAGTAAATGTAGATTTCAAATCCGAAAACCGTTTTCAAAAAACTTCAACCGTTCGAAAGTTACAGCGTAAACGGACGGACGGACGGACGGACGGACAGACAGACAAGGTGATCACATTAAGGGGTTTCACCCCTTAATAACAAAACGATAACAACAAGGTGTTCTGGAATGACAACATATTCCCTGGCCCTTCTGAAGAGAAGTTCAGGATAATGATAACGATTTTACCTTCGTAGTAAATATCGATAGATAATCGCCTTTATCACAATCCCTTACCCGATTCTCGTTTGAACCCTACCCACGAATGCTAATACTACTACCGTTCTATTCTAATTAATCATCTTGATAATGCTGCCTATTCCTATCAAGGAGTTAGTATGTTACGTAAAATAGAGCCAAATGAAACTCGATTTCCATCGTTCCAACTGCTTACAAGCACGTGGCTTATGAACGGTCCCAGCTGGTGGAAGAAGAGTTTTAAAGTTCATTAAATTAACTCAAAGCATTGGACTTTGGCCTGGTGTTTTAGAAGTGGTTATTTAATAAAATAATTCGGAGTGTGTTGGTTGGCAGTGGCGGTGGTTGAGTTGGTGACATGATGGTGACTTTAGCTTTGGCATCTCGAGGAAATAAGAAGAGGATTTTAAATTCTAAAATTAATCAAACTGTGCTTTCTGGGCTTATGCATATGGGAATTAGTTCCACCTTCGGGCATTTCCGAGGTTATTTAGAGAGAATTTATTAACATGCAGCCGCTAATGCATTTTGCCACAATCTCATCTCATTCCCCTTCCAGCCTCATCATCTCGCTAGATTTCATTAAATAAACGGGGACGAAACAAAGGTGCACCCAACAGGGAAATGATTCTGCATCTAATCAAAAGGGATTGTTCGGATCTGTAAATATTGTGTAATATTATTCTAATCTCCGTAATTATCTTAATGTAATAATGCAATGCACAATGCTATCCGATTCAATAAAGCACCCTTCGTTATTCAGCAACTTCAGTGCTACTTTCAGACACAATCACATTCACATACCAGATACTTTCCTCTTTCCTCTAACTTAGTCCTCGTTGCAATTGAGTAAACAATTTTAGGAATTTGGGACGTAATATCCGGCATGTGCTGCTTACAGTGAAACCTCTTTAAACGGAATAAATATAAACTGATTATTTGCAGTTTAAAAGGCACATTTAGGAGCTCATTGCAGTTTTATATCGCTTCAGGTCTAAATATTTGAATTACATTGAAATGTAACACAATTCAAAAGCAATTCCAAAGATCTTTGACTTCTGCCTCAGTTGTTCACTTCATATGATTTTGTTCAGCTATTTAATTAATTTTGACCGAGTATGTAGTGCAGTCGTGTATTTTTTCCAGGATCCGATTAATCTATTATTGGGGATATTTCAGTCTGTAAAACACCTAGAAGTTGACTTCCACAGATTTGGTTTAAATAAACCACGAAAGGCAAGTATATAACTTTCTCCAGTTTTTAACAATTAAAGATAGCTCATAGGATACGTAAGATGATATTCGAAATACTGATCACTACGAATATCGACGACGATTGTAATGATGAAGAGATCATAGCCCTTAGGGCAGGTAGTCAAGGACAGGCCAAAGGTTTCAGGAAAGGAGGCTCTGCTCTAAATTTCGGAAATGGGATAGGATAGATAGTAGATAATCGGGTCGTTTGGTTGATGGTTATCGGCGGCGTAATGATTTCATATGCACACATATTATGAGCTCTTATGATGTGTAGCTAATGGGTGGGGCGTCCTGTTCCCATATCATCCGTGACAGTTGGATTAAACATCTCACTCACGGACCCAACTTACATCCATTCTCAAGCATATAAATATACAGACATTTATATCAATATAAAAATACGAGCAATCTCTCATCTCTCATTTAAACGAGGAAATAGTGAAGCAAGCCGTATAGGAATTAAATTGACGGTATTTTTTCTCCTCAACTCGCCCTTATGGCCAAATCCCAACTCCCACAAGAACCTAATAAGACACATCACACTCCTTCTACTTTCTTTCTCTAATACTTTCTCCAACTTGTTTTTTTTTAGGAAAAAGCGGATAAAGAAAAGAGAAAAAAATTGGCCAAGTTCCTTTCTCAAGTTTCTCGAGTTTGCCTTGTCTTGTCTCACATGAATCACAAGTTGAGGATGGGAGTTGGAAACCTGAGAATCTGTAGTGTTTTTTTTTGCTGTGGTCATAGGATTTCGCAGAAAAACGGCCAACGAGCCTGGTTCTAAACCGTCCGGATAGTAAACATTGGGGCCTGCTAATCCAGATCAACATTACAATTAGATTTTGGATTTGGTCAGACAAAATATACCGAAGAAAAAAATTAGAAATTTAAAATCACATCCTGCCAAATTAATTTTTGATTTAAGAATTTTTATAATACCGACACAGCTTCGATTAAACTTTCGACGAGCAGTTATGACCAACAAATTACTTTAATAGACTCTTTGGAGTGATCAATGCACTTCTTTTATGGCGAAACCGATAAGTTAAGGCTTCTGAAAAATAAAAATCAATAGGCAAGAAACACTAGATAGAAACTGGAAACTTTTGTATTAAACTACCTTGTCGGTTGGGAAGTAGTTTTGTGGGAACATTTCAGAAGTAATAGACTGTCCTCATGGATCTGGAATCCAGGATTCGTAACACTTAACCGTCCCCCTGCGTTCCAAAGCTTCTACGTAGTATGTGTCACTACTGGCCTTAAAACAGTTCATTTCGAAGCGGACAGATTAATGCTCAAATGGAGTAACCCATTTCAGCATGATTAAAAAAAATATACTATGCTTTTTCAATGAACTATTCCCTTTCTAAACGGCCACTTCCACGTTAATAAAATGTGTTAATTTTGACGCTCTAATTAAAATTAAGATAAGAAACAACGTTAAATTGACTTCAAGATCTAATTTCAAGTTTTAATTTTCTTATCTCTACTAGAGTTCGCCTACAATTGATTTTTCTAACAGGCTAAGGCTGAAAATAGACTGTAGTAGCTGCTCCATTTTATGAATCTGTGCTTCAAAATGCCTGTTTGTTAATATAGCCTGCAACCTATGAATTATACTTATATAGATATATTTTTCTGTATATAAATGTATTCTTTAAAGATATATATTTTCTGGAAAGGAGGCCTGGAAATGTGTCTATAGCCTAGAAGCCAAGCTTAAGGAAGTGTCCGTACTTTTAGTGGACTGCGAATGTCGTAAAGCGAGCCCTGGAGATCTGCAGAATCCATTTCATTTACTTCTCCTTTCTTCCTGTTATTATTATATATTGTTCTCCGTTCTTCCTCATTGACACATTTGTTTCCAACCCAGACTTACTCCCTTTACCTTGGCTACAAAGCCTCATAAGAAATACGTATCGAATTTTGGTTTCATACATTTAGGTTTGGTTATGAAGACCCTGTTTTGAATGTCAAATTTACTTTGTAATTATAAATAGATTGACGAATGGATGCGAGCTAATTGAAAATGTATTATTGATTTCAACTAACTTGTTCTCTTTCCTAGTATTTAGCATGATTTACAAAACGTAAAATTTTTGCTACTCAAATTAGTGACATCAATTTTAGGTAACAAATAGTTTGGGGCGCTAATAAGCCGCATGCATTTTGTTGTCCGGTGTTAATTTCCGTCGTGGCTGGACGGACAAACGAAACTCTCCACTGCCGAATTGGACACTCTGATATCTCAAGATTGCCAACTGTGAACTGTCCGGTCACCTATTTTACTATTATTTCAGGTTTTTCGAGTAGGTAAAGAAATGGTATTTTTAGACCTCAGTGACAATACTTTGATCCTGTTCTTTGAATAAGGGGTTCTTAAAAGTTGAAAGGACTTTAACTTCGAGAGACTGGCCTCTCTCCTTCCGGAGACAGAAGGCTTGGAAACTGGGAAAGCACAATTTCCAGGAGTTTGGACAACAGGAAGCTGGAAAGGGCTGGATGGAAGAGAATGTACGTAAGATAACAAGACAAAAGCTGCTACCTTCTCCGCCTTTACCTCATACCTTCTTCTAATTCCTTAACTAGATTCCATTGGAATCCTATTTACAAATACAGTGTCTAAGAATAAAACCCGGTGCACAGGGCAGTTACGAATCCCCTGAAACTACCAAAAAATCCAAGTAAAACAGTGTTTCAATCTTCAAACATTTCCAAACCACCCTGAACATGCCCGAACGCCACTTTCGCAGATGGAAAGAAACATCACAGAAACTGCTGATTTCCTGCTCTTCCAATTCCAAGGGAAAAGCAGAATTGCAATTTCCCGTTCACCTACTCTCGACAGCCGAATAGACTCCAATATTTCGATTTCCAAATTTGGCAAAAACAAATTCATACACACATGCCTTGCTATTTTTAGTGGAAAATCCTTGGAGGAAATCCTCTCGACAAAACACTTTGATAAAATCCAGAACAATTGGAATATTTTATTGGGACGGGATGAAATCCCAGGCCCGGCCTTCCAAAGTCCATTTGCCTCAAGATTTTGGAGAGTTTTCTAGGAAATCTATTTCCCAAGAACTTTATATATCCAAGCCATTACATCCGTTCCTTGAGCCGTTCCCATTCATACATACATGTATGTATAATCTATTCAGAGATCCAAGGCCGGTATATAGGGACGGAATCCAGCGGATTTGCATTCAAGATTCGTTCATAAAACATCATTGTCCTTTGACAGAGCGGGGATAGAGAAATGGCTCTGCAAACTTGACAATTGACTACAGTATTTCTGAAGAAAAACTTTCTCCACTCCGTTTTTGCTCTGCAGAAATAGTCGGGTTGGGTTGGTCTTGCATTCGGAATGTAAAGTTTGGAATGTCAGTGTTGGTGGGATGGTGTGGTCTCTTCAAAATTTTGAAGCAAGTACTTAGAATAATGACTTGAAGCTCGGGGTTCATATTAAAGACCTCTCTCCGGTCCATTACTTCCCTGATTTCCGCAGACATTCCCATTCAAGTCCTGAGCTCATGGACGGCGACTGTCAGAATACCAACTACAACTGTCACATACCAAATCCAATTCCCAACGTCACTACCACCGACTTCTCCGATTCTCTGTGCAACCACACCGACTAACCAGTTCTGGCTCGAGGGGATGAAGTATTTAGTAAGGTTTGTGCATAACAAGCCAATCAGAAGAATCAGGTTGAATGAGACTCTGCAAATTGAGGCCGATGATGATTGACTCCAAACTCCAAACAACCTGAAACTCTGAATCCGTCTCTTCAGACGTTGAAAGTCAGAGGAGCCATTGAAATCTAGCTGAATATTTGCACTTGTGAAAGGGTTCGTTGGAGATTTCAGGAGAATCATTTCTTACGGTTGGATGGACCCGTTCTTCGTTTACCTTTTTAATTTGCATTCTACACCCTTTTTAATCCGATTTAAATATGCTATAAATTTCACGATTTCGACGCCCATCCTGAGTTTTAACATATTCATACATTAGTCAGTCTGTCAGTTTTCGAAATCGAAATTGCCATTTATTGGCCTTTAATTCATTTTTCTACCAATGGAGTCTAAATTGTTATTGGGACCGTGCACGGTTTCAAGTGTCTTAATGTTTAGAGCGAGTTATGTCTTATAAAATCAAGCCATTCGTCCGTTCATCTGTCCGTGACAAGTTAGGTCCAAAACTTCTTGACCGATTGACTTGAAATTTCACGCGTCAGTGAGTATTTTGTCAATACAAAGACTAACAATAAGTTTTAAAATGGGACAAATATGTGGATCGGTTGACCCGTGGGGGCTATCCAAAGGTGCTGCTAAGGGAATAGATCTAAAATGCATACAAATTGATACATGCATTTTAAGAAAAATAGGATATCCTGATTTGGGCAATATATGCTTCTTGTAAGCAAGTTTTATAACAGGCATTGTGTTGCTATTAAATATTGATAAAAGTATCGAGACTAATAGTTTCTGATTTGCTGTATAATTTCAGCAAGTATTTCCATTCATTTATTCTTCTTTTTAGTCTAGAATGTTTTCATTCAAACCCTACCTGCCCAACAGGACTGTAGCTATAATCCTATAATCGCTTACAAAATACCTCATTGAACAGAAAACATTTCAAATCTCTTGAATATCATTAAACCAAGTTTTATATCCTACTTAGCTTTACTTGCATTGCAAGCTGATAAGAATCTTACTTCGACCTACAACAACAACAGAACATCTCCAAGCCATAAGGCGCAGGCCAACACAACTTCGAATTTGGCATGTCAAATTAGATCAGGGGAACAAGAATTGTTGACTTATAAGGAGAAAATAAATGCAAACCTTTTTCCGAAGGTTATCTGCCACAAAAAAAAACATTCCATTCGATATACCTTAGAAGCCCAATTACCTTACTATATGACATTAGATATCCAAAGCTAAGGAGTAAACATATTTGAGATATGGAAAGAGCAGAAGATGGATATGTTGATGTTGGACTTGTCCTCCCATGACACATCAGCTTTGACAAAGACTTTCCATCACTCCAAAGAATTACGATTTTGGACAAATAAGGAGATGGAAATTATAGTCAAGATACTATTATATAAATGCTGTAGTTTGTAATCGAATGCCGTGTTGATTGACTATACATTATTAGGCCATATAGTTAAAAGAGCCTGAACTCAAAGGGGTTCAAGTTCTCCTGTTAAACTCGCACAGTTTCAAGTACGTGACAGTACCTCCAATTACAAACATTACAATCAGAATCCATAGAAAATCAAAGGAGGCAAATGAGATGACAAGACAAACGGAACGCCGTCAGGTTGCCAATTCAGAGAGTCAGAATAGGAAATCCCTTTATAAGCCATGTGACAGGGCTAACTAACTAGAATTAAATATTAGTATTGAGATAATGAGTTGATATTCCACTGCCTGGCTGAACAGATATGGGAAACGATTTGTACATAAAAGGAAATGAAGCTTTTGAATCGTTGAAATTAGGCGGAGATCTATAGGGAAATGGTAGTAGGTTCTTGTGCGAAGTTGGGAATTATTATTACTATTGCTATAATATAATATTATTAAGTGTTGAAAACACTTTATGCGAATGACCAGTCCGTCTGTCCGTCCGTCCGTCTGTCCGTCCGTCTGTCCGTCCGTCTGTCCGTCCGTCCGTCTGTCCGTCTGTCCGAGCGATAACTGGAGAACGGCTGGACCTACGGTCACCAAATTTTGTACACATGTTCCTTGGCTCAAGAGTGAGGCTAAGTTCGAACTTGGGTCAAATCGGTCACACCCCCTGCCCCCCATCAATTTAACCCCAAAACAAACCATTAAATCAAACAGAATAGTGATATGTAGGAGTCCAACGCCAGGATAGAGCTCTTACTCAGATTACTTTATACAGATACAGATTATTACTCAGACACCAGGGTGCAGTACCCGGATTTTCGGGGAAATTGAGATATGGGGTTTAAACGATTTCCATGAGTAATAGAACATCTTTGACGAATACGGGACCACTGACACCAGGGTGCAGTACCCGGATTTTCGGGGAAATTGAGATATGGGGTTTAAACGATTTCCATGAGTAATAGAACATCTTTGACGAATACGGGACCACTCCCACTGACACCAGGGTGCAGTACCCGGATTTTCGGGGAAATTGAGATATGGGGTTTAAACGATTTCCATGAGTAATAGAACATCTTTGACGAATACGGGACCACTCCCACTGACACCAGGGTGCAGTACCCGGATTTTCGGGGAAATTGAGATATGGGGTTTAAACGATTCCCATGAGTAATAGAACATCTTTGACGAATACGGGACAACTCCCACTGACACCAGGGTGCAGTACCCGGATTTTCGGGGAAATTGAGATATGGGGTTTAAACGATTCCCATGAGTAATAGAACATCTTCGACTAATACGGGACCACTCCCACTGACACCAGGGTGCAGTACCCGGGTTTTCGGGGAAATTGAGATATGGGGTTTAAACGATTCCCATGAGTAATAGAACATCTTTGACGAATACGGGACAACTCCCACTGACACCAGGGTGCAGTACCCGGATTTTCGGGGAAATTGAGATATGGGGTTTAAACGATTCCCATGAGTAATAGAACATCTTTGACGAATACGGGACCACTCCCACTGACACCAGGGTGCAGTACCCGGATTTTCGGGGAAATTGAGATATGGGGTTTAAACGATTTCCATGAGTAATAGAACATCTTTGACGTATACGGGACCACTCCCACTGACACCAGGGTGCAGTACCCGGATTTTCGGGGAAATTGAGATATGGGGTTTAAACGATTCCCATGAGTAATAGAACATCTTTGACGAATACGGGACCACTCCCACTGACACCAGGGTGCAGTACCCGGATTTTCGGGGAAATTGAGATATGTGGTTTAAACGATTCCCATGAGTAATAGAACATCTTTGATAAATACGGGACCACTCCTACTGACACCAGGGCGCGAAACCCGGGCTTTTTGGGGAAATTGAGATTTAGTTTGTTTATCGTTATATTTTCAACACTTGGTTACACCCGTTACATCGGTTTATTATTATTTAATCTCGAATCTTGAGTCAGATTGTGACCAACATGGTCTGATAAATAAATCGTCCCAACTATAAAGCTGTACTTTGCAACATTGAATGCTGGGTTTCAGTCAGTACTTAAGGATTTTGGCGATTCCAGTTTGGGCTTGGATTTTTGGAAGTAGATGAAATGACAAAACAAAAGTTTACTAGATTTGACTATCTGTTTAGAAATCTCAATTAAGATTATAATCAGTTGACAATCTTCTTCAACTTGCTTGTTTAATATCTAATTGTAAGATATATATGGTTGTAATGCATAGTGCAGTTTCATTTGCAAATACCAGGACCTAAACGGGCTTGCAAGCTTAGAAGCCAAAATCGCTTAAAATACATATGAATCAATAACACCCATATCTGTACTTCAATGCATAAGTCTTTCAGTGACTCTGATTTGATTTCAATACGAATTGATGGGTTTTTCATTTGTCTCGGAATAAGATTTAGATTAACAAAAGGCAGATTGGGGCCCTTTAAAGAGCGGATTTTCAACGCTTTGTAAATGGAGTTTTAATAGCAAATATATCAATATCAATTCTAGTTCGTGTAGACTTTGTAAGTGAATGGGGTCATTGTTCGGCGAAAATAGCATGATGGAGGTTGGGTTATCAGATCCAGCGTCGTGATTCTGTGCAAGTGGGAACTTCAATCTGCATGCATTACGAACAGATTAGACCCGTCTCTTTCATTCTATAATAGACGCGTAGACCGTTCCATTTTGAATTCTCGTTTAAATCCAGTCAAAGAAACATTGTTCCTTGACTTGTGGGGTAATGTGATAGTAATGCAGTACTGAACTGCGATTTGTCACCTAACACTGGCAATGTGTCAGCGATAAATTATTATCACTCCATACAGTTACTAAAAGTCAGTCCCGTTGAGCAAGGCGATTGGAATTCAAGTAAACGGATTGAACTTTTGCTTGATGACCGCGATACTAGTAGCTGATCGGAATTTAATTTCGAACAAACAAGCAGACTTTTCACATTCACATCAATTACTTTTCATTGATCACCGAAGTCTAGAAACAGCCCAATTAAATTCTTGTGAGGGACTTTGCCAATTTTTACTCTAATGATCCCAATTAGTTTTAAAGGGTGACAGATCTTCTGCAAACTTGTTTCGCTGCCTTCTCCAGAAGTTTGGCGGAATTGTTGGCATTTTTATAAGTTTCATTCTTTCCTTTCGACTATCTGGTTTCTATTTTACTATGTACTCACAATCAGTCTCTCCTCGTAATTCACAAGTTACAATATCATACAATATATATTTTTATATTTATACCGTTTGAAAAAGTTTTATTTATACTTTAATGATAAAAGACATAGCTGTCCAATCGTGAAAGTCGCTCAACTGTTTTCGAATTTCCAGGAAATACATTCGGATGAATAGTCTGGATTTCCGGATTCCACGTCTCCCAACTCCGAAAAGCATAAACAACAAGCTTGGAACTTTTGATGCAAAGATAACTTCGGACAAAAGGAGACAATCGGACAATGTACTCAATCGCTTTGTTTAATTTCATATACTCTCCTACATAACAGTCGTTTCGTTATGTTTCGACAAATTAAAAAAATCAAGGAACGAGCTCTTTGAGTCTTGCTTCGAATTATTTAAGTGTTCATGCCATGTCTGTTTTTTACTTTCCCTTTCGCTAAGCCATTTGATTTTTTCAATATATTTTCCACAGATATTCATCTACTTTATATAGCCGTTTTGGTTAGTGAAATACTGAGGCTAGCCTTCGTGGGACTTACATAAATAACTACAACCACTGGTTCTTTTTAATTGTTTCTTCAATAGGGATTTTCATTTGAAGTGTCTGTCTAAAAATTATTTTATTTATTTAACTCAACACTGTTACTTTCTTAAAGCTCCTCTAGTCTAAATATTGCTAAAGACATTAAAGACCAATTCCTTAACACTCCCTTGTTAAGTCAAAATTTACAATTTGTTAAAGAATTTCGACCATTTATTTCCCTTCAGTCACTTTTGCTCAAGCCAAAAGCTCGGTCTCTGGATCCCTGTCAAGAAATCCGATTTATCAAAATACATCCTTTTTATATTAAAAAGGGAACATACTTCAACATACTCTCCTCCTGTCTTCGTTGAGCGTTGACGGGGAAGAATTTTATTTGTTTGTGTCGCTTTGTATTTGTACATTGGGACTTGGACTATATCCGGAATAATAGTAGCTGGATCTGTATACTATATAATACCCATGTATTTTATTGAAAGGACTATGTTAGCATTAGATATATCGGCTGGGGAGAAAAAGTCCAAGTTTTATAGGTTTTCCAAAGGAGGAGTATATAGGGAAACAGTTGGGAGACTTTGAAACCGAAACGAGATGGAAGATGAAAGGAGCCAATTTATCAGTGGAAGAAAGTCTGAAAGAGTCTCATCGTTTCTCCTTCATGAAATCTGAACGCTTCTGCAGCTTATCAGTCCTAATGCATGGACCATACTCCCTTTATAATCCATGTTACAGTTCACGTCAAAAGCAGAGAAATCAGTGGACAATGTCAAGGTCTCAAACCGGCTGATTTACATGAACATTCAGTACTCAATTCCGGACTAAAATATGTAAATTATAACAAAAGCAAGTTCAGGAGGTTAATCGGTTGGTAAGCGGCTAATTACGCCCCATCATTTGCGCCCCGTTATTTGCACCCCAGCATTTGCATGAGTACTGTTGAGACAGCCTGATTCTAAGAGTTTATTCAGCCTCACGTTCATAAAATGGAACATTTATTTTATCATGTTTAGTTTGGTAACGTTTTTTTTCTTTTTTTAAATCACTAGTATTGACAGCTAAGCTTTAAATTGCAGGAACCGCCATAAAACATCAAATAGATGTCTGTTTTAGGAAAATATGCTCTTAATATGAGAGTAAACAACAGCATTCAAAGGGGAGAAAATTGTGCGTTGTACGTTTTTATAAAAATACAGACTTCCCGGTTTCAATATACCGTAACATGTGCCGTGCGAAAAATGTAGATTCCAGACTCGAGATGTAGAATGGGATATGGAGATGAAGGGTTGGTTGTATAGGGCATTTAGTTACTCTCTCTTACAATATAATAGGATAATATGTAAAATGTATATAATAATAAGTCGCTGCAAACGCACATCAAGAAAGAGCGAAACGATGCGAAACAACACTTTTAAAGACATTTCATGTCGTTGTTCGAAACTTGGATGTCGTTTTATAAAAGAATTCAGGCTTTTCCCATAACCAAAAGCTAAAATCGTTTGAATAGCCCCTGAATGTACTTTTCCCATAAAGTATCATAGATGTAGACCGTTATTGTACATAATTGTGACCTTTGACCGTTTAAATACTGACATTTGACCATTCACTCCTTGACCTTTGACCTACACGGTCCTCAAAGTTATTACCGCTGGAAGGTCTTAAACCTGCGTTAAGTTAAGTTAAGTTAAGAGTGCGAAAATACAGATGGACGGACAGACAGCCCGAATGAACCCATTAAAGAGTTTCGGTATTTAATATGGAATCTGTACACTCCAACTCCAAAGACTTCTACTTTTTAAGATCCGAAAAACTTGATCTTTTATCCCTGGAAATTTGTTAAGGAGAAAAGTTGGGAAGAAAGAGACAGAAGATCCATTCTCAACCCGAGGAGGTGTGGCCTTGTTTTATTCGAATTGAGAAACAGCAGGCCCGGGCCACTGTTTTCACTATAGCATCCCCGTATTATTAATAGTCATGTTCTGTTCTGTGTAGGGATATATCCGAACCTAAACTTTGCTCAGGAGTGTTCATACTCGGTTTTTAGTCGACTTTCTTTTAGAAAATACGGATTTTCGAATCGAATATCTCGATCCTTCGACCGGGAAATTGTATTGAAATTATTGCATTTTTCTGTATTTTTCTTGCTAATAGTCTATAGTTATAGTTATAACAATCTTAAACAGTTCCAATCCAGACATAATTCAAGGTTCAAAGCCATGTACTTTCTCTATTTTGTTTCCCAGACAGGAATGGTAATGAGCTTCATGTCATGAAATCGCAAAATCTGGAAGTAAAAAAATGGTCTCCAAAATTGCCAAAATCTTGCAAACATACAACATACACATCGAAAAACATTCCCCTGAACGTTTTCTACAACTTTCATAATTTTTAATGTTTTCCATTTTCTGAGAAAAACCCCAGAGATTCATTAATTTGAGATTCAAAATAGAAAAGAGACGGATATCTTATATTCCAGATATTTAGATCTCAGAACATTTCACGAACGATTTCACGAACATCCAATATCCTGCTCCCAATGTATCAGCTACGTTTCCGAATGCTGTAAACGTAGAGAGTGAACATTTAGAAGTGAACTGGTCCGGTCTAAATTACGAAATGCATTGGAACATTGGAAGCAGAACATTTTCGAGACGGAAGCCAAGTTTCAATTTATATTTACTCGAGACTATCGAGATCCGAGATATCGGACAGATCGAAGTGAGTACACAACAAAAGAGAGAGCAATTTGTAATCTAAACTAACGCACTCGTGCAGTTGACAAAGATGAAAAGCGGAGACTTTCCCCGTCATGTACACTCCTACTCCTTGGAAATAATAATATATGTGGGGAATTGTTTAGATGTAATAATAATAACAAATCGTGGAGACAAGGTCGGCTTCCGCTCCGCTCTTCAAACAAGGGGAATGGAATGTTGGAATAATAGGTAAAGTCCCCCAGGGCACGGGAACTGAGACAAAGTTGCAGTAGATTGCGGAGAAAACCTATCCCAAGGGAATCAGTAACAAACAGAGAGCCTTCTTTTGTACTTGATTTGGCATTGCCTTACATTAAGAAACGATATATCACTTTCACTTCCTACCTTTACTACATTACCACACGATATAATAATATGTACTCTTTCTCTTTTACAAACAAATAGAGCCAAAAGCGGTGGAAAAAACATGATTCGAATTTCGGATCGTACATAAAATATTACGATGACAAGGAAACTACAGAGGGATATCAATTCCGAACAGAGCTGGGGTTTAAAATACAGCTGGATTTGGCAATTTTGGCATTGACTACATAAAAAACCTCTACAAATCATTCCAAGGGATTGAACATTTGATCCGGCAGCTCCAAAAAATTTCCCGAAATGAGATTTGTTCAAATATTTATATTTCAAAAACATCAATTTAAAGACGATAAGAAATACATTGTTTTGATACATGTAGGGTGCATCACACCCTGCAATTATGTGCGCACTATCAGCAAAAGTCGTAACGAACATTCGGCGCTTTGAAATTAAAAAAATGTCAAAAATAATATCCGATGTATATGTATTTCGCTTCCACGGGTCTCAAGATTTTTCCAGCTTCTTCCCCGTATCCCTTTCATTAACATTGGGGGTGGGAATAAATTTAAAAAATCTTCGAGATTTGGTGTTTCATACTATCTGAACGGCCCAATTCCAGCGACCATGTAATAATGAAGCAGAATGGTAGTGGCGTTGAATTAATATGGGTTAGATCGAACGGGGTAATGTCCCTTGAATCCCCATCATGAACACAGTTAAAAGATCTCTATCTCTGCCTTCGACTATAAAGTCTCTCTGTCTCGAACTCTTTTCCTTCTCTATCGAAGATAAATGTAAGTCTAAGAGCCTAATAACCATTTGGCTACCCGAGTGCCTTACAACAAAAAAATCCTCCGTGGGAAAGATGAGGAAAGTGGGAGAAAGTTGGTGAACCACTTTGGGAGGTTTTGTAGTTGCATAATTTGAAGCACGGGTTCAACTCCTCGTTCCGTCCCCATAAGTACCTACTCCTCCTATTTGTACTTCTTGTTTAAAGTTTTTTCCAAGGGTTATGTACTCAATTGAGTTCTATCAATCCTATGCATTTTAAATAGTTCCGATTATTCTGTAGACTTGTAAGTTCGGAGTTTAGGAATTCCAAACGAGGCTAGGGAAATAAATATTGATCCAAGAGTTGAAGTTTGAGATATTTTGTAGTCGGGTCTATATGTCGATAGGAATATAGGAGAGTTCCTATCTCGTTTGAGTCATGTCACTTTCCGGCCCCGTTAACGTTAACATGTACTTGATCTGAATTGACAAATCGGATTGGAGGATGAGAACCGATGATAAGGAATAAATCCGGATGTTTCTTGTATCTTGTCAGGTCTTGCCGTATAATCTCCTTAGGAATTTCCATACATTGACACGTGGCAGTTGGGAATGGGATTGCTTTGGAGATAATAAGGCAGGGACATGTGGTGAAAATCCTCTGCTGGAGATTTCAAGTCAATAATATAAGGACAACCACGTTCTAAATCAGAAGTTTGTAGTTTATGTTTGTAATCACAGATTTAATAGATTCTACTCTAGTCCTCATTTCCGGTTCGAAACAACTCTAATAAATACTTTAAGTCATTCCAGTTCCAGTTGGAATATGTAGAGTAACTCATACAAGGCTTATATCATAGCATATAGTTACCTGGAATCGCTACTTCATCTGTGTTCGGACTTTTTAAAACAAAAATTCCCGCCCGATTAGTTGTGAAGAGCGATCTTAATTTTTAAATTTATTTGGATATACCTTGGATTTGGTTTTTGCGTTTTAGTTACACAGAAACGCAAACAGATTTATTATAAGTATTTCTTTTATTTTTTATTTTATTTGATTATTCCAGTCTTTTAAGGGAAAAAAATTGATTTTCAATGGTTTGAAATTGCGTGAAATTTTGATTCTATTTTTTTCGTGAAACTTCTTCGGTCATCCCATTATTCCAAGCTTCGCAATCGATCCGACGAGAAATTCCGTACCTACGATACAGGTTTCTGATAGCGATATTCTCGGAACCGTGAACTAAGCGTAAGCCTTATATTTTAATATTAAACCCTTTATTCATCCGAAATAAAAAAGTTTGAAATAAAAATCCTAAGAAGTTTATATATTTTAGGATCAAGCTCCCGAATTTATGGGCATCCTGAAGTTAGCAGACAGCCGACACTGTCGGCCGACACCTGTCGGCTGTCGGCCGACACCCTGAAGTTAGCAGACAAGCTTATTTTTGAGACCTGTCGGCCGACAGGTTGTCGGCTGTCGGCCGACACCCTGAAGTTAGCCGACAACCCATATTTTGTCGGCCGACACCTGTCTGCTGTCGGCCGACAACCTGAAGTTAGCAGACAGGTCTATAATTAGCTAATTAATGGTTAATTAATGCAGATACGTCATCCCACCAAGATATTGGACTATTAGGACGGCAGTTATGGACACATAATATCTCTAGAGTACTTAATTAAATTATTTAAGAATTTAAATGATATTTGTTTGTTTGTTTATTGACATCAAGTTACCTAACTGAATGGGTCATTGCACTTGATTATTTGTATAATAAGATTAAGGTTAAGGTTATTACGTGTAGAATTGATATAATAATGAATTAATAGCAATGTTATAATAATATAAATGAGCCACAACTTGGTGATTCATAGTGAACACATATTTTGATAACCAAAGTATCTTATTAATCCGATATTAACTATTAGTAATAAGTTATAGATCAACAACAATATAAAGACAAAGAAATCACGGTTTGATAACCAAGCAAAGGATTCAAAACCCCTATATAGCTCAATTTATAAATCATAACGTAGAAAAACGTTCTAATTAACTAGTTGTTAAATATTTCGAGCTCTAATTTACCTGTTTAAAATCTACAGAAATAATTAATGTGGGTTTTTGGATCTAGATTAGCCCAATATCTAACTGTTAGTATCAAGTACGCATCGTGGGCTTATCTGTTCATAGCGTGGTTCATTCCTACTGGCCTTATCACAAAATCATGCTTCGATCTGATGAATAATGAGACTGAAATCTTCTGCGAACCAGTTTATATGCCGATTGCAATGAATTTGTACACAACACCACTTCTTAAGGAACTAACAGAACGCAGATTGATTAATCAAAAAGACTCTACTTTACTATAAAAAAAACTTAACTTGTCAACTAACTTTCCTTACGTCTTTCTAGCTGGCAGCATTTTTTGTTCAGCTTGTCTATGTCCTTTAACATCACGGCCTCTTTAAAATTTACCTCGCCTCGATAACGATATTGACGCGTTTGTACATTTAAGGTATGTAGCCCTCTAAGCATCGTGCGTAGTATGAACTGACAGTACTCTTGAAAGTGATAGAAAAAAATGTCACGAAGGCTCATCGGAAGACTGACGTCCATGTACAGCATTCTTCTCAGCCGTTTTCTTGATGAATTGGGAATTAATATGTCCCATGCCATGATGCTTGTTGTACACAAGCCATAGCTCTGCTGATGATCGGACGGAACTTCATTATCTGAAGCCCGTCTTTTCTTTCGGCTTGAATATCAGCCACCCCGTTCAGGTAGTACACAATGTCCCCTTTCTGTCCTTTCCTAACTTCAAATCCTTTGTCAAGAAGGACATTTTCGGAGAAAAGATATACTCCGCCAGGAACATATTCCACGTCGTGAATCTTGATTTCACTCCACTGTCCCTGAATAAAAGCTTTCACTTTTACTTTCCCAGTCCCTTCTACCATCATGTGGAAGTTGTCAGCAATTCCCACTGGTTTGAGGTTTGAATACTTTTTGTATTCATAAAACCACTCAAACCATCGGCAATAGTGCCTATTTGCACCTGAGTCGTTAATCCACTCGTCATTACATGACACAACTCCGTAGGCTTTTTCAGCTATATCCGGCTTCTGTCGGTTTTTGTTTTTGTCTTTTCCCTTGTCAGGACACTCTTAACGATAGTGTCCCTTCTGGTTACAAGAATAACATTTAATGTTTTTCTTCCTTTCTGCAAATTCTTCCTTCGACAACTTGGGTTTACCCAGTTTTGCCGCGTATGCTTTCTGAGATTCCACTTCTTTAGTTTTGACGATTTTTCTGTCTCAACCTCGTCTGCTTCCCAGGTTTTGAGCCTGGATAGAAGAAGTCCTGTGGTCTGCTTAACAATGTCCACGGATCTCCAGGCTTCTCTAAACTGCCGAAACCTGTCGTCCATCAGGCTGGAGATGACTCGTGCCACGTCAATCTCGTCGTCGACAGTTGCTCCCATTTACCGTAGTTCAACTCCGGAATTTTGAATTTCGACCATGATTTTCACTGGACCCTTTGCGGGAGTGACCATGGTACTGTACTACTTCTGCCAGAGAGCCTGTTTTGACTTTCTGGAGATACTATGATACATGATGTTCAGTTTTGCCTATATGTCTTTTGCGTGAAGACATCCTGAAGTAGCCTCCACTTCTTCATCTGCCATACAGAGATACATAGCCGTTAAGGCTTCATTATCTCCCTGATCCCATTGTTTATGAGTGGGATCACCTACTGCTGGTATTGCTGTCGTTCCATCCACGATCTCCATGATGTTATGCGAGCGGAACAGGCTCGTCATTTGGACCTCCCATACCCGAAAGTTGTCCCCCGTCAATTTGGTGATTGGCCCCGTGTCAAACTTCCTGCTGGAAACTACTGTTGTAGTTGTCGTCGTCCCAGTTGTACTTCCAGTGGTCGTCATCTCGATATCGAAAAAATTTCGATTTTACGAACTGAATTTACTTCAGGATCAGTAAAAGCTTCTTATAGCTATCGTGCTGATAACGTGTTAAAATCAAGTGTCTACGACAAGATTTTATCTGCAACTGATAATGTTTATTGAAACATCTTCGGTATTTAAGGTCGAAATAATAATACAAGATATAAAATAGCATAATAAAGAACCGAGGGTTATTGTAAAAGTGTGTCATAACATTAAACCATAAACCGAGGGTCATTCCTGTTCTAATTTTTACAAGACCTAATAAACAGCATTGTCAGTACACTCGTTTTACATCCGTCAATACATTCCGCCAAGACATGGTCTTAAACATTTATAGGTTATATTCATTTTCACACACACACAAACACATAATCATTTCGTAAAACACCAATGCAGGAAAAAATTTTCACAAGTTTTTCTTTTAAAAGCTTCTTGACATCTTGGTCCACATGTTCCCAGGAAGTTTCCTGATTTCGTAACGAATATCTCCTGAACCCATTTACAGATCGGTCCTTAGGTTTGTCCTAAAAAGTTCCTGGAGCGTGTTTGATAAGTTTGATCAACTTCAGCATAAAATCAGCATCCGTGATGGTTATATGTCCTGGTTTAACTCTTCTTATGCCTTTGAGAGCTCTAATATTGACTTTTTCGACATGGAAATCGTATTGGCTCTTTTGTATGGCCTCCACTAAGGTAATGTATAATGGAACGTTTTCGCTAACAGGCTAAAGCTCAGATTCGTGTCGTAACTCATCAGATGCAAGAACGAATGGTTGTAACTCTGAATTAGTTAGGTAACCTAACCAAAACAAAGAGTTTTTTACCTCCCAAAAATCACCACAGTCACACCCTCACAAACACTACAAATCCGGCGATTTTTCGACCCCGACCAAAAACAACTGCAAACTGCGGGTAAGGGCTCCCACGTATAAGTCCAAAAACATTAAAAAAAACAGTTAAAACTTCAAATTGTATTCCGAGTCAAAGAATAAAAAAATATATTCCTTTCACTTCGGAGTTCCCGCCCCTCTAAATTAAACTATAAATTAATTAGGACTGGATTTGAATTCGCTCATTGAAAGTGTGTAACAGAAAAGATATCTTTTTCCATTCAATTGAAAGTGGAACGTAAATGACTTAATGAAGTGAAAGATATACCGGCAGTTGGCCACTTTTGTGACCTATTAAAGAGGCAAGGCAAGGCAGGTACTGACAGAGTTTATTGATATTTTGTGTTGGATTTAGATCCTTCCATAGGGTCAAAATAGTATAAGCCTTCGCCTTTAAAACCCCACGAATAATTATGTGATTTCGACAGAAATTTCAAAACAGCTTCGTAGTCAAATTGTCAATGAATGGGACACTGAGGCACTTAATAGGCTGAATAAGAATGCGTCATTTAAATGCGGGATAAACAGATTTCCTGAATATATCGTTGCATTTTATGATAAGGATATCAGCGAGATCGAAACGGAGTTTTTATTATTATGAGTGCTGTCAGTTGATTTTTGATGACATCCCTTATGAGAGGCATGATGACGATCAGACTCGTGTTCTAACAGGTGTAGAAGTGGAAAAAGAATATTTCACTGCCAAGGTCTTGTTTAGATTGAAAGAAATGCCGGATCATTATTATTGCCAGATGGATGGGTGGATGTTTGCTGAAGGGATGGTGGCGTTGCTACAAAATATTGACAGGGCCGTAATTTACATGTATATATGTGCGTAAATATATTTTGTAACAAGTAAAGGTATTTCATAAATTAGCCAAAAATATAACCAACCTGGGATAGAACCCAAGTCTCTCTAATTCTAATTTCAAGCACTTGCCCACTGGCCTAGAAGGTTAATTAATTGATTGGTATCGATAATTCCCGTCTTGTGTTATAGAGAGTTTGTTTATCTCGATCTTCGGAGTAAACCAGAGCCTATACGGGAAATATGAATGCTTCGGATAGGGAAATCTTATCGCAACCTGATGGATTCCTGTATTCAATCAGAGAAATATCAGATCAGGTTACAATTTATGTATACACATTTTAAAATTTTAAAATTTAAATATTTATTTTTACCTGGTTGCAATTAGCGACTTAGAATATTGGCCTGGAACCGTGACTGAATTTCATTCTCTAGCTCCGTTTTTTGACAGGGTTTGTATTGTCTAGAGTATGAACATAAATCGAGCCGAATTATTTTTTATGATCGCTTTTACTTTTCCTATCTCCCGAATTTTAATTACAAAAAAAAAACACAACTAACCTTTGAATTATCTAATTGAATGCATTCTGATAAATTAGACATCTTCTAATTGATGTAACACTGAGCTGAATGGAAATATTCGGGATTTCTTCTCTGTTAATGTGAACTCCTTCCCCGTCAAAAGAAATAGCGAACTTACAGGTGTTCAGTGTTATGCAGTCATGACAGAGCAGGTCAGCGCAGGGAGTTTTGGAGACGCTTGCCCTAAATAGGGATATGACTGTAAAAATGATTGCAACTTTTTGATGCTGGTGGTTGCTGTTGGACAAAATATGGCGGTCAAGGTAGGTGGCATGTAAAATAACACTGAGCTGAATGGAAATATTCGGGATTTCTTCTCTGTTAATGTGAACTCCTTCCCCGTCAAAAGAAATAGCGAACCTACAGGTGTTCAGTGTTATGCAGTCATGACAGAGCAGGTCAGCGCAGGGAGTTTTGGAGACGCTTGCCCTAAATAGGGATATGACTGTAAAAATGATTGCAACTTTTTGATGCTGGTGGTTGCTGTTGGACTAAATATGGCGGTCAAGGTAGGTGGCATGTAAAATGGCATACAATGCTTTGTTACCTCCTACTTATATTTAATCCAAGGGCTCTGGATCGGGCCCCAGAAGATGACCCGGTCGTTTATTTTTATTGGCTTATTGAATCCCTCAATCCTTAACATTCCAAGTTCCAAAAAGTCCTAATGAAGTAAATTGAAAAGTATGGAAAAGAGACAGCGGCGTCAGCCACGAGGAGACAGTTTTTAAGGTAGGTAGTCAAAACTATGGTTTATTGAGGAATTACTCTATTGAGCTCCGAGGAATGACTGCTCGAATACCTTGTCAGCATGAACTATACACTAATTACAGATGTGGATTCATCTGAACCCAAGACATATCCTAATACTAATATTATATACACCTGGGATGAGACATGACAATCTGATCTGTGCTGTCAATGTGACAATAGAACGCAGAATTATTAATCGAAAGAGTCGGAGCGATAATAATGACTTGTTAATATTTAATTAATTAAATATTTGTACCTTGTGAATATTGAATATATAAATTGTCGGATCCCAGTCCGTTCTCCTCAAGAGGGAGATCAATACTAAAATGCACCATGGTTAAAAAATTTCTAAGAATAAGGATATCGATCAAGTAGACCAATTTGTACATAAAACATAACGCTTGATAATATTGAGCCGTCCTCCGCATTTTCTTTCACACAATTTTCAAGTTTTGCTTTGCTGCTGTTCCTCATATCACTGGCATGTAATTGACTAGCGACACTAAACATGAGTTGATATTAATCTTAATGTAATTTTCCGGCAACATAAGACGTCTAAACAGATACAGAGATCTTGCTTGAAGGTGTTAGCTTCTTGAAATCTTGTTTTTGTTGTATTTGTTTATCTACCAATCAGTTTTGAGTCCATTGTTAAGCCTAATGTTTTAATAGTTTCAATATTCGTGAGTTTAATTCCATTTATTTCAAATGGCTAAAATATTGCCTACTTTTACAATATTATTGGCATTTCCAAGAACCAGAAACTGATTTTTAGCTACATTAATTCTTATGCTATTTGTTTCATCCACATCCGGTCTAAAATTTCTTGTTTTAATTTGCAGCGTTCTGTCGATGTTTATATTACCCGTGATACATGGTTGAGTGTCATCTGCGAACAAGATGGTTAAGCGGTGTCGGACTACAAGAAGTGAATCGATAATATATAAGGTAAATACGAGAGGTTCCATAATGCTGCCCTGAGAACAGCACTGATGGTAAAGCGAACCTGTGACTAATTTCCGTCCGCATCTTTAACAAATTGTCATCTGTAGTCTAAATAAGATTTAAACCAATTGGAGTCAATACCGTACCAGTCAAGTTTCGTTAGCAAAAATTCTCTTACGGCGTATCAAATGCTTTAGCTATATCTAGCTTGTTGTTGATCTAGAACTTATTACTTATAGTTAATAACATTTAAATTCTTAAATAATTTAATTAAGTACTCTAGAGCTATTATGTGTCCATAACTGCCGTCCTAATAGCCCAATATCTTGGTGGGATGACGTATCTGCATTAATTAACCATTAATTAGCTAATTATAGACCTGTCTGCTAACTTCAGGGTGTCGGCCGACAGCAGACAGGTGTCGGCCGACAAAATTTGGGTTGTCGGCTAACTTCAGGGTGTCGGCCGACAGCCGACAACCTGTCGGCCGACAGGTCTCAAAAATAAGCTTGTCTGCTAACTTCAGGGTGTCGGCCGACAGCCGACAGGTGTCGGCCGACAGTGTCGGCTGTCTGCTAACTTCAGGATGCCGAATTTATGTTATGTTTCATTTTTTATGTATATCGGGATGGGTAATAAGTTTTTCTCTATGTCCCATTCAGCCATCATGGATGCCCATTGAAGAGAACCTCAATCCATCCAGGGATTTACCTCTCCTGACATTTTATGACCCAGAAACTTATTTAAAATGGCCCTCCTCAGTATTATAAGCTTAAGAGCTTACGGGCTTCAACTTACATGCATTCAATCCCAATAATAGTCCTAGAAATCTCGTAATAATCATGTTATCGTTTCCCATGAACCTATAACTGGTTGTAATAGGTTCAGTTCTTTCTTTCTTTACATTAAATCACGGGATGCAATCTCAATCCGAGATCTAAGATTCTGAGATTTGTAGCGGCAATACGAAGTCAATTAAAATATGTTTTACTAACCTCTGACTAAGATGATTTTGATTTCAAAAATTTACTCATGATACCTGAGATCATACCCTAGAAAGTTCTCAAACGTTATATATTAAATATACCATGGTGTTCTGGATTGAAAGCATACGCTACGCATACACAATGAAGTCTATAGACAAGGATACCTTAACCATGAAATGAAATCGCAGCAGTGGATGGCAGATTTGGAAAAACCAAAAAAAAACAATCAGAGATTACAAAACTTGTTCTTGATTTCTAAGAAATAACTCCCAATTTTAAAAACCTTTGCTTTGTTATGTGGGTAGAATGCAGTTGCAACATTAGGGGAACAAAGGAAAAATTGAATATCCCGCCTCGTTTAGACATGCATCTTTAAACCCACCTATTCCGTTACAATTGACAATGCTTTAAATTCCATTCTAATTGCTGCTTTAAAACACTTTTTCGATTATACCATTTTTGTATTATACGTTGTGTTGAGTCGGAATGGAATTTGTATGAAACCTCAGTTCAGTACTGGAGTAAATGGAGCCCGATCTCCTAAAATTATGGCTGTAAACCGTTTAATTTTTAGTCACCAGAAGAACTCATCAGCATTATCATTATAAATGAGTCGCATGGGAAGAGGGAGGTGGTGGTGGTTACGTGTTTTCTCCTAGGACAATATGTAATGTCCACATATATCCAAAATTACTGTCATCCAACCTGGAAAACCACTTCCAGACTTTACATATACCTCCACGCTTTCCTAGACCCCGAAATCCCGGAGGATCAGCTCGTCGAGAACCTAGATCCAACAATTCTGGAACTTGGAATCGACGTTATATATTCCTACCCTACATTCAAAATTACATTTCATATCGTCTCCTCTATAGACAAGAATATAAATGCATTAAAATATTTAATATGTATACAACTCCCCAAACGCATCATATCTCCTTCTCCTCCAACATTATCTCTAGAACTTAAAGAAAACAACGCAACATAGGGCCAAATGCCTTCAAACTACTCGAAGCATTCATGAATATTTGGTCTATGGACTACGGCAGCTAATGTGAAGTAAATTAACGTAAAAACAAATTTTAACAGCCGTAATTAGATTTATGACAGCTCTTGGGCCAGCCTGCAGCATTTACCACCATTTTCAATTAGTCTAATGAAAAGTAACTGATGACATCAAAAAAATAGAAAGAAAAACAGTAGAATTTCCAGAATCCTCACCACTTTTTCGGAGTCGACGCCAAGCCACCCGCACCGTTCTGGGTCCTTCTTCCAAAGATATTGCAGAGGGCCCAAACTTCCACCACAATTTCGATTAAACACAGGAGCAACTTTTAGCTGAGTGCACTTAAAATTAAAACTAAACTTCCTTCAAGTTTCGATTATTTCCGAACAGTAATCCGCAGTTACTTTTATTTTATAGCTTTAATTCCACCGGATGAGTCATCTACCAATTACAAACATAAACAATGCTGTCCTTCACCACTTGATTTAAATGTACTCAATCCAATTTATTCCATCACAAGTCGTATTTAATCATCTCAGGCCGAAGTACAGATGAAGACTGATTGAAACTCCTTCTTGACAGAGAAGAAACGAGGAGATGGCTGAAAGATTCCAAAAAAGGACAGTATATAAGAATATGGCTTTCGAATTTAAAAACCTCACATCAACAGAAGGGCATGAAGTAATAGTGATAATCGAAAGGTCTCTTATATGTTTAATGCTTATGTTATAGCATAATAAAGTTGGCAGTGGTGGTGGATGAGAATGATATTTGCCAATGCATTTAATAAGTAGGAATCCCATCCAGGCTTTGTAATTTGATGTGATTTTTGTTTGGCCACCGCTTTAAATGGAGAATGAGCATAGATCATTATTATAAATTATTTATTAGGATGAGGTTTTCCACTTGATATATGATACGTTTGATAGTTTACTCTGCGATAAGTAGTCGAGGGTTCTGTTTCTAAAATATCCGTAATTATTATTGGGTTATTATTAATGCTTCTTACCGAAATCTGAAATTTGCCAACCATTCGTGTGCAACCATTTAATATGAACCTTGACAACTTTAATTGACCATATCCGCGACCGAAATCTGAAAGCGCCCAACCAATATTGGAAAGCCCAAACCCAATTTTAACATTGAATTCCTTGCATAAGCATAACCAAAATCATTTTGTATCGTATTTTTACATCATTAAAATGTAAATGATAGATATTTAGAAGGAGATATATAAGTATCGACGTATCGTAAAAGATCGAGAAAAGAATATAAAAAGTTAAGATTAATTATTTCCGCAATCCGGTGTCATCGGAGCACTTTGACCAGTCATGGTCATGTTGCATCTTAAACAGGCACTTAAATAATTCCACAAGTGATTTCCGGTCTTAGAATATTGCCTGTTTTATTATTCCTGCATTTATTCCTGGCTAATATTTATTTGTACTTGAATGGTCGTTATCAAATCCTTCATACTATCAAGATCTTTGATCGCGGTATGAAAATGTACAAGATATTTTACAGTTGTTCGTAAAAATGGTGAATTCACACTCTGACTGTTTTTTGTCCTTAAAACAAAATCACGAATTTTCTCCGCTGGTGTTATTTCAAAATTGTTGAATTGCTTTTCGAATTCATAAGATAGATATACTTGGTGTTTTTTTGTTCTGACGCTGATTGTCAAATTCGTTATCTGAATCCTCAGATTTAATAATTTGCAGCGATAAATGACTTGCCATTTAAAATTTATAAAATCTCAAAATCAAAATTAAAAGGTGTAGAATGTTTCAAAAATATTTAAATTTAAATCAAATGTTAAAACAGTTAAAACTAGAAAGAATAAGACAATGAGGATATAAATCTACATGTTTTTCAGTTTTATCTCCAATCCATTCCAGACCTATTCACAATACTTATATCCTCCTACATATCTGTCATTTACTTTACATTTTAATGATTCAAAAATGCGATACCAAATGATTTTGGTTATGCTAATGCAAGGCATTCAATGTTAAAATTGGGTTGGGGCTTTCCAATATTGGTTGGGCGCTTTCAGATTTCGGTCGCGGATATGGCCAATTAAAGTTGTCAAGGTTCATATTAGATGGTTGCACACGAATGGTTGGCAAATTTCAGATTTCGGTTGGAAGCATTAAATGGGACCCATTATTATTGCCTAATGGACAAGGAGCCAAAAAGGACTTCTGTTTGTCAACGTCAAGCCAAACTCAATTATGTTTAAGGTGAAGCTTTACTTGCTTTTGCCGTGATTTTTAATTTCCGTGTTGGGTATTAGTATGTCTATATTATGCTTATAATATAACCTAATTTGTGATTGATTTACAACAGCACAGAGACGGCTTCATTTGCTTCTATAATCCCCAATGTAGTTGAGTATATGGAAACAACTTTTTGTATTACACTTTTCATAGTAACTGATGAAAATGCAATTATAGCCTTCTCAAAGTTTTTCCGATCCTAAAATGATTGATACGAATAGGGAGCATATTTTTTGGTGAAGATGTTTGCTTTTTACTCGATAATTCTAAAGTATTTAGATTCTAACAGGGAAGTACGTCATAGCCATGTTTATACTTAAGAAACTGGCATTGACATGTTGACAGTAGATAAAAATTGATGTAATAGCTAAAATTTGTCGTGATAATAGTTACATTAATACTTTGACTTTTGTCCAGAAGAATTAAGGTCGAATTTGAGCTATGCTGATAAAAAATTTCATGAATTCCTCTACAAACGCATTTTGTTTGTATTTAATTCCTGCAGACATATCCAATTTATTAAGTTAGTTCAGAACATGTAAAAGGATATTATAACATATTTAAAGATGACAGTTTATTTTTAAGGATCTACAATTCAATTACAATCATCGCAGTCGTATACATGCTTCAATGATACGCTTCGTTTAGTTTAGCAGAAATGAAATGCAATAACTGCATCAATAGAATTGGCTGTAAGAGTATAATATTAGCTCAATTTAGCTGATTACTTGGTCACGCCAACTCCAATAGCTCATCCCAATTCGTTATAAACATACACCATTACATCATCATTGCCATCACATTTATGGCATATTATAACATCATGATATCATGAATCATGATAAATGCAACTCCTTGATCAAAACAAGGATACACACAAGGGACCCCTGTTCAGCATTCAAAATAGGAGATCGTAAAGGGAGACAATGCCTCTTTTTAACAATGCAATGGACTCATTTCCCCGTAATTCGAATATTAAAACTACATTATATTATACTATTGATTATTGCAATTCCAGACGTAAAACAATTCAACTTCATTGTCCATTGTTTCACTAGCAATGTATATACAGTGGAACCTTTTCCAAAGTGAAACCTATTACTATTTATCATAGCAGCATGTAATGTTTATAAATAAACCGTGCATCACAAAATATCAGAAAGCTCCCTTTCCGAACCGCAAAAAGTAGTTTAAATGTTGAGAACTTTTAGAATTGAATATTAAATCTAAACTTTCATTCGAGTTGCTGATTTTTCGATTTCAGATATCCGATCAGTTTAGGCTCGTAGGGGTTTTCCGACAGTTTTAAATTTTTGCTTTAGATATCAACCTAAAAAGAGGAGCTGATTACTTCGCTCTTAAAGAATTACTATACCGGTCGTAAGTTAGAGGAAAGACCAGAAGGACGGACAAACAGACACTATCCAACCATTAAAGTATTTCATTCTTTAACGATCGAATTGGAAATCTAATTATTGGCAGTGTCCATAGAAGAAAAACAGCTTTAACAAAGCAGCCCGTTAGCTCCTGTCAGCCGTTTAAAAATTAAGTGCCGATTATCACATTATCAGTGATTACACAATATAGTAATGCTTTACAGTCTTCTAAATGATTAAGAAGAAACGACTGTTTTCAAGGTTTAAAAGTTTTACGAGACCGTCTCTAATGGTTTGTAACGGTTGGACCAGACTGAGAGCTCGTGAAAGACAACACAAAGGACAAGAAGAGACACGCACGTGGTGGCCGTCTCTCATATTGACTGAATATGGCTTTCCCAAAATTTATCGAATCACCATAGAGTCTGTTACCGAGTCCATAATAATCGTCTTCAACGACAAAGCCAAATACAGAATACAAAAAGTTAAACACGAAAGCGTCTGAGAATTCACAGGGGGTGCCGAAGTCGAAGATTTCGACGGTTAGAATCGTCGATTCCTCAAATAATCTGGGTTTAGTTGTATAGGGGAACTTCCAATACTCGACACGACAGCCAAAAGTATCGACAAACACTTGAAGAAGCAGCAGAGACATTCCCACTATGTCATCCATATACAGGAATAAGAAAAGACTATTAAAAGTGTTTTTTATACCAAGGATCATGAAGAACGCTCTATGATATAATATAATAATATTGACATCCTAGTCCGTTCTTAAATAAAAAATATGTTTTACAGGTGTTACTGACAAATTAAAGGTTAGTTTTAATACGGACTGGTAAAATGATATGGAACAATTTGTATTTGTGATTGGAGTATTTCCTGGTATTCAATGTGGGCCTAATATTTAATTTTTTCCCAAATAGATTTGAAATTCGGATTGCATAGGTTAATGCTTAGCACCGTTATCGTTAGTCAAGTATGAGTATGACTTTCTATTGAAGGAAGTAGAAAATAATCAAAATCAGTTAAGAGCCATTAAGGCGGCGCCGGTATCAAACGACTAAGCTCGTGTTTAAAATCGACAAATAATTTAAAAACTATTTTCAGTATTTTTTTAGTATTGACTGCAACGCACATGGAAGAAAAACGAATAGCGGTAATATTAGGAAGATAAATGCGTGGAGTTTTGAATTTTTGATGGTATCTGCACAACAAAGGATATGTATTCATATGTTCGAATACTACATTTTATTATTTTTTTTATTATAAGGCTAAACATTTTTGACATCCTCTATGAAATTTATATTTAATATTAAATCTTACTAGGAATTTCCTTTCTCAAATTCGGGATATGAGGTGGTTTAGTATTGTTGTCCTTACGGAGAGAATACGTTCGGGGATTTTCATTTCATGATGTTTTCCCAGCCTTTAATCTTCAGGCTTTTATTTGCATTTTGGAAATACCGAGTTTCTGAAAGAAATATTTCTTCCTTCGGCGATTTAACTCACAATCTGAACATGATGCGTATCATTTTGATGTATTCACGAGTATTGAATTACAATTCCCGATAACTAGATGCTAACTAAGAATATTGGCTCGAACGATGGCTGCAAACAACGGGTTTTAGTACTTTTCACGGTCATTTTGTGCTATTTTTTTGTAATTTGGCATTGGTAATTTTTTAACAAAATAAGGGATTCAAAATCTCAAAAAGTAGTAAAAAATCCACACCCTACAGCATTACTTAGAATACTAAAATGTCTGAATTCAATCCCGAATTTATGATCCGAAATCGTCGGTTTTTTTACAATTCGTACCAGAATATTTTGGTAAAAAAAGTTGAATGACAACATTGATTCTTTGCTCAGTCCTTCTCTCTTACAAATACACATGTCTATCTCAACAAAAGCTGGGGTTTTCAGGGACTAGAAGATTAAGCAGAGATTTTTCCCATTTTTAAAGATGAAAGAGACAAAGTTTTTTCGGCTTTTAAATTAAAGAACTCGCTATTGTTAGAAATGTGGGGAAAAGAGATAAGAAGAAAAGCGGATTTATTTTATTTTCACAAAGAATTCAGATACAACAAAAATAATAGACGAATGAAAAGCTTTTCGCCTTTAAAGATTCAAATCCAGGCTTATTATATATCTCTGGTCTGGACCGAGTTATTGAATATTCTTTAACCGGCTCAACCTTAACCGGCTCAACCTTCTATGTAATCCATATTTGATGCCTTAAATTCATTATTCCGTTACACTTTTTTCGAGAAAAAGTATTGATAACTTTAATGCTAATGATGTACATCATTAATTCAAGATTAGAACTTGACTTCCAGCAGTATTCCTGATTCATAGAGGATAATAATCTACAATTAATGATAACGAGGTGAATATAGATTTCCGTTCATTACTCAACCTTTCCACGTAATTCAACATCACACAAGCACACTTGAGAAACTGACCTTCAGTAATCGATCCAGCAGAAGAATTTGAAGAACCAAAGGCAAATAACAATAATAACTGATGAATTCCTAATAACAAACGCCCGTTTTTTTAATTTCGTTGAAATCTAATGAATTGACTACAAAGGCACAGAACTGTAGATCCCCTCATTCCATGATTAATGATATAGGTGATTGCCGTCGGATAAATTTGAGGTCCTTTGGTTCAATTACGGGGCCGAAATTCCTCAGATTCCCGACTTTCCCAAGCCAGAATAATATTTGCGAGAGACGGCAAAAGGTAGTGAAGGTTCAACATCTCGAAAGCTCGGAACTACTTGTTTTTTTTCGGTGTGTGACACACTTCGTCCTAATGCAAACTACTAAGATAGCGGTGCAGTCGGTCGGTGTTGTGGTCTGACGATCCGATCTGTCTCGTACCTTAACATTCAACTTTATATCTATGAAAGTATGTAGTATCTGAACTGCTCCAAGGTTTAAGATCGTAAGAAGTTGTGTTAAGGTATCCTAATAGAGGACATGCATTCCCTGCTCATCTCCGATTTTGATGAGAGGGATGCCAAAAATTCGGGACACAGAATTAGATCACGAAAGAATTCAAGTCAAAGATTTCGGGTGCCGATGTTTAGATAGCACGGTTCGGGTTTAGATGAACCCTGTATCGTTACGCTTTGTATAACTTCGAAATTGCTAAACACATAAGCTTAATTTAAGAAAAATGTTCACAAATGAGCAATTTTATTCCTACGTTTCACACAGAATATGAATACAAATATTTTATTGTGACATTCGCCACGTTTTACAACACAAACATCAATGTTCGTGCAAAAACTCCGATTCACGTGAAACAAGGCCATTAATTCAAACTTAAATTCCGTTCTTCTGACCATACTAGCCCGTTTTTCCAAAAAATGTGATATGATAGGAAAATTTGACAATTCCCATTTTCAAAAGCGTAAGCTCGCTTCCTTAACCCTCGAAACCGCTTTAAAAACCGCTCTCAACGCAAATCGAAGACGCGCACGTCCTTCCCGTCTATTGTAACATGTTTTAATCCCGAATAATATTATTACCTATGAACCACAGGCACAAAGTAGGATATTGGAAGTCCCATGTTTAATGTTGTTGGATGTTTTAAGAGGGACGATGAGGTGCGGATATTATTCTCCCGTATTTTGTTGTGCCCATCATCCGGAATGTTTTTTTCGTCTCTTCTCGGAGCAAAAAGAAATTTGAAAATGGGAACGTGAAGATATCGGTTTGGTGGGTTGTCTTGTAGGAAACTCGACTCTCACCGAACCCTTCCTCAGAAGTATAGGAGACTAAGAATAGAACTCGAGATCATGTTTGGATATCTTCAACAGCTTCAGATTTACGAACCGATTCAACACATCCTCCGACCCACCAACTTTCTTAACACTATCAACATCAACAGCTCAGTACGGGACATGTACCAGGTACTTTCGAATCATCAACCCAACCTGCTTTCAAAGATCTGCGAGTTTCTATTCATTATCTCATTCATGCTCTCACTTGGCCAATCTAATCATTTTTTGTGCCGTAAAACCCGAGATAGATGCCACCGAAATACAAACCCATTCCGATTTGGGGGTTTCCAAAGATCGAATTGAGTCACATTTCTCTTCTACAAAGGTTCTGTACCCGTTCTCAATTTGTAAACAGGTAAGACAGCAAAAGGTTTAACGCTGGGGAAAAAATGTTTTGATCCCAGTAACCTGAAAAAATTTCCCGATTTGGAAAACCCGATAATACCGTATAAGAGAAACAAATAGGAATATTTGATAATTTCGTTGCAAAAACGGGTTTTTCAAAAAAAAATTAAAGGAAACGCAAATTGAAGGACAATTCGTCGAAATTCGAATGCTACACGTACATAAAACGATATTGAGGTTTCGATTTTCCTAAAATAGATCCCCAATGGGGAGTATTTAGAAAACAGAAAACCACTGGGATCTAAATCTCTATTTCTACGGCAATCTCTATCCTAATCCCATATTGCAAAACATAAAAGAACCGGATGGAACAAAAGGGTTAGTCGTTCTTCAACTTACTTCTGACAATCCCGACGATTTTGATTCCCCAACACGAGCATGTTTTTATTACTTCTCGTCCAAAGTTGGATGCCGATGGTCGGGATGGCTTTTTAAGAGCATTAAAAACACGGACAGCTTATAACACGTCAACACCTCCAGTTCTTCACCTGTGGAAGAAGTTCGTCCTTCTGTTTTACGAAAAAAATACGGGAATTTCGCCAGAAATCTCTGTCTTTTCTTATTCTTCTTGTGAGAAGGGTCGGGAAGCTCTAAAAAAGAGGTTGAAGTAGGTTGTAGAAGACGAGAAGGACTTTGCTGATGACATGATTCGTTTTTATACTTTATATATTACGCTCCTATTACTCCTATCTCATGTTCGGTGATGAGACTCCAGGATTTCCTTCTCAATTGACTCTTCTCCAGCCCAAGCCTTCTCCACAAAATTCGGGATTTTTTTTCTCTCTCTCTCTCTGTCGTGTTATTAGAAGAAGAAGAAAAGAGAAAGGCAAAGTCCTCTTTCTCTCACGTTATTCCGGCTTACGAAATGTCTTTTGCTTGGAGTTACAGAATAATTTGTATATAAGCCCTGTAGAATTCAACGATTTAAAAATATTTTCGGAACCTGATTCCGAACTTTAAAGAACTACGGCATCCATTTGTAAAGAATGAGGGAATGAATAGCCGGTTCAGCAGTAAATAGAAGAACCTCAAAGACGAAAAATATTATTTTTTAGGCCGAAATCAAACAACTACTCAACTTCCATCAGTCCTGGTGAAAGTGATCATGCTTCCGAGGACATTTATTGTATTTATGGGAGCACTTGATAACACGAGGGCATAAGTTGGTTGAATTTTTTATTTTTCTTAGAGGAAACCCACGGCTCGAGTCCAGAAACCAGTTCTAAGGCATAGAATAAAATATTATTCCTCCAACTCCTTTCTCCATCCCGTTTGTTGTGATAGGTTTTCTAAGAGAAACTGTAGGTACTCCACTTGATCAGGATGGGATTGGAAGTATGTAAATGCATTAGCTCCAGAGTTGATCCTTACTCTTGTAATATATATAGCCTGTCCGTTGTTGCGGATTTTTCGACTCCGGCCTTGTTATCCCATTTATAGAGGGTGGTGTAATGGGATTTTGTATTATGTGACGTGCTTCTCTTCTCTCGAACGGAATAACAGAGGAAGAGAAAGCTGAAGTAATTTGTAATCGAGGATTTCCCAGAGTGCAGCTCTTGACTTTCAAAATCGCCGAGTGCCGAGAAACGGTAAGTAATTGACGTGGAATTGTCCCCTGGTAGAGCCCCGGCTCGGGAGCACTAGTACCGCGGAAAGGCCGTTAAAAATGGCGGATTGCGATACATATTAGCGAAGCGGAGCCGGGATTTTTTAACTGGAAACTGCGGATAGCACACGGGGACCCCGGACTTTACTATTTTTAGTAGCTTTGGCAGTACTTATAGATCTTCATGTAGGATGGTATATCTAGAGGAACCAGATTTCGGGATGGAATGTTCCCACACGATAAAATTTTTCTCCATGAGCCGATAATAAATGGGCGGCAGTGGTTGTGAGTCTCTGGTTGAAGATTGCGGAGTGGGAGAAATATCGGGAGGACGTTTCCAGTCGGTTTGGACGAGCAGAACTAGAAAATATCTGATCTCGACCCCGGGGTTTATACATTTCATCTTCTACAGCCTTCCACCACCACCGACTCTCATACAACTACAACGAGCAGCCACATCCACTTTCCCCAACTTTCCCCTTCATAGAGTTACAATCTGAACTGCCGGAGCCCAAGGGATATGTTACAGGCAGGGATGAGCCAATGGTGAAATATCACGGGAATGGAACGTCAAAACGTAACATTTTTCGAGATTTCAATATCGATGAAAAATTATGCAAAAGATGAAAATAGCTATCACAGATTACTTGTGAATCTTGTAGTTTTCACCGTTGAAGACGGAATAGGACCGACTTCCCGAAATAAGTCCCCGCTTTAAAATCTTTCGGGGATGATGATTTAAGTTATATCGATGAGTGTGTGTGTGAAAAATGAAAAATCTCTGATTGCTTGCGACAGTTGCCTTTTCATCCGTTATAGACGGACCATCAACTTTTCGAAATAAATCCCCAGTTTAAATTGTTACGGAAATGCTGCTTGAACATAGACAAACGAAGTCATATTTTATTTCCACTACAAACTATGCTACCTGCTAGTCATATTATTGTTGCATTAATACCCCATATTCATAAATTAGTCACTTACCATCCGCCTGGAGACGTAGAAAAGTTTTAATTATTGTCCAAATTTCGTTTCTGCTAAAAATCGTCAACTAACTACGCAAATTTTAATTCGACAAACAAGCAATCAAGATTACAACATGCATTAAATTAGTTACAAATTTCGACAATCAGCCATTAGATTTTCCTAATGCAATATATTCTTTTGTGCTGTCTATAGTCTGTAGTATCGACGCACTAATTTGTAAAATGTCCGAGTCCAGTAATAAAAACATACTATTTTGAGCTGTAAATGTTTTCAAATTCGACTACTAATTCCAAAAACGGGTAGTTTCACCAACTTGCCTACAAGGTCTGCAACCGATCCGATGTAAAGATAGAAAGATAGAAGAACATATCATAATATAACAAGTTGGGAATAGAGTAGGATCCTTCTCACTCAGATTCAAGAACGAAGGAAGGCAGTCACGCAGTCTCCCGACTAACAGATACTCTCAACCGAATCTGCCTCGATTTCCAGAAGCGTCAGTGTGCCTCTTACTTCCTCCCATACTCCCCTACCGGAACAAGTACCTTAAATCCGGAAATAAGGCGACTTTTTGTCTCAAACTTCAAAATCTCTGCTGTTTAACGTTGCAGGATATGCTTGTTTAATATCGAAGGGATAGGAAGTGAGGACTTATTTAGGCGAGGGACTTATATCGGTGTACCAACAGTAGCAATTCTACTCCTGATGATGATGGTGGTGGTGGTCCTCCTCGTAAGCGATCGTGTACAACTACATCTCCACAATTCTCCCTTTCCCAACAGCCCTGTTCAGCTACGAAAGTACTTTCACTTTCACAACACGGGGAGATGCATTTTACTCCTGCATCTAGGCTACTTTACTAGACTCTACAATATTATTGCCAATGTTTATCCGAGCATATAGGAATGTAGTTGAATTCGGGAGCCAACTTTTTTGGCCCTTGAACATTGGACTTTTGGAGTGAAATAATTCCCTTTGTAACAAAGGGAATGCTTAATCCCAAAGAAAAGAAATGCATTTGAATATGTAATCGGTGATTAAAGAGAAGGATTTTCTATTCTTTTCCTTCGGGATTTGTAATTAAAAAATCTGAACTTTTAAAGAAAAGGCCCTCCTGGTCCTATAAGTCGGGATTATTGAATAATTATCCCTGACAACTCTCTAAGAATTCCAAAAATAATTATAAATCCCAGGATAAGAAGCGAAATTTAAATATGTGTACCCGATGATTCAAACCGATGACATTGGATCTTTGGATCCCAATCTTAGCGTTTAATTTTCATCCACCTTTCACAATTTACGTATTTGCTTTCTGGAACTATTGTTGCGGGATTTGTTTAAGTTTGCAAGCCTGAAAAATTCCGGAAATATTCGAGTTGTTTTCAAAAGGACCTGGGTATTTCGAACACTGTGTCGACGGTGATTCTCTTGCTCAGAAGGATATCGAAGAAGTTGGGTAGTTTGTATAGCAATAGAGATAGGATGATGGGGCATTGGATTTTTGCATCGCCTATTCAGTCTCTAAATTCTTCTCTTCATCTCTCGCCTCAACTTTCCCCAAATGAAATCAACGGTGTGGAAGTCCTCAAGTAATTACGACACTCCCGGCTCTACTTTCTCTTTATATTCTTTACCAATCTCCCTTTCTTCCGAGGCCCAATTCAGAAGAATATTAGGTAATTTGAGCCCATACGATACAGTAAGTGTTCAACTGGATGGAAAGGTTGGATTCCTGAGGATAGAGGGATTAAAAAGACGTAATAAATAAATCAGAGGGTTAAGGGGGAGGGGCTAACGGAAGTCGAGATGACAGGATAGGGACGAGGCTTTGTTATTCCAAGGCCTAATTAAAATATTTACTTTACAAGTTCAAGAACGCCTTTTCTTTGACTTGATACACATGCTGATAAATTATACAGTAGGACTTACAAGGTGTACCTTTCCAACCCTACCTAGTACCCTTGGGATTCTAGTCTATGGACTGGCCCATTAATCATTTCCTTTTACGGTTATTGGTCGAGGGAGAAAGAGGTCAAATGTTATCTTGGACCTTTGCCCTTCACTTTAGTCGAGAAAAGTGTTTTAAACCCACTGTTCAGGATTTAATTGGTTTCAAGTGGTTTGTAATGAACTATTGAAAGCTACAATAGTTCCGTGACCTTAATGCATGCATGAAATAAAAAGTTGACAATTGACAAGATCACAGCTAATTTTATACTATATCTTCCAGACAACATTCCATACCCTCCTGCTGAGTAACTTGACCGATCGTGGGCAGCGTTTAAAAAAATGTTGGTTTTGACCAATGCTAATGATTCTTGAGATTTATTGTGACAGCTTGGACACTTAATTATGTGTGTGTAACCCGTATTGAAATACTTTTCATGCACCCGGTCAGCAGGACAGTTTTAGTTCTTTTTTCAATATCAAAATGCCCTAATTTTGTAATATTATGCGTCTAGTATTTAAAAGATTCAGAAAGGTTTTAAAACTGTAAGGATGTATGTAATCCGAATCCCCTACTCTAAACTCAATTCAAAAGGAGGTATTTTCGTCTTGATTCTTTCAAGAACTTTAAAACAAAGTTTATTTTATAGAATATGTTAACACCTCGACCTCCTTCAAAGTGGTTGTATTTAATCTCATTGAAATTGTAACGTTGCGTTGCGCGTTGTAAGGTTTATGATGTCTGAAATACGGAGCCGTAAAAGGGACACGACAACTTTCAATTATCAACTAGTTAAAAGTTCAATTTTCATAGTTGACGTTCAACTATAATAGTTAATTATCAAGTATGATAATTAACGCTCAAGTATGATAAATAACTCTCAACTATGATAATTGACGCTTAACTATGATAGTTAAAGCTCAAATTCCTACCTACTTTTGACCCCTAAGGTGTAAAATCGCAGAGCTAAAATTATGATTTTCGTAATCAGCATGGTCGAATTAGTCTATTTGCATCTATTACAACCCTTAACTCGTTTGTCACTTAAATAGTGGCCATTGTTAGCTTAGCCTCCGTTTGGCTCCCTAGAACATGTACATGTATACAATTTGATGAACCAAATGCAAGCCTTTCTTTAGTTATCGACGGGACGGACAGACGGTCATGAGGTCAATTTTGTCTTTGATCATTAGAATGTTCGTCTCTATTAGTAGTGTATAATCCAACTTTTAGTCACCTTTTAAATTAAAGAAATTAATTGAGCGAAGAGATGAATAATCAGAACATGAGATACTGGTAATTTGGCATCCATTGATATTGCACCGTCAGATCTTTATAATAATTTAGTATCTATTACCTACATGACATAGCTCGATACCCTACACCTACCTTGCTTGCGTGTAGCGGACCCTACCAACTTACCAGCCTTACCTAGAAATAAATTATTTTTGCGTTGGCTCCCGCCGAGGGCAAGCAGTTGGGCCGTTGATCATTAGACTGGGAGGAAATTAGGAAATTGAGAACATTTGGGAAAGCACTTTTATGGCCATTTTTAATGAACACATTTGTGTTCAGTTTTTGGAAGGTATCTCGGGAACGTGTTAGAGAATTAAAATTTTATTAAGGATGTGAACTTCCAATAAAATTGTGAACATCATTTTCATTACCCACAGTTTTCGCCAAACATTTCAAACGTGTAAGAGATATAAAAATGAGAAGATACAATAAAAACTCTATTTTTAACCGGTTTTCGGGACTTACCTCAAAAACGCTTCCAACATTTTCCTTCTTTGCGAATTCGCGACAAAACGGTATATAATAAGTCGGAATAGAAAGCATTCTTTATACTTGAATGTCATTATGGAAGTGGTATAGTAACAAATAATTAAATGAATCACAAACTATTTAAATGAATTAATAAAACCCTATGATAATGAAATGGATAACCATCAGACGAAGAAAGGGGAACTCGATTAATCAACTAATCAAAGATCAAAGGGTGGAAATTGTGTAATGGAATCTGGAGAAATTCAAGGACACTGGACAGGACAAAGAACCCTGAATTCCCACCGATTGCGATTCGAAGTCCAAAATACTTTCATGCTTGCTTTCAAAGGGGTAGAGACTTTCGGGATTCACTCAGATGGGGATGCGATTGCTGGCGTCTTTGTTGAATGTGCTTAAAACTCGACCGTCCTCCAAAAGTAGACAAGAATCTTGCCAAACTCGAATCACTCATAAGCTCTGACATTGCAGGCAAAGACAAACGCTACGGTTTGTTACCTCCTTGTTGGAGTTTAGGCATATTAATCGTGCTCGCTGGGATATTCAAATGGGTTGTCACATGCTGCGTTGATGTCTCCCACATCCAGATGCCTTCCAAATTGCACGCTTACAATCCAGCTGACACTGGAAGTGTATGGGAATCGGCTCATTGAAGTTCCGAATAATAAGTCTAAAAAATTACGATTGCAGAGCTCATCGCAGTTAAAAATCAGATGCCTTTGGTGACATTTCTAAACAATGTTTGAATCCGGGCTCAACGCCGTCCTCGTCATCACAACGAACCTAAGGATCTCGCGGTCTTGAACGCTCATCGCTGCATTTTGTCATCTAGGAGTCGTGTTCCTCACAATGTTCGCAACGAAAATGATGGAAAATGCAGTAAGGATTGTTGAAAATTGAGAACATTACTTCCAAAACCATCAACTTCCTTCTCAAGTACTGTTATTCTGGAGTTTTGAAAGGCGGCTGGATCGAGGTGGCAGAGGAGATGATTTATGCAGCCGATAAATACCATCTACCATGGATTTCTTGGCCATTGCGATTGCGAAACGTCACAGTTTGTCTGCCGCTGCTACCGACATTTTACAGTTCGTTAAGGACAAACTCGGGTTGATTCTGGAGTCCTTACTGAAGGAAAGGTCAACTTCAATAGTCAACGCATCGAACCCTGTGCTTGTCGACAAAATGTCCGAAAATATTTCAGAACATTCATCCCTAAAACTATAAACCATAATAATAATATGTAAGTCTTTCTCTCTTCCGATGAAACTCTCTTTTCACTTTATCGTGTAACGGCTCACTAGCCTGCGCCTAACAATATCAAAAAATAGTTATTCCACTACGTTAGATAAGGTACGTGTTGTAAGCACAGCTACAAGGAGTTAATGTCAAATCAAGAGTTTATTTCTGTTAGGTTGGTAGTGGTAGGGTACCGAGATATGCGAGGTGCGGGAACTGGACCCCTTGGTCGTCCATTATATACAAGTATCGTCCCCAACATCCATGTTTGTACCCGCATTGTTGTCCACACGGTCACCTTCCAGAGCGGAGAGCTACTTGAGAGAATACGCGCTATCCGGATGATTGCATTTGCAGCCCTTCGTATATAATTGACAGGCATCATTCATAACAATCATAACTAATAGGATGATTTAGTAATATTTCGTGATCCAGAGCTGACACCAGCCAGAGCTGACGCCAATCTGCTCTGAGATGTAACTGATCTTGAGCTAACCAATTGCCTCGTCAGGTCTGGTATCTCTCAAATGTAAACAAACATTTCAATGCTGAGTTGGATGCTTTTTCTAACAAATAAAATTGTGTAAAACATTGGTCAAATTGGACCATTACCAGGGCTGTCAAATATAAAAGCCGGGTCTACCGGTAAATTACAATTAGCCGCAATACTTCTATCATAATTTCGTAAAACTCAGACCCCGATCTATTTTAATTGAGCGAATTTGTCCGTACCTACACTACAATGTTTGCCCCTTATTCACGTTTCCCCACCACTTATTCCCACCACAACTTCTCACAAACTTCTGGAAAGTTAAGCGAGATATTATGATTTTCATTTTTCTAATTTTTTTTTGCTTTCGACAAATTGTGTTGAACTTCCAAGCATTATGCGGTATGCTATATCAGTAGTATTAATCAAAATTCTATCCATAGTTGTTTATTAAACTACCCACTGAATCCTCTTACTTTTATTAAAAATTTCAAAACCAAACATTAATTAATTACAGTCGAAAAGGCTTCAACTCAGTAGGCAATTAACAGATCATTTCATTCCACAGTTCAAACCTCCAGTAAAGTACTTATTAGCATGTTACATTCCACTCTTTGAATTTTGACAAAAAACGGACTTAATTTTTCTCTCCTTCTTAAACCTGGACAAGTACTGATGAAGGACGTTCACGCATACGATACGAATGTGAAACGATCCATTTATAAATATAGCACTTAAATAACTACTTCACGGATAAGACTTATCAGCTACTCCTTAATTACACTTCCTATTCTTGCGTTGCCGTCAGAATGGAGATGCTCGGATAGAAGGCTACCACGACGGCGATGAAGAGGATGATAAACGGAAGAGAACAGCAATAAAACACCTAGAAATTGAATCACATTTAGATAGACATGTTCGATACGCTGAGGTCGAGGTATGGGTAGACGGTCGACTTTAAATCCTAAATAAATATCCCTGGGAAGTAACTAAACTAATTACAAATACATTAACACGTAGGATCCAGGCACACAGGACTAATCTTATACCAATTTATTATTCTTCAAACTAATGACTGTGGGCTAGTTTCGGCATTTCCCCAAGGAAAATATACTCTCGTTCCCTTCAAAAATGCAGTACCTAATTTTCGGAGCACTTTAACTACTAAACGGTGGTTTACACGAATATATCAAGTTACTGCTTGTACTTAAGCTAAACTTAAACACTTTAAATTCTTCTTTATGTTTATTAAATTTAAGTGGCACCAGGGGTAGAACGGATTAAGATAAGTTTCCACTCAAGACGAAGGATGAAACACTATTAGGATAGCCAGAATGATGATAGCTATAGGTATTATTATAAATCGGTACTGGACCTGTCGAAATAAAAGAAACAAAAATAATAGGTAATAGCGTCATTCAAAGATAACAAATCATATTCGCTTATAATATAAAAACACTACAAAAAAATGGTAAGTAAACTACCACGGTCAATTACATAACGATTAATGACAACAAAAATTTAACATCCGGCAAGTTAGAAATAAAAAAAAACGGTTCCAAAAAACACAAATTGAAGCCCAAAGCCAACCCAATTCAAATTAAAAATAGACGATCAAAAGATACATTAAACACATATAGAAACGCTGAAAGGTCAATGAGATATTTATGTCTTAGTCAGCAACGGCAAACGGGTTAAAAGGTAGTTGATAATGGATACATTTAAACATTCTTGTTTAAAAGAATAGACCCATTAATTTCGAAATCGTTAAGCCCCACAATTGTATATTGGGATTAATAGTCCAAAATTAAAATCGCACACTGTTTGTCTTGTACAACAAATAGCTTACCAATCTCGACTCAGCAGACGCTTCTTGATTTGTCATAAATTCGGAAACTTTCCTATTTAGATTCACATTATCCGCTGAACACTCATTATAACGATCTTTGTATACTGCTAACTCTTCTTCCATCTGCAGTACCTGCATCGGAAATAATTAATATTTTTAAATGCCATTAAATTTACAAGCATGCCATTTAACAAACCTTTTCCTTCAGTGATGACATTGTTTGTTCACCGAGAGTGCAATCAGTGACACTGGAATCACCAAAGGCTGCACCGTTACTTCTCAATCTAAAATAAATCAGTAACAATCTTTTGAATCGTCGGACTCCAAAAAGGTGACATATATGTTTCCATTGTCGATAAAACTTGTTACATAGACTTACGTAAAGGATGATTCACTTAGTAGAGCTTTATGACTGGAGAGAATTCCTTCAACGGTTTGGCATGCTACTTCCAAAACTTCTCGTTCCGGGTTCACAACTTTGAGATCATTCAATTTGGACGATATTTGAGAGAATTTTTCGTCCCGTTCAGTTATTAACCCTGTCAAGGCACTCACCTCACCTGATTTCAAAAAATACTTAATGAAGTAATCACGAAAGAAGTCAAAAACTGCCAAGCCAAATTTTAGACGTACCCTTCAAAGTTTCAATAAGTCGTCCATTAGCTTGGATAGTCTCGGCATGCGCTTCAAGCCTTGTACGACTTTCATCCGTATTTTGGTCGGATAGGGTCAACTTTTCTTGAAGGTAATTAATTTTCGATTGCAACTGTGAATTAGCATCGGACATGGCATCCACTTGTCGTTTGTAGTTCTACATTCCAAACATAAAATTAGGATCCAGTTCAGGAAGAATTTAGAATTTCTTATGGATGAAAAATGTGGACTTCATTTAATCAATGAGCAAACCTCTAAGTCTATGGCACAGGTGCTGAATTTCTCCTGTAGATTCTCACTTTGACGTTTAGCTGCAGTATTTTCAGTTTGAAGTGCTTTAATCATCTCACGGGATTCTTCTAGTAATTCTAAGAATAAAAATCACACGTTAATTGAAATCTGAAGGAGCATCGACATTTACAATTCAGCACTTGGAAACATAACAAATTGTAATAAATATAAGAAACAGTTAAGCTCAGAGACATTATACTATTTACAAATCTATTTACAAAAGCATTAATGAATAAACGCTAAAATGTTACCCACATTTATTATTACGCTGTTTTGCAATTACAAAAAGCCAAATTTTTTGTGAAACAGCAAACACGACAACGTCCACAAAATAAACAGTAATAAATGATGTGTTCAAACCTCTTAATATCATCAGTTTACACTCGTAATAATCAAAATCCGAAGCCAAATCCATGCCCATTCCCAAACATTCTATTCAATTGATAAAGTAAACAGCAAAATAATTTATTTTAAATCAAACCAAAAGGCATGCAAGTAAATCCTAATTCTTAACTACCAACCACCCAGTACCATAATCACAAAGCAAACTACAAAACAAATGGCCTTATATCGTTATATCATTCCCAGCTTTCAATCTGGAATTGCAATTACTACTTAGGTATTCATAAGTTTTTTTAACTAAATACATTCCATAACCGAAGCATTTCGTTTTAATAACAAAAAAATTAACAAAGTGTAATTAGAAATAAGAAATGTCTACAAAAAAAATTGTAACGTTATACTTAATAAGCTTTTTCTACTTGGCAGAGAAACGATACCTAATTAACCATTGTTACAAATCGGTTAGCAGCAGGTGAAATCGTTAGACACTTTTTCTTACTTTCGAGAGAAGTCCCGTCATCCGAGTTACGACGATTGACGTGGTTATCAACGTTGACTTCCTTCTATAAAATCAACAATTATGAGCAAAATTAATGAATATGACCAACGACAAAAACAATGAAATTTTTGATACTATAATAGTTTGAAATATTTGTAATAAATGTACAACGTACGTCATCATTTATCGTGTAATCATTTTTCAATGTTTCATCAATTTTAATGAAATTTTTCATTTGGTGTATTTCTACGTCTATTTTCCCCATTATTTCTGAAAAGTACTCCGAAACTTGTACTTTGTTAGATACCGCTTTAAGATCTTCAAAATAATCTGTAAGGAGAATGAATCGCACATCATCTAGACGAAGTATTAAAGGAAAGGGTAGTCATATCTACATTGATTGCCTCGATTGATTTCAACTTACTTAACAGATAAATAAATCGAGACTGAATTTCCTTCTTCTCATTTTGTGCAAGGGCAAGCTGACTCTTGAGGACCTCAAATTCAGCTGTAACAACAGATAAATAGTCATTTAAAAAGGTTCGACATAGATGGGCTGTGAAAAATTCTAATTGGGCTTCGCCGAAACCTTTAGGTTTCAAATTATAATACACTGACTTGTTTGGTGAATAATTGTTTCTATGAAACTCATATTTTGAGGAGCCTTATCTTCTTCCAGTTGTACATTGACGTTTTCTTCGAGCTTATTGCTGTCGTTTTCTGGCAATTTAAGTCTTGTGTCATCATTGTAAGCGGCCAAAATACCTCGGGCAATATGATAATCCATTTTTGCAACTAAAGCATCGATAACTTTCTGCTTATCGATGAGGTGATCTTCTTCTTCCTTCAATTTTTTAGTAAGACTTTCTAGATCCTCTTTATACTTTGCTTCTGAGGTCTCCATCTCATCCTTTAGTTCCTTAGATTTTACTTCAGATTTTTCGAATTTATCAGCGAGCTCTTGTAATTCTTCACTATTCCTTTCGAACATCTCCTTGAGAAGAAACTTTTCCTCTTCAGAGTTTGTCATATTTCTGAAATAAACAACAATAATTAGACATTAATCTCCTCCAGTAATACAACGGTTAAGACATGCTTGTGAAACTACGAAATAAAACATATATTATAGGAAACATATTGATATTAGTTATTTAATTATTTAAAGAAATTACCTTTCTATATCTTGGTACTTTTTACTGATTTCTATTTTGTCCAGCATTGCTTTTTGCAAAGCTTCTTTGGCTGCTTTTTGGTACTTTTCTTTATCTTCATAAAGCTGAGAAATCTCTTCTTTTAATTTCTCGTCTGTCATGTTCTAAATTGCCGAGATAGATACACAAAAACAAAAATATATAATTATCGACAAAGTTAATAAAACTACCAAAATAATACTTTCATATCCCATCCGAAATGTTGAATTCAATCCAATCCAATTTTAAGGACCGCACTAAACTATGAAATGTGTACCTTATGTGAAACTTGAATCTGGCGTTCCAGGATATCTATTCGTGTTAGTAAGCGATCTTCCTCTATTAACGACTTCCAGCTGTCTGACATCGAAATCTTAGTAGCCTCAACCAGCTTTTTCACTGCTGCTACTTTATTCTCGACAAGCTGCTCCTTCTGCATCGCTTCCTATATAAGAATATACAATTATAGGTCAAATGTATGTATGTTTTCAACGATGAGGTCATACATTAAATACTTGTAAAGCTTGATTTGTCAATGTAACGTACCCGTGTGTACTGATTCAGTTGATATACTTCCTGAAGAGATGTAGTTGAATTTAGTTCAGGTAAAGCTGTGGACGAACTATGAAAGTCAACAATATCATGGATCATTCATAAGTCGTGTATTAAAGGTAAAACAGGTATATTTCAGTTAATAGTCTTAATAGTTGGCCATCCGGAGACAAATAACTTCAATTTTTGTCAGTTGATCGACATACCTAGCTTTCGCTTCTTTCCCATCCGGCAGAAAAAGTTGAAGATTGGCGACTATACATCCATGGGTCACTAATAAAATGTGAATGCAAGATTGAAGAATTAGTACGAGGCACTACGAAAATCCCGTAAAACAGTAAAGTTTAAACACGCTTTAAAACATTAAAAACAGAAATGGGCTCACGCTTTTTATTGACTTCCATGACATCAACTCCGAATTGAACTATATCTCCTGAACAAACCTCTCTCGGTGGGGATTCTTCAGAACTTTTACTAAGTCTTTGGTTATTGACAAAAGTTCCATTACTGCTTTTTGTGTCTTGCAGAAAGAACTGTCCATACAAAATCACAATATTACAAAATGTTAGTATTCTTGTAATTAGAGTATTTAGACTTCGACCTTGGAATTGACCAAAATCAATAAAAAATTCATGATGAACGGCAGAGAATGTCATTGTCCAGTAGTATCATAATCATGAATCATATCAAGAATCAAACGACTGGATGTCTAATGTCTATTCCACTAATTTTAAGAAGTTGAAAGTATTCACTAGTCCTTTAATATAAATACTGATCGCATTTAAAAACTAATAAATATTTGGTCCCAAGTCCCAACACATGAAAATAATGATGAATAAATGGAAGGTTACCTTTCCATTCTCATGCCACACAAGTGCGTGATTCCGTGACAAGACTTTACAATCAAATATGGCATTGTTACCACTAGGCCGGGCTCGGGCTACGGAACGGCCAATTTTCACAGGCTGTTCCAAACTAACGTTTCTCTCCTGCAAAACAACGAAGAATGTAATCAATAATCAACATTTCTTGAAACTGACCATTCTGTCAAAGTGCAAATATCTCTGCAAATACCTGGAAAGGGTGGGAATTAGGTCGACAAGTAAGTACAGCTCTCGCCGACATCCTTAAGGTACCAGCAGGGGAACTGCTGGTTGACGAGGACGATGAATAATCTGAAGAATCAGAAGCGCTTCCGTTGAGTTCGTCGTCTGTGAGTTTTCTCATACTCACAGCTGTTCCTAATATCGTTTTCGTTTACTATCGTAAATATATAGACTTCAAAATCTCGTCGATATTGCCTCCCATTATTCCATCCGCTCAGCTCAATCTTCAATTGCAATCTTGTTTAGCAAGTGGCAAGCGACATGTCTTTAACTATCGACGATGCGATTTCCGATCTTATAATGAACCATGTTAATTGTCAATTACAAATAATGTTCAAAATTGTTCCATTAATCCTGCATCCTCAGCCAGTAGTTAGTCAATACAGTCAATCCAGATTCAAGATCAAAAACAAAAGATTCAATATTCAAAATCTGCAAAATTAGCAACTTTAAAGTCAGTTGGGAACAGTCTCCGCTGGCAGTGGCACTGTGCACTGCTCCCGTTACAAACCAACGCTCCTTTCCGTTTTCCCTTCCCTTTGAATTGAAACCAGAGAGAAAAATTAGTTTGTTTTGTGTTTTGTAGTCTGTAGTTGGGAAAATGAGAATTGTCGAAATTCGACGGGAAAAGAGAGAAGTCGTCGTTGGACAGAGCACAGAGTCCGCCGCCGTTCTTACTTAACTACAAACTAACTCTGTTCCCAACTCTAATTGGAATTAAGTGAGGATAAACTAACTAGCTCTAATGTCTCTAATGCAAATTAGTACAAATCCCTCACCAATCCAACAACTCTGAAAAGTCTAGTACATCTACATAGACACATAGTAGATATCACATAAGCAATGGAACAGAGTCAATACATCTGATCCTCTCTTCTGCTTTGGGAGGGGGCAACTGGCCAAAATCTTATGGTTTCTACTCCCCCTTCTCTTATGATGGGGGTTTTTCATTCAAACCGCGCTACTATTTTAACCGGAGCGGGATTTAGCTCCTCTTCTCCACCTCTTCCCTTCAGAACCCTTCCTAGCTAGCCTAGGAAATACCCTTAATTTCTAATTACAACCAGTTACTTAATTAAGCAGCAACTAAACTCTAAAGCCAAGGGTCCCTTGCAACTTAAGATGTAAACAAAATCATCTCCAATTCATAAACTTTGTATCGTTTAAAAAATCGGAAGGGATTATTTCCCAATTCCCTGTCACCAGATTTGGCAACATGTACATCTAAGACGGCTTATCCGGATGTATTAGAAACTACTCTACGATGGAGCCCCTGTATTACTTTGTTATTCTGTATAGACGACGAGTCTCTCTCTCTCGATTGCTCAAGAGGAAAAATACGGGACTGGTTTTGTATATAATTTGTAGCAAATGTTGAGACAGAAGTCTTAAAGTTTAAAAAGCTTGAGATGATGGGAATGATGGGATAATGACAATTCGAGGTTGGGATTTAATATAGCGTATTAGTATTAGAGTATAAGTGCCAAAATGCGGAGAATGAGAATAGATTGTAGTTACATGATTTGGTTGATTTAGAGGGGTTCTGTCCTGGTTTCGTTGCACGATTTCAGTTTTTCCGGATACCGAAAATGACGGATATTCCGTATTTTAATGTTTTACTTGGTGTCGACACTTCGACAGTAAAGTCTTCTGCAGACGGTAGTGTTAGTAACTGCCGAGTAATGTTCCAAATATCAGATAGCCCCCCTGCTTAGATATTTAGACAATTAGACGCATTGTTCTAAAGACTTGTAGTAGAAGTCGTTGGATTTGCAGATGGACTGCAAGGATGTCCGTTCTAGTAAAAAGTAAATTCATTTCCGGCGACATTCCATTACTAATGATCCACATCGAGCCTCTTAGACCCTCATCAGCAACAATCAAGTAGGATATGATAACAGGATGATGTTGTATGATAAATAAAAAATATAATTTATTGTATTTACTTGCATTTGCATTCTTGGTTAGAAATGTACACATGAAAAATGTTCTTTGGATTTTGTTTTACGGATTGTGGGAATTGACACCTTTTTAGCTGTTGATATCTTTGATTCCTTGCTATTTTCTTCTTTTTAAAGGTTTGGAAATGAGGCCAACAAATCTAGAATTGTCTGATTTACAGTATAGATTTGTTTATAGTAGAACAGATTTCGAATCTGTTCTGCTCTAAACAAACAATTGGCAAGGTATTAGTTTATTCGAAAGCGTTTTTTTTTATTTCCTCCTTCAAGTCTCATAGAAGGATATTTTGAATTCATTTTCAGTTGTTTTAACATGTCAAATCGATAATGTATTTGAAGTTTACTAACTCTGATGATAAGGTTCGTTGATTTAAACTTTTGGTTCATGTTGTTTTAATATGTTCATTAATGAAATTCTGCAAAACAATGCGTTTTAGTATCTGAAGGATCGATAGAAAGGTTTTGTAAATTTAAATATTGAATTGACAAATTGCATGTTGTTATATGTTCTTTAGTTTTAAAGTTAATGCAATTTACAATACATAAATTCTTAAAACTAACCTGAAAAACTTTCATGGGATTGAAGAGCTAAAATAGTAAAGAAACCAAATTCAGCAGCCAGAATATTTTTAGATTTCAAAATGTTGTTATCAAAATCTATACATACATCCACTAATGAGTAATTTTTTTTAAAAGTAAAACCCAATATCCAATACACCCAAACTTGCTTTTAATTGAAACGAACTGTATACTTAAAAAAAGTGACCAACAAATATTAAACTAGTAAATAGATAAAATTTAATTTTACGTCAACCGAGACCGACTGACCCGACCTAAGTTCGAGAATCATTAGAAACTGCCAGATTGACGAACATCTCATTAAGCTAAATTTATATTTTAAAAAAAATCTGCAAATGAAAATGGGGGTTTCGGCCAGTCTGTCCGATATTGTTTTGGAATTCAAGGTTAAAGTGCCGTTAACATACATTGTATGTAGTTTTTCATATTGCATATGCACTTTTATATCATTTAAGGAGCACTGTGAAGCATGATAATATTTCTCTGTCGCTTAAAAAGAATTAATATCAATTACAGTATGACTGCTGAAAAACTCAATTCGTTTGGTAAAAACCTTAAACTAATTATTAGAGGGAGAATGAAAATAGTGTTTCATGGAGTACAATTTCACAATGTCACAAACCAGAAAGATCATATTAATTGAGCTTAATGTGTTCAAATACATTGAATTGTATAACTATATTCCATCCCCTTTGCTTCTGGACATTGCATTTACGTATCACTTTTCTTCGGTAATAAAAGCATCAAAAGCATGTGTGAAGTCTCGAACTCTTGACTGAGGATGAATGATTAAAATGGCATTACCGTAAGTTGACGTGGTAATTGTAACGCGCCTTCGTCGATTAGCGCGTTAGGTCATATTTTCGGCCAAGTTGTTGTTGCTGAATTGAAGGTAAATAACGCGCCTCGTTAAATAAGGCGAACATATTATTGCTAAAAAATACTGTGATGTTGACAGTTGACATATACTGAAGCATTATTTAATACGGGAAATTTTGATTTGCGAGGTCCATATTTAGGATATTTTACTATAATTTGAAGAAATACACTCGGATATGGTCAATAAACCATTCAAATGCATATAGCAAAGTATCGGAGAGTAATCACATAATTAACAAATCATATTATATATATTTGATATATTCGAATGACGTATCAAATGATTAATCTCAATTTGCCCCAACCATAGAGCAAAATGACATACGTCATTCAAAAGCCCTTGAGAATAGCTTTCGAATGACGTATCAAACGATTAAAACACAAAATATCGAAAATCTCAAATTGCCCCAGTCATAGAATAAAATTACAAGCGTCATTCGAAAGCCTTTGATCATAGCTTTCGAATGACGTATCACACATATCTGTTTGTTTTTTGACCTCTTTGACCCCACCCCCAAATCATATACACCATTGAATAGCCCTTGACAATAGCTTTCCATCGATGTATGACACATGGGGGGTTGCTATTTGAAAAAATGTTGACCTTTGACCTTTCCCCCCTTGACCTTTGACCTGCAAGGCCCCCAAACGAACTTGACCTCCGCTTGGATGTCCTATATAGATATCCGAAAGAAAAATTTGAAAAAGTTCAACCGTTCTCGAGTTATCGCGATGACGGACGGACAGACGGACGGACACCATCAACGAAAACATAAAGTATCTCCGATACTTAATAAACCGATGTAACGGGTGTAACCAAGTGTTGAAAATATAACGATAAACAAACTAAATCTCAAATTCCCCCAAAAGCCCGGGTACTGCACCCTGGTGTCAGTGGGAGTGGTCCCGTATTCGTCAAAGATGTTCTATTACTCATGGGAATCGTTTAAACCACATATCTCAATTTCCCCGAAAACCCGGGTACTGCACCCTGGTGTCAGTGGGAGTGGTCCCGTATTCGTCAAAGATGTTCTATTACTCATGGGAATCGTTTAAACCACATATCTCAATTTCCCCGAAAACCCGGGTACTGCACCCTGGTGTCAGTGGGAGTGGTCCCGTATTCGTCGAAGATGTTCTATTACTCATGGGAATCGTTTAAACCCCATATCTCAATTTCCCCGAAAACCCGGGTACTGCACCCTGGTGTCAGTGGGAGTGGTCCCGTATTCGTCAAAGATGTTCTATTACTCATGGGAATCGTTTAAACCCCATATCTCAATTTCCCCGAAAATCCGGGTACTGCACCCTGGTGTCAGTGGGAGTGGTCCCGTATTCGTCAAAGATGTTCTATTACTCATGGGAATCGTTTAAACCCCATATCTCAATTTCCCCGAAAACCCGGGTACTGCACCCTGGTGTCAGTGGGAGTGGTCCCGTATTCGTCAAAGATGTTCTATTACTCATGGAAATCGTTTAAACCCCATATCTCAATTTCCCCGAAAACCCGGGTACTGCACCCTGGTGTCAGTGGGAGTGGTCCCGTATTCGTCAAAGATGTTCTATTACTCATGGAAATCGTTTAAACCCCATATCTCAATTTCCCCGAAAATCCGGGTACTGCACCCTGGTGTCAGTGGGAGTGGTCCCGTATTCGTCAAAGATGTTCTATTACTCATGGGAATCGTTTAAACCCCATATCTCAATTTCCCCGAAAACCCAGGTACTGCACCCTGGTGTCAGTGGGAGTGGTCCCGTATTCGTCGAAGATGTTCTATTACTCATGGGAATCGTTTAAACCCCATATCTCAATTTCCCCGAACACCCGGGTACTGCACCCTGGTGTCAGTGGGAGTGGTCCCGTATTAGTCGAAGATGTTCTATTACTCATGGGAATCGTTTAAACCCCATATCTCAATTTCCCCGAA